>BSBM01000315.1:2157500-2757500 GCA_027924585.1 Larix kaempferi
TGAGGAGGAGGAGGAGGAGGAGGAGGAGGATGAAGGGGGAGATGACAATGATGATGAAGATGTTTATGGTGATGATGATGGTGATGATGAAGATGTTGATGATGATGGTGATGGTGATGAAGATGATGATGAGGATGAAGAAGATGATGATGATGGAGATGTTGATGAGGAGCCTAGAGATGACAATGATGATGAATATGTTGATGATGATGATGATGGTGATGATGATGAAGATGGTGATGATGATGGTGATGGTGATGAAGATGATGACGAGGAGGGTATCCACCTTCTCTTTATATTCTCAATTATCCAAGTCCCTATAGAACGCTCTCCCTTCATTCGTCCTTAATCACTAATCCTATGTGCCTTTATCCCTCCCCCCTGCCCTCTGTAGCTCACCTTGTATCTCTCCCTCCCTATCTCTTTCTCTAGATATGTCCCTGGATATGTCCCTCACTCCCTTTACCTCCCTCCCTCTATGTTGCTTTCTCTCCCTTACACCATCTTCGTCCCTACCACCCCACCGATTCCTCCTTCCCTATCACACACACACACACAACCTCCCACTTTCTTTGTTGCTCACACCTCCCTCTAGTCTCTCTCTCCCCAACCATCAATCTCTCTCTCTCTTTATCTCTCTCTCTCAACACACACACACACACACACACACACATTATGTCCCTTTCCATTCTCAAACCCATTTCCCCTCCATGCATATCTATGTCCACCTTTCTCCCTCCATCCCTCACCTTACCTTCTCTCCCTCCCTCTCTCATCGCCTCTCTCTCTCTCACCTTCTATCCCTCCCCAATGTTATCTTTCCCTCAACCTATCCCAATCTATCCATCACTCCCTCTCTCTCACACATTTTATGTCCCTTCCTCCTCCTCTCATATTCTCTCTCTCTCTCTCTCTCTCTCTCTCTCTCTCTCTCTCCATTGCCACCACTCCCTGCATGTCTCCCACCAACACTTTCTGTCCCTCCCTTCCTATCTCTTTATTTCGTTCTATCCCCATCTATCTCTCACTCCCTCTAAATCCATTCCTCCCCATTGTCCCTCTCCCTCCCTCGCTCTATGTCTCTCCCCCCTTGTATTCTTTATTTATCTCACATCCCCCTTGCCTCCATCCATTCCCCCTTGTCACTCAAGTCTCACTTTCAACTTCTAACCCTATACCTCTTTAGAACCTCTTCTACTCCTAATAGTGCTCTCAAGCTCCACTTCCCTTCACCCCCTGTAGCCCATCATGTTATGATTCCCTTCATCTCTCCCCACTGAAGCTTCCAACATCCTTCTAAGCCGTTGACCCTTTCCCACCCTTATTAAATATTAACCATAGATTCCCTTGACCCTTCACCACCCCTTCTCAAATATTAACCAAAAATTTCCTTGAGTCTTCCACACCCCCTTTCTCTCAAGTATTAAACATATATTTTATTATTTACATAATGCGAGCATGTTTTGGCACTACATAACGCGTACGCATTATGTAGTTATATAACGCGTGTGTGTTATTGAATTCTAAAAGTGCGGCAATATTTTTGAATTTAAACAGAACGTGCTCATGTTTTGTACAGCCTCAACCAAGCTGACTCACTTGCTCACATGTCAACAATAATCCTATGTGTATGCTTTGGAGTTTTCTTTAGTAATTCCAAACCTGTGCTATGGTAAAGATAAACCAAAGCTAATTGGGTATTTCTTTCAGTTTCTAGAGAAGCTCGTGCTTAAACACTCATTACAGTATGCTACACAAAGTAATTTTTGACGAAATCTTAAACACAAATAGCATTTTTTCTGCAGATTCCAAATATGTAACTTTTATTAAAAAATATTAATTTTTCCTATTTTCTTTCAATTTATTTTGTGTCCTACCTCCTTAACTCGTGAAACACACTGTTATTGTTTCTTCCATAACTTTTTCAATTCTTGATCATTTAAAAAAAAAAATTGTATGGAGCACAAGAGGACACTAACCTCCACGTTCTATGAAAAACCCATTTCAAGATTTTTGCATTAAGACCTTCAAAGGATGCACCCACAAAAGAGGTACCATTTTTGAGGTTTGATCACTTAGACAATTATAAAAAAATTATAAAATTACTAATTTAATTTTCGAAAAATAATGGCGCACAAGTGCTATATTTTCTCTACATGCATGCTCATTTTTGTAGCTTGATTGCATCATTTAGGCCCTCAAAGGCTGCACCCACAAAAACATATACCTTATCATTTGCCTGAAAAATAAAAAGGGTCTGTTAGGAAAAATGAAACTTGACATAGCAATGCAAATTTTCAATACATAAACGTTATATATTCAGAAACGTGATTCAATTTACTACATTTCATATTTTTTACTCAATGCAAGATATTTTGCGAAAGTATCTCAAAAAATCCAAGTAAGTTGACGGGTGCCTGATTTTTTCAATTTTCTATTACATCTAACGCGCCAAAAGTGACCCTCATTAGCTTGCACTGACCCCTCTATTTAATTCAGAGATGTCTCACACTCATGGCACAATTCTTGGTAACTCAAAAATTACCAACCCTTATTCTACATCTTACAAAACCTCTATGCAAGCACTAATTCTTGATTATTTAATTCTTAAGGCTCACTGAGCCCTAATTCCCTTGGTTCCTCCTTCCTTATTGGGTCATTCCTCTTCATGGTTGCTTCCATGTAGGTCAACTCATAGTCTTAAATCCATACTATGAGTTACAGACCTACCTACCTCACCGACATTGTCTACCACGAGCTCCATATCCAACAATCACACTTTCTGAAACACCTTCTCTCAAGTATCATGCCACCAAAATATCTATAGGGAACAAATCTCTAGGAACTAATTTCATTAGTGCCACATAGATCTCAAATAACTCTATAATTCTTGTCTACTTGGAGTTGAAACTTTGCTCTGGTATCCATCCAATATTCCCAATCTGGAGCTGGACCTCGCTTTGATACCACTTGATGCAATCATAGGTGGGTTGAAACCCTACCATAGCTATAGAACCTGTGCCTCTTGTCAAAGTACATAGTTACACATATTCCATTGATTGAAAAGGATTCGGAAATTATGTGCACAATCTAAAGAAAAGGAGCATGACAAATAACAATACTGGAAAAGAGTTTAAAACTCTACTTTCATTTGATTAGATAATAAATTACATAGGAATGTACAAACTCGAGGGCTCTTAGTTTCCTCTAGCTTCTAAATAGTGGTTGAACTCCAGATTGTTCATCCTCACTAAGATGGAGCCAATAACATCTAAGCATATTTCTCTTTGTGAAAGGAATCATGTTTTCCCTCTCTTATGGGGATGATTTGAGCTGCACTAAATTCAAACCCCTCTTCATAGAGAGCAATCTGGGTCAATCTAGAGTGAACCCCTTTTTAGTGCGAACCCCTTTTTTAGCACGAACCCCCTTTTAGCATGAACCCTTTATAGATATGCCTTTCTTCATTTTGAAAGTGTATCTCTGCCAGTTCAATTTCACCCTTTTACAAGAGTTGAATAGTCATGGTCGTTAAAACCGCCCAGTTTGTTACCAATTTTGTTCCCCCTTCTGTGTGGAATTAAATGGTCATGGCATTCAAACTGCTTGACTATTTTCAATTTCATTTCCCCTTCTTTTGTAGTCGACTTTCACTTGGCATGAAATGTTCATGTGATGCATGGACTAGCAAAGCATGAGTAGCATCATAGAGTAGCACTGTAGGAGTAGTAGCAACAAGTTACATCACGAGTTGCAGCATGGAGTAACAAGAAGGGGCTAATGCCTTGGATTAACAATACTAGAGTTGCATCCACCTTATTCATCCTACATTATATCTTCCCATCATTTAAATGTTTTTGGTTGATGCGGATCACCTAAGGCCAAGGATTCTCTTGGATACACATATTCACTCGTCACAAGGACAAAAGATAGAGGAAAATCCACATAAAAAAATAAATAAACCCATGTGATATCCAAAACATGACCTATGCAAACAAATTACGTCTACAACTTGCATGCAATGATATTAACACTTAGACATTGGAAGTAGGAAGACCCTACCAAGACTTTGCAGAAAACCATAATTGATGCTAAGTGGACAAGGTATATTTAGAACCAATTGTTTGTTCGGAAGGCCAAGTGTTAAGAACTGGAATTAAGTTTTGTAATTGTTCATTGAAACAAATTGCATCCTCTATTACTTAACAATTCATGTACCTAATGATCGGTAAGCCACATGTATAATGTAGTGCAAATACTCCAATGTCTTTGACGACAATTGGTATTTCATACATTTTCCAATTTTCAATCCAAACAATGGGAAACACCAATGTATACATTTTGAGGGTTGTGCTCTGTAACCATTTAATCCATTTATCTTTCCCGTTACCAATATTTATTCATTTACTTTGGTGCATTAAAAATTTAGTAATAAACTTGTGCAAATTTATTGTCTTGCAAATTTTATCGTGTTTTATATGGTATAATTTTATTTAAACCAAATTAAATGCTCCTTATTAAGCGAGTCAAAATATGATTTTACTTGAACTCAACTATTTCATTTTTCTATTGAAGGATCTCATCTATTTCCATATGTTCGTGATATAGCTATTTCTACGTTTTGAATCTGTAGTTGATAATTCCAGCTAGAAGAATGATGATTCTTGTGTGTTGTAACATCATTCCAGAAAAAAACGCATGCTCATTCCCACTTAATCCTCATCAATTTAGACCACAAATTCACAATCCAAGACTCCAATGATATCCAAAGGGCACTAATTATCTCTGACATTCTCCAAAGGGCGTTGGAATAATAACCTTGGCACTTACATTTCAATTCAAATGTGCCACTTGGCAATATCGTAGTAACATATATTTCAGTCTACCAAACTGTGATTAAAAAGAGTTGGGGAATGTGGAGTAGTCTCTTTAAAGAATCACATTTAGTTCTTATGGATTAGAAGTTCAGCATAGTACTCAAATTTATTGATAAAGGTAGAACCTTTATTTTCTTTCTACATCTTCATGTAATATTAATGTGCAAAAATAGGTCTCACATTTTAACACGGGTCTTTATCATATTTGCTTCCATATGTTGATGAAGCTGGAGAGTGCATTATTGAAAAATATTAAGTGGTGATCAATCCAGGCTTTGTAATCCAACTTTCAAGAAACCTAGAACAAAATATTCATAATTTTTTTTATCATGTTACGTATCTACCTCAACATATTCCATTTTAATCCATACATATATATGCCAAGTTTGACTCAAGTGCAAGGATTATTGTTCATGTCGTATTGCTCGTTTTTTTTTGTTATCATTTTAGTGAAGCAGTTGACTTTGCAAAACTTGTTGGGTGTTAACTTCATTCTAAGCTTATTTCCCAATTTTTCCTTGTTCATTTTAGTTGTGCCATTAACATATTGTCTATTTGAATAAATTAAGGTTCTCTAACTCACTCCAATAATCGAAGCAGACTAAAAATCAATAGTTATCGAAAAAAAATCCTCATAGGAAATTCTTTTTTGTGTATGCCAATTCTTATTGGACCCATGAACATGAATCTTGCAATAAGACACCAGCTCTAATTGGTTGGATGGATTCTTCTACAAGTGATAAAACAACAAGGCAATGCAATTATTTGCAATCTAATGAAATACCTCGGTAGGTAATCCATCGTTATGTGATCTTGTTAGTTTTGGAACTACTCTATATTACCTTTTTCATCCTGTGGCACTCAAATGCATTGAGTATAAATAATTTCACTTAACATATCACTAAATAGATACAACTTTTAAGCATATGATCTATTCAAAATATTGATTGAACTAAGAAGGCCCATTTCTCTTTGCTATTTTATATCCAAGCTTTTTGCAAAGGTTATTCTCCACGGAAGTGCTTTAAGATCAATTTTCTTTATTGGGACGGATACTCAACCATGATGTTATTGGTACTTCACACGAGGCTATTCACTTTTGAAAAATTGAAGAAATTTTCCACTATTGTCATTAAGATAGACCGTAAAACAGATTATGATCATGTAAATTGGACTTATCTCAAAGTGATTCTTCTTCAAATTGGATTCTATTTACCTATAGTGAATTGGATCATGTTCTGTGTTCAAATGGTATCCTTTTCCATTTTGATAAATGCTTTTGCATATTCCTTTTTTAGATAGGTTCGAAGGCTGACATAGGGATTCCCTCTGGTTCCCTCGTTGTTTATACTAGTTGTTGAAGGTTTAAGCAAGGCAATTCATCATGCCAAGCTTAATGGATACATGCCAAGATCTTGGATCTCTTTTACAATGATACATGTATGTATACAAATGTTGGAAAATATTCTATCTCCTTTATGAATCCAAGCAAGGATATGAACCTATGGATCTATTCACAATTCAATTTTATAGTGGTTTATATTCATCCAGGATTAAATACTTGGGTTATGTACTAAATCCCAATGATTACCACATTCAGGATTGGTCATGGATTATTGGAAAGGTTGAGAAGTACCTACAATTATGGTACATCAACTGGATTTCTAGGGGTGGGAGGCTCATCTTGATGAAATAGGTCCTTGAAGCTATTTTGAACTTTTGGGTCACTATGGACTTCATTTCCATAGGTACTCTAGATTTTATTAGGAATCAATGTCTTAATTTTATTTGGAATGGGAAGGTGGAAGGAAATGTTTTTCATTGGGTGGCCTGGTAGAAAATATATTTTCCCAAAAAGCTTGTGGGTAGGGGTTAAAACAGATCCACTCTATTTTTCCAAGGCACTCGCTGCAAAGGGTGTATGGAGAATTTTAAAGAGCGATAGCTTGAAATATGTGTTTCCTATCACCATAGAATAATGTTTTAGTGACAAGAATAAGACCATTAGGAATGCCTCATCTATGTGTAAGGATATCATTTTGACATTTGATATAATTAATGACTAGTTGGTCTGGTGAATTGGCAATGGGTGAAGCTTTAGAATTGGATATGACCCCCTAGGATGGGAACCAAGGAGCTAATCGATTGCTAGAGAATATGATTTTCTCCTTACTAGAACAAGGCTATCATTTTCTTCATCAGATTCAAAGTATTCAAAAGACTACATTGATGAGACATGAATGGATTCGGGAAGATATCTCGGGTTTCACTAAAGTGGATAAAATTCTTTGGGATCAATACATTAACTCTCTTTATAATTTCCATATAAGGCTATTGGATAGACTTGATGAACTATCGTGGAGTATGAAATCTTGAAGGTAGGATATACATGACTAGTCTGGGATATACTATAGATAGAGAGGAGGATGATACACATGTGCCACTGTGGTGGAATGAATTGCGTTTATCCCTGGAATTCCCCATGAAAAACATTCTATTCTTGTGGTTATCCCCCGCTAATAATGTGCCAGAGTGAGAAATCTTGGTCAAAAAATTATATACTTGGCCTAGCATTTGCTCTCTTTCCAGAGAAGATGATGATTCTATCACCCATATTTGTGTTACATGTAATTACATCAAAAGGATGTGATCCTTTGCTTCTTAGGTGAAGGGTTTATATTTTTATTGGAATGAAAATGATCTAGATCATGCTCTCTAGAGATGGATTGGTAATATTTCCTACAATGACTATAAGGATCTTCCCTTCTCTTATGATATAGGGGGCATGGCTCTCTTGAAATAAGGTCATATTCCAAGGCTCATATATTTCTCCATAGGTATATGCATCAAATATTATTTCTATACTTCACTTCTTTCCTCATAATTCCATGCATTTTAAGGTGAGAAGGAACATTCTGGACAATATCGATAGATCTAGGATATGGTGTTTTTTTTACATTGCTTCTCAGGAGGCATAGGGTGCTACTAGTGGCATCTTACATTTTTTTTTGCTTGAACTGGATTAATATTGCAGTTGGTCGTGGGGAAGCATACAAACAACGTTACAGAGTTGATGGCTTTGATGCTAACACTTATTTCATTCCTTTCAAGAGGGATGAGGACCCTTTAAGTATATGGTGACTCTCTTTTGGTCATAAATTAGATGAGCCACAAAATACCTCTCCAAAAAAATCATTTTGAGACCTTTATGTGAGGAGGCGAGCAAAATATCTAACTTATTCTAGGAATTTTATTTTCATCACATACTCAAAGAAAGCAAAATGGAGGCCAATCAGTTGTCAAACATGGACCTCATATGGCAGAAGATATATGGAATATTCAGGAGCACAACAATGATACAATCATTGAACATGACCCTAGACCACATCCAAGGTGAAAATACATGGCATTGATCAAATTTTTATTTGCTGTATTCCCGTGCAATTGATGCCAATGATATTATAAAGCAAATTTTGAAAAATTGAAGCTCCTAACAGGTCTATACACATCTTTGGAAAGACCAATTTTGGAACATTTCTCTCAAAAGTGAACAAAATTTAGGACTTATATATGTAATAGACTAGGTAGTGTACACACTATTAGATTGTTTAGGAACCAATTTTATGTATGTCATCATACATGTCAGGGAATTATTTTGTAATGCATTTATGGGCCACGAACAATTTGGTTCATTTAAAGTAATGATTTGCGAATTGTTTTCCATGGAAAGAAAATCAATACATAATGGACACATAGTGGATATATGACCCTACCCTATATTTTCAAAAAAACATGGTATGTAAATATGTTATTCAAAAATTCAAATGTATCCATTGCCCATTTTTCACTCATAATTTTTAATAGGAGAATTATGGATATATGGAAATATATATATTTATATTTACTTAAATGAGATTTTCTATATCTTTATAACAATTATAGACATGCATATTATTGCTGTTATTATTATTTTTATTTTAAAATAAATGAAATTCATTAATATGATATTGAATTATTTTAAATATAAATAATATTCAAATATTTATATTTTAATTTATGTATTTGCATTTTAAAATAAGTAATGACAATAATATATATAACTACAAAATATATATATATATATAAATTGATATTGTAGTTATATATTTGTATATTATATTGCAAAAATACTAAGAATATATAGAATACACACATATTTTGTATAATTGGATTAAGACTATAATATAACATAATTAATTGAATGAATTTCACTCGTATTCTTCCTTTATTATAGTATATTATTTTTCATTATATATGAAAAATTCAAATAATAGATATATATGAGTTGTTGATATCTATGTTTGTCGTTTGTATTTAAGCATACAGTCTTTATTTATCTAATATTAACATCATAGAAACATAATTAGTGGATTTGTTTTCTTCTTAGACTTGTATTACATTTTTGATACATATTTTTTAAACTCAATATGTGTAGTTTTTTTTTATATAAAAACTTTCATTTTATTTTTTATATTGAAAACAAAATATATACATGATGATGATGATGATGATGATTAATGTCCACTCAGACCAACTTTGGTTTATCGAAACTTAAGAAGGTTATTACTTGGTTTTCTTTAAACTTTTGTTACTATGCTCAAAAAGTTTGGTAAGAATCTTTCCAAGCTCATTATATTTTTGGCAAGTTAAGAGGTTAGAAAGGTTTGTATTGTAGCAAATACTATGAAACTCATATCTAATATGGGTGTAAGCAGGGCACTCTAAGAGAAAGTGATTTTCATCCTCAACACTCATAGACTAACAAATATGGAAAACCCTTTCCTCCCATGGAGTTTTGAGACGAGACCAACACCCTGTTTCGCTATGAAGCTCATGGGAGTTAGTTCTAATATTGGCCGTATTAATTTTCTTCTCTGAACTAGTTACTATCGAGAGATATTTCTGATCTTCCAATTAGGGTTAATGAGCTCCTTATAGTATCTTAGTTTTCTCTTAAGTGCTGAATTTTCTTCGCACCACAATTTCTCTTTAAACTTAAAGGTAATAAAATTTTTTACATTATCAATATTTGGTAAAGTGTCAATTTTATCAATGCCCCAATGGTCTAACCAAGCCATCGTATCTTTACACCATCTTCGCTTGAGATGCAGTTGGTTTTGACTTGAATTTAAAGCAATTTTAAGAAGTCTCTCATTTCCCATGATATTTAGCTTGTTCTTGTACATCAGGTACCAAGTCATAGCCATGCTCTCGATGGGGGAAATACCCACTTCTATGAGGAGAATAAGATAATGCATATTGGTTTTAATTTTGAGGTTATAAGTTATAAATTGCTTCTGGATTTGCTCAATCTTTCTCCAATATTCTCTAGAAATGTTGCACCCCCATACTTCACAATGGTATAATATAACAGGGATGCCAAGAGTTTCAAAGAGGAACTTATTTTTATCCCACGTGACCAGGTTGAATGATTTACAATTATTTTCAAGACCGAAATAAGCTTTCCAACCTCCATTAATCCTTTTCTCAATGCTATGGTTCCAAATGAGCTTGTGATGAATATAAATTCCAAGATATTTGTAAGAATTCACTTCCTCCAGTTTATTGTTATAATAAATAAAATTTGTGTAGCTGTCTTTCTTAGATTTTATAATCATAACTTTTGTCTTTTCGGTGTTAACAGTCATACTCATGTTAGAGCAGAAATATTTGAGAATTCTTAATTCTTTATCAAGATCAAAGGGACATCTTTCCATAAGAACAATATCATCAGCATAAACAAGGAGGATGATAACTATCCTAGATAATATCATGTCAGCACAACCTGCTTCTTCTAAGCATCTTTCTAGTTTATATATGTAAATGCCAAAAAGTGTAGGGGAGAGGGGGCAACATTGATTAACTCCAATATTACAGTTTATATCCATTGACCAACCCTCATTATTCTTAAATTTGGTAAAGAACTTTTTGTATAACTTTATCACGACAACTCTCAACTCAGAAGGAACATTAAGCTCCTCTAGCCTATTCCACAGGTTATTTTTAGGCACTGTATCAAAAATTTTCCTAAAGTCGACAAAGCAACAAAAAAGGCCAGACTTATTATTACGACATTCATCTGCAATGATCCTAAGTGTAACAAGGTGATATGTGGTTCAATGATTCCTTCTAAAACCTGCTTGGTCTTTAGCTCGCTTACCTTCCATTTCTAGTCATTCATTGATCTTCTTTCCTAAGAGAATATCGTAGAACTTGGTTATGAGAGAGCTAATCATAATGGTTCGATAATTAGACGGGTTATTTTTATCGCCGCTTTTGAAAATATGAATAATAAAGCTCTAATTCCAACGTGTAAGGAACCCTTATATAGTTGCTATATTAAAAAGTTTGTGGATATGCACGATGAAAACAAACCCCCCAATCATATATAGATTACATTCATCATCATTTTGATAATTTTCTATACTATTTTGTTACTTCAAAAATATTGATAGTATCCAAAAAGGATTGAGTCCAGTACTGACGTTTTTACATTATAACTTCATTTTAGCACAAAAATTGTAGCTTCATTTTAGCATTAAAAATATGTGTAGCTATGTTTATATTTTAATAATATAATATACATGTGTAACTAGACGGATATGTATATCCTATAGTTTTAGATTCACGTGGTTGGAATAATACCGTGCTTATGATTTATGGTATGATAAAGTTGGAAACCATGTATCCTATGAATAATAGTTTAATATATTATATCTAATTAATTTTTATTTTTTATTTATTTTGTATAAATGTTATTTTACATTAAGAAAATAGAAATCAGAAACATTACATTTGATGATGTTGTTTTTTCAACTAAATATAAAGGAAATCACTTCTCTAATATTAACATTATAAAAATTTAATTTTATCTCTAAAAATTGCATATTTATGTTTCAAATTTATAATCCTTAAACCTTAAACAAGTATCGGAATCATATACAATAAGCATTGATAAAGATGATAACATTAAAATAATCTCTACAACTTAACACATAAAGCATGCTTATTTCAATTCATTACAAGTTAGTGATATGATGTTTGATACATTAAGGATGCTGATTTCAATTCATTACAAGTTATTTATATGATGTTTGATGAAGTAGTTGTATTAATTAAAAAATAATATAACATAAAGGAATATGGTACATTGATGTTGATGATATAATGGAAAATAATTTAGATAAACCAAGAAGTTGCATTGAGAAATGATTTAGATAAATTAGGTTTCTTCATTGGTTTCAACAATGAAATAATCTAAAATAATAAAATATATTAATTTTATTAATGATCCATCAAAACATTATTTTAATATATTGATTTCAATTATAATAAAATGAAAAATTATTATATTAATTGAAGAAAATATATAAAAAAATTGATTGAGTATTGATTTCTACATCAAGAAGATAGTGCAAACTATCGTAAAATGATTTAAGCTATCAAAAAATGCAAACAAAATTTCAAAATATCTATAATAATGTCTCTAAAGAGATTCCCATTAATAAGTTACAAGTTTATTTCTTTGTTTATTTTATTGAGATTTTTTATAATATTTTTATATTAGGGTTAGCAATTAAACTTAGGTGAAGAGAGTAGTAATTATTTTTCCCAATCATTCAAATTACATCTAATAAACAAAAAATAGTAATAATATTTCATAATAATACTAATAATAAAATCAAACAAAACAAATATAAATAAAAATAAAATACACAATAAATTTTTTACATTTTTGATTTTATAATATAAATTTTATTTTAAAAAAAAATAGATTTTCAAAAACATTGTAATATAAAAAAAACACACAACCAAAAAAACATGTTACTCTTCCAAAAATATTTTTGAGTTTTCAATTTATGAGTATATAAAAAAGTTGACATTATATGATGGTAAATCCATCCAGAATTTATTAAATGATCCATCTTTCCGATTGTAAATTTGATTTAGGTTTAATTAGATCTATACCACTAGTAGATCAGGAGATATAGTACAAATCTAGAAAATATTCTTGTCTGAATCGTAATATTTAAAATGGAGATTTATATTTTTAAATTAGATCCCTATTTTATCATAGTCTACAAGACCGCCCACTTTTCTCTAAATCCTTGTTTTTAAGACATCAATCCTAAAACCACAATTGAGAAATTATATCTAATCTCTAAATTTCTAGATAAAAGTCGAAAAAGCAAATTTCAAAATCCTTGCCCTGAACTCTAAGACAACTGAATAATTGAAAAAATAGATTCAATTTCTAAATTCCTTTATGCTTCCACTTTTAAGATAAAAGTAATTTTAAATGTTTGATATATTAGAGTCGAATTACAGAATACTAAACTCTATCACTGGATTTGTAAACTGTAAAATTTGCAACTTACCGATATCATTGAACCATCATTACTCCACAATACGAATAATTTGATTCACTATATTTTTAAACTGTAAAGTTTGCAACTTACCCAAAACCTTCAGCGATCGTTGGTCCACAGGTAAACAAGGCACACGAGCAAGTCAAAACCTAACAACATGGTTACTGCGGCTGCATGGTCCAGGTTTTTAACGGCGGTTTCTGAGGACTGAAGATTGATTCAGACAGTCCATAAAAGCAACTGTTAAAATCGGGACTGAAAAGAGGAAGATATTCGAAATTTCGGGGAGACAAAGGGACCTGTGACGGGAATAGGAAATTGGGGGAGAAAGGAGAGACTGGTGTTATTATAATGGAATCTCCAGGGGAAGTTACCGCAGATTAGTCACGGTCGGTAGCTTCAGGCGCGGAAGTTCTGTTCTCGATTTTGTGACTCCTGTCATTTTTCAATGAAGTGTGAATTGAATCACAAGGTATATCATCACTACAAAACGACCCCATATTCTGATCTATAGATTCAGCATGCTGAGACGACAGTGTAACATCTGAGGCTTTGCGTATTATCATGGAGTCATGATCAGCAGTGAGATTTTCATTTTCCGTACTATACGAAGAGGATGAGCTCCCAGTGAGGCGTTGCACCAGATTCATGAAATCCTGAACTTCTGCGTGGATGATCTTAGGAGACTGCAAGTAGATTATCATCGGCTGTGATCTCTTGATGATGGGCACCGACGGAACAGATGGAACCAGAGGACCAGGCTTTCGGCTCTTGTGAGACTCTCTGCAGATCTTCAGAGGAGGCGGCCTCCGTCCGTGCTGCTCGTTCGTAGGCGCTCCAGAGCTCGTTCGCTGAGAACTCATGATAATAATAGTAAGGGCCTGTTATTGCACAACTGATTATATCAAACTCCTCTCAACCTGATCAATATTATATTTTCGGCCCTTCACATGATGGACAAAAGATGGGAATCGAAGTCAAGTCAACAAGGGCTCTTCTTTCTTTTTAGTCGTCACGACTCGCGCTCTCCTTTCAACTTCAACCATAAACCCTAAATACTCATTTTCCATATCCGAAGACTTTGAAAATATCAAGGTTCTTGTGGTCTTCATATCGACATGGCCTGAGTCGTTGAAGTTGAAGTGGAGCGGCGAAAAACCTGAGTCGTTGAAGTTGAAGTGGAGCGGCGAAAAGAGGGCTGAGGGTTACCATTGAATTCTAAAACATTGAATTGATATTGATTTCGTTTATCGTTCTAGTTAGGTGTACATATATTTAGTGTGTCTAATTCATGTTCTTCTACAAACAAGTCCTACCAATCAATTTGTTAAAGATTATGAAAAGATATCATTAAATATGTCTAAAAAGAAGCCTTGTTGTGAGTTAATCTCATGTATTAATGGTAACTCTAATATAGTTTTATATTTCGTCGAACAGAGTGTTTAGGCTTGGTTCTAACAAATAACTAAGAACTTGGCAAAGGGAGCGAGTATAAGCATCCCTAGAAAATGAGTCGATCAAAACATTATAACCAAAATTCAATTATTAGTCTTGTCACGTCCCCATTTTGACCCCCTTTGCATTAGATCGTAAATGATGTAAATATTGTAACTTAATCATGGTGAGGAGCTCAAGGCCAAGGCCCCGCCATTGATTTGTCTCTTTATGTATCGGCAATTAGAATAGATGCATATGGTTCTTGTGCTAGCTGTGCACAATGTAAAAATCAGACATCATGTAAATATGCCATTTCAATAAAAACCCACAACCAGCTACGCAATGCAACAAAGAGATGGGGCATGATCTTTACAAGGAATAGGGAGGGAAAAATAGCCAAACCCTTGAGCCATGGTGTTAAGCCATTTCATTGAGGAAACCCATGAACTCTCAACTACCCATTTTGTCTCATGTACCCAATCATTTAGTTTTTCCAAGAAATTGGTTAAGGCAGTTAATGCCTTGGGAATGAAAGAGTATGGGCAAGCCATTTTCGTGCATGGGCAAGCCATCAACTTGGAAAATCGTGTTTTTGCTTGTGAGGCAAGAAACCACCCACGAAATGGTGCCCAAAGCCATGGGGAATGAAAGGGCTTCACTCACTCACGCAGTGGGAGTTAGCTGGGCCTTTTCCTGCACGTTTTCCATCCAAATCCTGCATTTTCTCCATGCCTGGGAGTTCGTTTTTGCATATGCAGTAGCCTGGGAGAGGAGAGCCACGATTTGGGGACTGTATGGAGGTCGTTTTTGCCCCCGAATGTCCAAGGACGTTTTTCTAAAAACGGATTGGCTTCCCAGGGTTGTTTTCCCATCTTCCCATTTCGTTTTTGTGTGTTCCCACGTTTTTCTGAGTGAGTTGAAACCCCATCTCATGCATCCCACTGTGGAAATCGTTTTCCTCATGCCCAGTAATTGTGGTTTTGTTGTTCAGTGCATCCCGTTTTAGATTGGAACCTGTGAGCAGGAGCTTCAAGAGTGGAAGATGACAGATTTGGCTTGATGAGCCCAATGGTGTACCCATAGCTCCATGGTTGAGCCACTAGCCTAGTAACTCACCTCTGCCCACCTCTTAGCAGCCTGAGAAACCCAACTGCTAGTTGGCTTGGCTGATTCTGGCATATCTTTGGCTATGTGAGAACCTGTTTCCCCTTTTCCTTGTGGAGATCGTGCCCAGCTCGGGGGTGGCAGTGGTGCTGAGAGATTAAGGAGCACACTGGCCTACGGTTGGGTGGAACGTTGCAGAAGCGTAGCTGGTTGCTTGGGATTACTCCTGTATAAGATAAGTATTCTCTTGTGTGTGTGTAAATTTGCAATTGTTCCTTTGATAAATATTGGAATGTGTGTGGATGTGTTAAATGATTTTTAATTCCGCTGTGTTTTCAAGTGTTTATGAAATCGCATGTGTTCATCTCCTTCTTAAATTGAATGATAAATTTCTAAGTGTGGGGCTAGATGCCCGGTTTAACCTCACGATCCTCTCCATCTAGCTGGTTGGATGGGAGGGGACGTGACAGAATGGTATCAGAGCTGCGTTGCAGCATTGGGCCTCTATGGGCCAAACCTGATAGCAGTTAGAAGGGAAGATTTTAAATTCTTCCTTAAAGAGTATTGAAAAATTTTGTTTTAACTCTGTTTCTGGAAATTTTTGTTTTAAAACTGTTTCGGGAAGTCATCCCGAAACTACGGAAAGGTTCTGCGAACCTTCCCGCAATTGCGGAAGAGTTCCGCGAACCTTCCCGCGATTGCGGAAGCGTTCGGCGAACCTTCCCGCAATTGCGGAAGAATTCAGCCAACTGCTCCGAAACAGCGGAGAAAAATGTTTTTTTTAAGTGAAATTTTTTTTCTAAGTATCGGAAATTTCGGAAAGAATTCTCTTCCGAAATTGCGGGAGGAATTCTCTTCCGAAATTTCGGAGGGATTCCGCGAATCGTTCCGCAACGCGGAAGAGTTCGGCGAGTCGTTCCGAAATTGCGGAAGACTTCGGCGAATCGTTCCGCAACTGCGGAAGACTTCGCCGAATCGTTCCGCAACTGCGGAAGACTTCGCCGAATCGTTCCGCAACGCGGAAGAGTTCGGCGAGTCGTTCCGAAATTTCGGAAGACTTCGGCGAATCGTTCCGCAACTGCGGAAGACTTCGCCGAATCGTTCCGCAACTGCGGAAGACTTCGCCGAATCGTTCCGCAACTGCGGAAGACTTCGCCGAATCGTTCCGCAACGCGGAAGAGTTCGGCGAGTCGTTCCGCAATTGCGGAAGACTTCGGCGAATTGTTCCGCAACTGCGGAAGACTTCGCCGAATCGTTCCGCAACTGCGGAAGACTTCGGCGAATCATTCCGCCATTGCGGAAGCACTCCGCAAGTCGCTCCGCAAATCTTTTCGCGAAAAAAATCGCCCGAAACCGCGGGAGGCTTCGGCCAAGCGCCCCGCAATTGCGGAAGGCTTGGGCCAAGCTCCCCGCAATTGCGGAAGGCTTCAGCCAACCGCCCCGCAGTTGCGGGAGCATGCTGTGAACCGCCAATTGCGGAAACCTCCCACCTATCGCTCTGCTAGTTGCGGAAGCTTTCAGGCTATCGCCCCGCCCATTGCGGCAGGATTCAATGAACCGCCCCGCGACAGGGGCATTATTTGTAAAAAAAAAAAAAAAAAAAAAAAAAAAAAAAAAAAAAAAAAAGCCACAAGGGGGCAAGCCCCCTTGACCCCCTTTTCTTTTTCCCCCTCATGTGTCTTTGTTTGTGGTTTGACAAATTGTCAGTATGGCATTCTTCCCACGTGCATGAAGAAATTTGTGAATTTTGAGAATATAATGCAACTGTGTAAAATGTGCAGAATGGGAGTGAAAGTTGTCATTTTTGAAAGGATGCAGTTCCCGCACCTGATGTCAGAATGGAGCATGAAGACAGGCATTGGAAAGCTTGTCCAGCAGGGAACAATGATGCATGACCAGAGTTTGAAGGAGGTCTACATATATCATAGATATTTAGTGCAGAAGAGTGCCAGCGGCTGTTTTGACAAACAAATTTTGTTGTCAATATGGGCAATTTATACAATTGCAGGATATGGAAGAGGAATTCCATGTCATGATGAGGGATCGAAAAGGGAAGAATTTCTTAAACCTCTGTTTGTTATCATACTTATAATTATGAAATTGTCATATGGCATAAAAATGTTAAAAAGTAAAGGATTACATAGATGTATATGCACTAGATGGCATCTTAACAAATAGTGCATAATACATATGGAAATGCTTGTGCATAAATAGGATATTGTATATTGGTAGAATAATGAAGTCTGCATATGCAATGAACCACTAATGGGGAATATTGTGGTTGATAATCACTATTGATGTTGGTCTTGGTTGTAGGACCAAAGATAACAGAGAGCATGGTTAAATGTGCTGAGGATGTTGTTGCATGAAGCCAACAACCTTATGCAGAAGGAATGGTGCAACAAATATATGATCATAAAGTTGGCAAAAGGACTAAACAGCCTTGGTAAGAGGCCAATTGATTAGGTAACATCAGGCGATGTTAATGGTAACCATGCAGGTAATGATCATTGGTGCCAAATTGCATGAATGTTGAAAAGGAATTGGTAAGATCTCTTCAACTATGTTTGAGTTATGTTGAGGTAGTTTGCACATGATATTAAAGACCGCTTGGGACTGTTAACCTGCCAAGCTTGGTGAGGTGTGGGTAAGTAAAGGAAATGATCCTTACACCCTATGACTGTTTAGAAATCTCAATGCATTCATATGAATTGATATCATGCCATGTGTATGATGGTTATGTGCTCGATAACCAAAGCAAGTGAGGACTGGTGGTCCTGATTATGGTAATGCAAGTTATATGAGATAGTCATGTTTCGATCATAATATGCTTGAATGCATAGTACTCATGAAACAATGCAAAGTAGCATTGAGTAGATGTGCATTAAGAGATTTTATAAATCTTGTGATGCATTGTATGAATGCATAGGGATGATACATATGTCATTGCAAAATAAATAATGAATGAAAGGATGAATTGATGATCATTCGAGGATCATTTCATAAGCTGTTATGAATGATATGACTGTGAAATTTGATCCTGAGCTCATGACAAGGAATCTCATGGTTAAGAGCTCTAAGTTCCGTTAGTAAGAACAGTTGTAAATATCAGATTGGTAAATATTTTGGCTTTGAAATTTTGCTAATAATTGCTAATGACTGTTTGGCCTACATAGAAATGTGTCAGGAGGACATGCTGTAAGGGGATGCTCCCGTATGGCAGCGGGCATAAGGCCATAACGGGCAGAGTGGTGTCACTTACAGGAGCCAAACAATATGAGGATAGCCTCATGGATAAGAAAACCAATTTCTGTAGTAGACAGAATTGTAAATTCATATTGAATTCAATTATTAATGCTATTGATTGGTTATGGAACAATCATATTTGAAGCTTATTGCTAAATGTTGCTGACTGTTTGGCTATTTGATAAAGTGTGCCAGGATGACACATTGCAGGAAGATCATGTGTGATGGCCTGCAGAAGCCAAACTAGATAGGAAGGATTCCATGCTCTGGAAATGGGTTTCGGGTGAAACGCCATTGTCTCAACCAAACAGCATGTCGGTAAACCATGAAAGTGAGATGGTAAAGCTATGCCCAGAAGGCATGTGAGACACATATGCAAAATGAATGAGTATTCTGTGACCCTAGACAAGAACATGCATGTCTAAATTATTAGATTTAATATGTAGAGCATGTTTTATTATTTCATTATTGTTCCAGACTGCTTGAGTATGATTAGGGCCTACATGGCGCACATCAGAAAGGGGGTGCACACCTTTTCTGGTGTTGGGTCATGGTAGGGTTTTCAATATTGACTACACCCTAAGGGAACGGACGCATTCCTGGTGTTTCAATACTTGATAGTGAATGATATGAAATATGATTACAATTTTTGGGCAGTAATACTAATGAGCCTGCTTATCCTTCTTGTGCTAACAGCTTGCACAAATGCAACTTAGTGTTGCACGTAAGGGGCAAGGTGAAGAAGGGTGCTCAAAGAGGACTGTATGGGAAGTGGTAACCTTTCTACGCTCACACTAAAGGACACTAGAAGGTATGGATAGGCCCAAGGAGTTGTGTTGCAGAAAAGGGGTATCATCCTTGTGTAGTGTGAGTGGGTATTGTGGGGCCATGCTAGCCTGCAGTCAAGTGAGTCACCTATGGAGTTCCTGGAGGGAACCGCTGGTTGCACAAGGGAAGTAGCCATGTAATCATATTATGTTGTTCATATTGCCTGATAAACCCAGTCGACGTACTGGCTTGGCATTGGTTATTTGGGAGTTGTGACGAATGGTTGTTGTATGCCTGATAAACCCAGTCGACGTACTGGCTTGGCATTGGTTATTTGGGAGTTGTGACGAATGGTTGTTGTATGCCTGATAAACCCAGTCGGCATACTGGCTTGGCATTGGTTATTTGGGAGTTGTGACGAATGGTTGTTGTATGTCTGATAAACCCAGTCGGCGTACTGGCTTGGCATTGGTTATTTGGGAGTTGTGGCGAAAGGTTGTTGGATGCCTGATAAACCCAGTCGGTGTACTGGCTTGGCATCGGTTACTTGCATGATGTGGAAGTATTGGTGAAAAGGTGTTATTCCTGACAAACCCAGTCGGAGAACTGGCTTGGAAATGGTTATTGTATGCTTGATAAACCCAGTCGGCGTACTGGCTTAGCATACTGATTTTTGAAATGCTTGATAAACCCAGTCGGTGTACTGGCTTAGCATACTGATTTTTGAAATGCTTGATAAACCCAGTCGGCGTACTGGCTTAGCATACTGATTTTTGAAATGCTTGATAAACCCAGTCGGCGTACTGGCTTAGCATACTGATTTTTGAAATGCTTGATAAACCCAGTCGGCGTACTGGCTTAGCATACTGATTTTTGAAATGCTTGATAAACCCAGTCGGTGTACTGGCTTAGCATACTGATTTTTGAAATGCTTGATAAACCCAGTCGGCGTACTGGCTTAGCATACTGATTTTTGAAATGCTTGATAAACCCAGTCGGCGTACTGGCTTAGCATACTGATTTTTGAAATGCTTGATAAACCCAGTCGGCGTACTGGCTTAGCATACTGATTTTTGAAATGCTTGATAAACCCAGTCGGTGTACTGGCTTAGCATACTGATTTTTGAAATGCTTGATAAACCCAGTCGGCGTACTGGCTTAGCATACTGATTGGTGGGATACTTGATAAACCCAGTCGGCATACTGGCTTAGCATACTGATTGGTGGGATGCCTGATAAACCCAGTCGGCGCACTGGCTTGGCATTGCCTATTCGGATGATGTTGTGGAGCATCATGTGTGCTGGCCAAGCATCCACCCCACAGGTGATCCAAGGCTTGTAAAGCAAAGAAGGAAACCTGTGGAGTAGCGAGGAAACACACAATACAGGAAACAGGGACCTTGGAAATAGCTATAAATGCTTGGTAAAGCCAGAGAGTAACTGGTTGGAACTATAAAATTCTCAGTAAATTCAGAGGGTAGTTGGTGGGAACATTAACCACTTGATGTTGTGGAGCAGCCCGCGTGCTGGCCGAACATTCCCTTAAACAATTGATAAAACCAGTCAACGTACTGGCTTGGCATTTCCTATTCAAATGGTTGTGGAGTAGCCTGCGTGCTGGCCCAACATTCATTGTTGTATCCACGGGAAATCCAATGCTTGGAAAGCAAAGAAGGATCTTGTGGGATAAAGTGCAGACATCCAATGCAGGTATTGGTGGAAGCAAGAACCTTGAAGCATCTTAAGAATGCAGGTGGACATGTAACCACCTTGAAGAGCTCAGCATGAGCAGTAATTAAAGATGGGGCTAGTAGAACTGTGTGAGTCCTAGCAGCCAGGAGTTAGACCAACCAAGTGGAGGAACTCCATGGTTGCGAGGTCTAGAATAAACCATAGACACTACGTGTCATAGCCAAGAAGAGAAGGTCAAGCATTCACGATGAAGTGAAAAAGGACAAGAGCAGAAAAACCACAGTGGTGGTGTGGGTTCCAGAATGGAACAAAACTAAGAGGAGAAACTCTTAAGGCTCTCTCTCTTTCCTTTTATTGATGCATTTATAGAGTTAGAAAGTTGTTGAATGCATGCATGACTGAAAGTAAAAGTGTGTTATTTGATTAAAGTGAATTGTGAATGCTAATTAATGAATTTCTTGTGAATGGATGAACATGAAGGAATTCATGTCTATGTTAGGCAAGCATGAAAAGTGTGGAAGTCTCATGAGTAAGGCATGGGCTATCCATGTCAACCGGGGAAAAACCATTGACTGATTTTTAATGTTTTGGGTTATGCCTAACCTAACGAGAATTGTAATGAGGAATTTCACAGGTGGAAATTGAATCAATTGGTTGCAGCCGGTGCAGGCAAGTGTTGCTAGTAAGCAAAGTGTGGTCAATCGTTCCATTGACCATGGCGGCAGACCAAGGGCTATTAGAACTGGCTGGAAGTCTTCTTCAAACAATTGCCAAGACCCAAGAAAACCTTGGAGAGATGCTCAAAATGCAAAAGCAGCAGAACAAGATGAACCACAAGGTCTTGCAGGACTCTATTCGTCTGCAGAAAGAGGTAAAAAGTATTATGAAAGCAATCAGCAAGGGAAAGAAAAGTGGATCAGTGAAGAAGCATTCATCCAATCGTCCGATTAAGAAATGCTCCAGGTGGGAAGACTCAAAGGAAGTTGAGCAGATTAAGATGAAGCAACCCGTGAAGTGTTGGAATTGTGAGGGGGATCATTACCTCCGCAACTGTCCAACAAGAGAACCTCAAGAGGGTAGCAGCCATAAAGTTTGCAAACTTATGGGTGAGCTAGAAGATCCGAATCAGCAGGAGCAGCTCGTGAAGATCAAAGGACTTGGTCCTGAAAGTTCAATGTAAAGGACAGAATGCAGAGCAGATCTGCAAAGTTTTTGTGAATTTGGACATATGTAAAGTGGGTATTTATTTTACATAGTGTTGGAACACCGAGGACGGTGTTATTCCAAGGGGAGGGGTATGTCACGTCCCCATTTTGACCCCCTTTGCATTAGATCGTAAATGATGTAAATATTGTAACTTAATCATGGTGAGGAGCTCAAGGCCAAGGCCCCGCCATTGATTTGTCTCTTTATGTATCGGCAATTAGAATAGATGCATATGGTTCTTGTGCTAGCTGTGCACAATGTAAAAATCAGACATCATGTAAATATGCCATTTCAATAAAAACCCACAACCAGCTACGCAATGCAACAAAGAGATGGGGCATGATCTTTACAAGGAATAGGGAGGGAAAAATAGCCAAACCCTTGAGCCATGGTGTTAAGCCATTTCATTGAGGAAACCCATGAACTCTCAACTACCCATTTTGTCTCATGTACCCAATCATTTAGTTTTTCCAAGAAATTGGTTAAGGCAGTTAATGCCTTGGGAATGAAAGAGTATGGGCAAGCCATTTTCGTGCATGGGCAAGCCATCAACTTGGAAAATCGTGTTTTTGCTTGTGAGGCAAGAAACCACCCACGAAATGGTGCCCAAAGCCATGGGGAATGAAAGGGCTTCACTCACTCACGCAGTGGGAGTTAGCTGGGCCTTTTCCTGCACGTTTTCCATCCAAATCCTGCATTTTCTCCATGCCTGGGAGTTCGTTTTTGCATATGCAGTAGCCTGGGAGAGGAGAGCCACGATTTGGGGACTGTATGGAGGTCGTTTTTGCCCCCGAATGTCCAAGGACGTTTTTCTAAAAACGGATTGGCTTCCCAGGGTTGTTTTCCCATCTTCCCATTTCGTTTTTGTGTGTTCCCACGTTTTTCTGAGTGAGTTGAAACCCCATCTCATGCATCCCACTGTGGAAATCGTTTTCCTCATGCCCAGTAATTGTGGTTTTGTTGTTCAGTGCATCCCGTTTTAGATTGGAACCTGTGAGCAGGAGCTTCAAGAGTGGAAGATGACAGATTTGGCTTGATGAGCCCAATGGTGTACCCATAGCTCCATGGTTGAGCCACTAGCCTAGTAACTCACCTCTGCCCACCTCTTAGCAGCCTGAGAAACCCAACTGCTAGTTGGCTTGGCTGATTCTGGCATATCTTTGGCTATGTGAGAACCTGTTTCCCCTTTTCCTTGTGGAGATCGTGCCCAGCTCGGGGGTGGCAGTGGTGCTGAGAGATTAAGGAGCACACTGGCCTACGGTTGGGTGGAACGTTGCAGAAGCGTAGCTGGTTGCTTGGGATTACTCCTGTATAAGATAAGTATTCTCTTGTGTGTGTGTAAATTTGCAATTGTTCCTTTGATAAATATTGGAATGTGTGTGGATGTGTTAAATGATTTTTAATTCCGCTGTGTTTTCAAGTGTTTATGAAATCGCATGTGTTCATCTCCTTCTTAAATTGAATGATAAATTTCTAAGTGTGGGGCTAGATGCCCGGTTTAACCTCACGATCCTCTCCATCTAGCTGGTTGGATGGGAGGGGACGTGACAAGTCTCAACATTAGGCATAAACTATATGTTTCGCCTTTTACTATTACTTGAAATGAGTCTACTGAAAAACATTACTTTTATTAATTATGCATCCACCCATGTGAATATTTACTATTGCTTTGGATGCTTGAGTTGAAAGATGTTAGAAATTATGACTGTGTATTCAAATGAAATTTCTCGCGGTATAGTGTACTGTGAATGTATAGTTCATAAGACTGAACAATCTACTAATAGATATGACTCCATGTTAATTCATATGTCCACTAGCTATGTATATGAGCATAGAGGAGCTCGGCAATCTCAATGGTAGACCTAACCCGTGTTGAGCTTAAAACTCATAATTATTGGTTGATTTCAATGTCAAGCTTATGAAGCCTAATTAAAAGTGTGGGTTATGCTTACAAAGATGGGCTTTGAGTTTATTGTTTTTATTGTTTTCTATTAAAAAAACAAATTAACCATATTTGGGGAAGTTCTAGACTATAGTTAAGTAGTTAACTAGTTTTTCTATTTTGTAGCAGACTTCTCCACATATGGGAAGTGTTGTTATGTAATATTTTGGGTGGTGCCCACTGTTGCGATGGCTCAGCGAATAAGACGGGCCTTTTTGTTGAAGAAGCACCTTGTATCAGCTTGTCCTCCAAGCCATGCTTCATTTTATTATGTGGTAAATAGGGAACCCGAACCAAAGCAGGTTTACCTCCTGTAGACTTGTTTGGAGGATCAGGCCGGTTTGTTGAATAATAAGTAGTTGTCATTTAGTTTCTCTTTCTTTCCATGCAATGAATTAATATTTTTGATATTACATTACATGGTTTGAAAACCCTGACTGGTTTGGGGTTTAGCAATGTAGATATCTCTCAGGTGCTTTGGGAGATGGATTTCACTATTATCAAGGTAGAGGTTTGGACACTGCAGGACAGAAATTTGATGTACTTATTTTATATCATGGATAATAGGTTAAGGTTTGAGACTTATCTTTATCTTTGTTTTAACATTAGAATGGTGTGGCTTGTATCAATTGTCATGCTGTTATATTCCCTTTTTCAATTTTCAGTTATTATTGGATTTGGCATATTTTTCTATCCAGTGATTTCTTGTATTCCACTACAATTTGGATGTGGAAAATGTCATTTGTCTCTATTTAGTATGCATTAAATGATGAAATTTAAACAATGCAAACTGCTATTTGAACAATTATTTTTTGCTAGATTCTAGTGATCCGGGCAATTCCCTTATACTGCTACTGGTTAGGCTATCAAGATTCGGGAGTTGGTATGTGTATTAGGTGTAAATGTTTCCGTTCAAACTCATAATGTTCGTCTTGTAACAGTGTCCCGACTCCTCAGGCGGTTGGATCGAGTTATGTGAGCCAGACTCGGCTACCCAGAGCACATTTTCTTAGGTAATAAGGGATCCACCGAAGATTTATGAAAGATGTGTAATATTTTCCTCCCAAAACGAGGTATGGTGAATCAGATTGTTGATATTACTTATTGCTGGTGATTCTGTTCACACGATTGAGAATATTGGTTCTATGAATCGCCACTATAGTACATCCCAACGGGTCTATTCGTTTGTTCTGCAACATGCAAATGGGCTGCAGGGCTGCAATAAATAAAAAAACACTGATATATGTACTGTGTTTTCACAAAATGCGTACAAAGGCTGGGACTGGGAGTACTCGAAGACCTCCACATTTAATAATTCATTTGTACCGCAAAAGTTTTGTCTGTCGTTTTCTAGTGGTTTAACAGTTGTAAAATACACTTAAACAGAATTTCCAAATTGGATCTAAATATGAGAATCAGGGAACATCGAGTATCAAAATTCAGCTAAATGGGGTATAGTGCAATCTTATACATAGTTTTACTCAAAATGCATATGAATAATTGTGGTTACAAATCTTTATGAATAATAGTGTACGAATCAATATAATAGAATAATCTTCTTTTAAACAGTATCATTATATAAATTTGTAATGACATAATATAAAGTTTATTTTTCACTTTAATTTTAATAAGTTTGAATGATCAATTTTAAAAACTACTATGCAAACACATCTATGATATCAACCATGTCATGTTTCTAGAATTTTAAAAATTACTATGCAAACACATTAATAATATCAACCATGTCATGTTTCTAGAATTATGTATTATTCACTAATATACTATTTATGTATTATGTAGTAATATAATATTTCATAGAATTTAGTATTTTTATACTATGTATTAAAAATTGGGTTTGAGTATGACTCAATAATTTTGATTCATAATATTTTCATATATGTTATATGTTAGTTAAGTGTAATTTTGTCAAAATTTAAACTTAAATTCAATTTAATCGATGTGTTGTTTGCCTTGGGTTAGTAAGACATTTATGAGTCATCACTCAATTCTAGCTTTTTACATTTTTTTAGTCTACTATATGTTATTTTTGTAAAATAAACAAAATGTGCATTAAACTTCTTTTTCTTTTTGTATTTTGAATTTTTAAAATAAATAAAAAGTAAATTAATAATTTATTTTATTTTTAGGTTAAATAAAATATTTTGTTTAGATATAACTAAGCCTAAGCTGCACAGAGCTCTTGTTCCATAATGTTTTTCTTAACTTTTTTATAGATGTGTCATTGGGTAATGCTTATAAATAAGCTCATGCAATTCTTGGGTGTTGAAATTAGGTTTTTCCGTTTGAGGCGGGTCCCTTCGGGTGCCCCCTAGCTGTCATCGGTTGAAAAAAAATATCATTCTTTAACTTTTAACTTCTTATATGAATATGTCATTGGGCAATGCTTATGGATAAAAAAAAAATTATGGAAATAGTTTTTATAGCTATGTTATTTAAATACATTATCATTAAAAATACATCAATTATCTTTGAATTAATAAAAATAATAATAAATAATATAATTATATTTAAATTATTTTTTTTTAATTTGAATGATGGGTTAATTTTTTATGTAAATAGTGTATAAAACAAGAATATATATATGACTTCTTCTATGGATGTGTCATTGGGCAATGTTTATGAATAGAAAATGATTATGGAAATAGTTTTTATAGTTACATTATTTAAATTAAATGATTGGTTAATTTTTTATCTAAATGATATAGAAAACAATAAATATATATAAAAGATAAATATAATTTCAAAAAAATGAGAACTTAAAAATAAAAATTCATTAATCGTAAAATTAATATACATGAAATAATTTTTCCTGATCAGGAAAAACTATTTCTAAATCATATAGTGAAGCCATATCATTTCAAGTACTACCTCAATGTGAAGACATTCAATGTAATCATGTAGCTTATTAGACTTGTAATATTGACGCTCAAAATATTATGTAGCAACATTTAGTGAAACTCATAATTATCTATTTCAAATCTAGTCAATCAAAACCTAAGTTGTCAAGAAATTTGGAATTGGGCTGAGAACATCATTTTTCTGAAACAGAAAATTTGAATACATCAAGAATATCACTCTCTCACACACGCACATGCACCGAGGCACATATACATGCACACCAAATTATAATTATAAATGATAATATATATCATTAAATGATAATATATATTATAAATGATAATACATATTAAATTCAAAACATTTTGATTGTTAAGCAATTAAAAGACTATAAAGTATGAGATACTAAACTAAAGTTACTAACTAAATAATCAACATTGCATCAAAGTTCACTAATATAAAGGGGAAATTATATATGAATCATAAGTCTCAATATGAGAAACCAAGTGGAAATATTTTATATTATTTTGTTCTTTTGGGATCTCTTGTTTCGTGGAACACTCTCTCGGCATCCTCACCAATATTTTTAGAACCGGATCAATCAAGCCAAAAATTTGAATAGGATTTAAACTTGGAAAAAAACAAACCAAGAAAATGGTCAATTAAAAAATATATAAAATATTCAAGATTTGAAAAAAAAAAAACTTATTGCGCTCAGAGATCAATATGGGAGAGATCTTGTAACCGATGTCACATGTAACGTTTGTCGAACATAATAAAATGTAAAAAGTAATAGATGTAACGTTTGTCGAAAGTAATAAAATGTAAAAAGTAATAGTATCAGGGAGATCTTGTAACGGATGTAACATGGAACATTTGTCAAAAGTAATAAAATGTAAAAAGTAATATATATTATGATATATTACATCGGCCATTAATAAATGTTCGTTTATAAAATAAAAACTTTAAACTTAAACTCAAATATATCAATGAAGAGAGATCAAGTTTCTTGAGTTTAAATTTAAAAAAAGAAATACACCTCATGAAATTGGATCGCTCTCGGTGCTTGATAGATATGGGTTTAAGATGGATCTATGCTGGTTTATTTATGTGCATGCATATGAGTCCAAACTATTATAAAAAATATATAATTTTTTTCATCTATATAAAAGGGGTGTATATAATTAAAATAATTTCGAGTGTAATCCATATCTGACCCAATACAAAGGCTCTAAATGGCCTATAAAGCCCAAAACAACTTCACGCTACAACAAATAACTACATATCATCAAAATCATTACATGTATTGGGTTCCTACTCATCAATACCACCATTGTCCCTACTCCTTTAAGCTATAGTCTTTGTCTCTACCTTGAATCTTGAAGTTGATTCTCCAAGGACATTAGTCAATTCCCTACAATTTTGATGAAACTTCCTTATATGAGCATTACAATAAGATAGAAAAAGATTCACATGCTTAATAAGTGATTTTGCTTGAGTGAAGAGTATATTTTTATTAAGGTCGTGACATAGGAGTTCAACAATCATCACCACCAACCTCAAGGTACATAAGGAGGTTGATGTGTTTAATTAAATGTGAATCCCATACCATAATGCATCATAGAATTCAATTAGAACATTGCAATCCTGAAATCCTAAAATGTGTTAAGTCTATTGAATTTGAATGAGATTTAAAATTCTATGTTTTTCTATATGAAGTTCAATAGAGTTGAAACCACTCCCAAACATCTTGAAACAATTACCAATTAATGGTAATGTTTAAAATTTAAATAAAATGTAGAAAATAAAATATAAAGAAAATGTCACTTTCACTTTAAGAATTTAAATTTACTGAATAAAACTTGTTCGAGTGTTAGAAAAATCGAGGTACCTTGTCTCCTTTGCAGCCGTGGTCCCCCAATTTCATAACACACATCTCAAATTCGAACATCGATTATCTGGTTCGACATGGTACATCTAGGTATATCTTAACGTGAAGCCAAGATGTGGGGATGCGAACCCGTGATGGAACATGAACCCTGTCCTGGTTGGGGTACCCATGCTATCTATATTAAACATATTGGAAAACAATCTTTACCTAGAAGAAAACCCTCTAAATAGGTTTATTTTATATAGCTACTTCTTTCTAATATTATTAGTGATATTCCTCTCTCTCTATATATATATATTAAATTATTTGAATGACACATTTAAAAAAAAACATTCTATTGATGCTAAAATGTAGTAATTGTTTTTTTTCATATGAAAAAGAACAACTTTTATTAGTAAAAAGTTGTATCCGGAGATACTATACAACAAATTATCCATTGCAATCAAACCTGAAATACCCAACAGTGTTATATCTAACTGTCAAGCATCATAAAACAGACAATAAACTAACTTCCTGCGATCCGTCACCTATCCAAAGACCAATGTCTTCCTGTTACAAATCACTAATCAAATGCAAGACGGTACGACTCAGTAGGAGTACCGTCACAAAATTTCAGAACATGGATAGAGCCATCCATCCCTCCCAAGGCCATCTTAGAAAGCTTATCAACCTCCACATTATGATCACGATAAATATGATGAAACGTGATATCAGTAAAACCATCCATGAGAGAAACCACACGATTCGTCCACCCATTGAGTGGTATTGAAGTTAGTCCACACTCTGCCTTGGCCTAGTAGATAATAACCTAAGAGTCTCCTAAAATAGTCAACCTGGATTGTCCCAAGGAATGGGAAAAGTAAAGCAATCCCCATAGAGCTAGAAGTTCTGACCGGGTGTTGGTACCCCTGCCTGCTCTCAACTGAAGATGATAGATAATACATGGAATGAGTTTTAAAACACATTCAGCTCCACAATAACCTTACTGGGCCTCCCCATTGAAATAGCCTATGGGAAGGTTGAACCCTCCTTCCACATGTTGGTCAATCCTTCTTGTTGTTCTTTTAATGGAGGCTGATTGAATTTATAATAACTAGCAATACGAGCTGTAAGTATGGAACATGGAGTGAGTTCATCCCTGAAGATAATCCCATTACAAGCTTTCCAAAGCTCCCACCAGGTAACACATATGAGCCCTGGATGATATACATGCACCCCCATCCACTGCCTAAAGTGTTGCACAGGAGGGAGTTCCGTCCAGGGAAATTGGAACCCCAATAACTCTTGCAGACCATCACAAAGCTCAGCAAAGAAAATACAATGCCCGAATAAATGATCCACATCGTTCGTCGCATTCCAACAAAATACACAGAGGCCCGACCCGGCCCATGAAAACCATGCTTGCAGATATTTCTCCAAGTCAGAACTCTATTGTTCAGGAATAACCAGCCGAAACAGAGGATTTTTGGGGCACACTGTAACTTCTAGAACACGGAATAGTTTTGATTTTGGATCTCTTCATAATCATCCTTCATGAAGTAAGAATAAGCCTGATGAGCCGTCAACTTTCCATCCACATCATTCAGTCGCCAACAAAAAGTGTCTTCTCCATGAGAGAAGGATACACCAGCCAATTTTAGAGCATATACATACTGGTTCCAGCATATGGCTTGTTTGGGTTCTAATGCTAACTCCTCTATGGTCTTCCATCTTGTAATACCAGACTCCTGTTGCTGACCGGCCTACTGCAGGGTATAAAAATTATGTGAATGTAGCACATGAACCAATAGGCTGCTAAGCCGAAAAGAATCCCCAAAACCTGCAATGGGGTCTATACCCATATAAATATGGGTACCTCGCCCTACTTTCCAACTGAGACCAGCATTAATTATGGGGAAATCCTTCCGAAAACTACGCCAAATAATTGATCCATTGTTCCTCCAATTACCATTCCTGAGCCATAGGGGAAGTCGAAGCTGACCCATATATTTCTCCTTAATTATCTTCCCCTAGATCCCAGGATCCCTTAGACACCTCCAACAGGTTTTATCCACAGGAGCCAAATTAAAATATCTGAGGTCTTTGATGCCCCATCCATTATGCTCCTTCGGCTGAGCAATTGACTCCCAAGAAGTTAAATGCCAGCTATGCTTACTTTCAGCTCCATTCCACAGAAATCCTGCAAATATTCTCCTAAGAGTCTGAATAACTTGCATTGGAGCAATGTATAGAGAGAACCAGAAAACTGGGATGCATTGAAGCACCGAGCAAACCAGTGTATGTCTACCACCCAAAGAAAGATACCTGAACCTCCACCCATTAATCCTCCTTCGAATCTTTTTAATGAGCCATCCCCAATCCAACGGTGTAAGGTGATTTGGATTAAGATATTAGCCTAGGTAGCGAATGCCACTTCCTAGCTCCTTCATTTGATAAGGAAAAATCTCACCTATCTGTTCCAAAATGTTAGGTTCAATACAATGATGTAGAAAATTTGACTTACATGTGCTTATCTCCAATCCAGTTGCACTACAAAAGCACTCTAATATAACTTTATAATACTGCCATCCCCCCAGGAGCCCATTCCAAACAATAATACGTCATCTACGAACAACAAATGGGTTAATGAGTGTGGCGGGGCAACTTTTATACCTTTGATTTTCCCACAATTTATGGCCTCCTTAATTAGTAAACTAATTCCCTCAACAACCAAAATAAATAAGTAAGGAGATAAAGAACAACCCTTTCTAAGTCCTCTTTCACCCCAAAATGAATCAGATGGCATCCCATTCACTAAGATCAAGAAGTTCACTGTCCTAACACAAGACATTATCCAATTCACCACTTCTAGTGGGATACCAATTTGTAGCAAGATGAACCTAAGGAAGGTCCAATCAAGCCTATCATAGGCTTTCACCGGGTCCAATTTCAGAATGAATGCCGACAGATCCTTCTGCTTAATGGAATGGCGACCCTCTTGGGAAAGCCCCACCGCATCCAACAATTGTCTATCATGAAGAAACCCAAACTACTCTACCGAGATACTGAGGGCCAGCAAGGGTTTGATTCGCTCCGCAATCACTTTGGAAATGACTTTGTACAATAGATTACATAATGAGATTGGATGGAAGTCACCAAAGTCCTTAGGCTTATCCACTTTAGGGATGAGAGTAAGGTAAGTCTCATTTATAGTAGATGGGATATGTGCCTTGGTATGAGACTCCTGAATAACAGCTGTGATTTCTCCCCCTAATAATGGAAAAAAGTGGAGATAGAACTCGACATTCCAACCATCCAGCCCCAGAGATTTGTCCTTCGAGAACAGCCTTAAAATATTCAAAACCTCCGCGTCACATACAGGTCACCCAATGAGCACAGCTGCCTCCTCATCAAACATTCGAGGGAATAGTTTTATGATTCTAAGCTGATCTTCCAAATTATGAGAGGAGTTCTGTCCATAAATACCTTTAAAAAGTCAAAGCGCAGCATCACATATCTGGGACTGTTCCTACAGTACCTAACCCTATCCCTCATCAATTTCCCAAACCGAATTCTTAATTCGTCATTGATTTGCAAAGTGATGAAAAAATTTTGTATCATGGTCCCCCGCCTTGACCCAAGTTGCCCTATCTTTTGTCGCTAAGTCTCCTCCTGTAATCCTAATAATCGAGACTTTTCCAATTCAAAATAAATATGCCAAGGGATCCACTTTGTTGCCCGAACCCCAAACCTCATCTTCAAATAGTGTCAGATTGAGATCCGCACCCATAATGAGGCCCTGGTCCTGAAGGATTCCCTCAACTAAAACACGATCCCAAAATAACCGTCGATTTTGATACAGAACATATACATTTAGAAGACGAATCTGCCGATCCAGTCCCTGCAATGTCCCAACAGTAAGGATACCTGCAAATATATGATAAGCCCCAAGATTAGCCATCTCTGGGTTCCAAGCCGTAAGGAGACCCCCATAAAGACAAATAGAGTAAACAATGCAAGCCCGCCAATCAGATTTTAAACGTAAGAAAAAACTGAGAGCATTTACTGTAGAAAGCATTGTCTCCTGAAGTAGAAGTATGGTGGGTTTAAACTTGTCAATGAAGGACTTTAACGCAGCACGCATTGGTGTGCTGCAAAGGCCACGGACGTTGAAAGACGTAATTAACATGGGGGAACCATAGTTGTGGCCTAACTTGCTTTAAGGGATGAGTAACGGTTATTAGGAGCACAATCCAAAGAAACCACACCATCCAAACCTCCATCAACTATCGGTGAGGTCGAAATATTCAGACAAGATGTGAGAGGTTCACCAGACCTGGAAAGTTGCTTCTTATTACTCTGAGGCTTCCTGATTGTTACGTTTCCCTTCATGATGGAGGAGATAGGCAGAACCCACGATACTCCCTGATCAATGGTTGAATAAATAGGAAGCACCTCCATACTAGATGTGTCACTAACGAGAGGTAGAGAATCCCCAAGTGGAAACCCTATGAGTCCGGAATAGATGAGGGTTAGAGTGATATCCCCAAGGAATTCCTATCAACTGATAAGGGAACTGGGAGTGTACCCACAGGACTGGGGCACTCCTCCCCACATAGAGTAGGCACAAATAGTGGTGGGACTGTCAAAAGGTAAGCTCAATAAAGGGTTCCTCTAAATCCAGACTCGCCATTGACTCCGATATTTCCTGTGGTGTAATAAACTTAGAAATGGTCGGTAATAGCTTGTTAAACATACCTAAGACTTCTAGTGCCGATGTAATGTCCAAATGCAGTTGACAGTGGATATAGTCATCCGCTCCATCCTTTGTTAGAGAGGGTTTTGAAGGTAGCATCTTGGAGAAAGTTGATGGTCCCTAGTACACATATCCTTGGAGTGACCCAAACCCTTGCACCTGAAACACCGAAATGGCACCTTCCCATAGTAAAGAATATGGATGAAAGAGCCACCATCCCATATAATCTCCAGCTCAGTAGGTATGCCTTCCCTACTATCAATGTCGACCAACATTATGGGCGGCTTTCATTTCGACCCCACTAGAGTTTCCTCCTATAACAAAATAAGACACCCTATTGTATTTTCCACCGCCGAGAAGCCTTAGAAATTCCAACACTGTAGCGGGAAATGTGGTAGAATCACCCATAGATGACGACACTTCAATACTTCTTTCCATGAGTCGAAAGCCGGATGCCAAGGATCCAACACTAGTGATCCTTTGCCTAAAATCTAGTAGGGGGACTCCACAACACTTCTATCCTCCTCAGATAAAAACAAAAAAATAAACCAGCCATTTGTAAGTAAAAGGATATATGGGATGTTCTTGACCACCCCTTTCCATTTGAGACACACCCAGGATAAAATGTCAGCCCTGCTAGGTCTTAGATACTTAAATTTTCTGATAAGATCTCTCTTACTTAACACCGAGACCATGTCGAATGTTACATCCCTACCTAGAACACATAATGATCTCCCCTTCCGAGTGTTTTCAAATTGAACACCATGCGTTCCCTTCACTGACAACAAAGCATTCTCCACAACACAGTTAGGCCAAAAGGTGTTTGTTGGAGAACCCTTCCTCCGAGGAGATAACTGAGCCCCTTCCCGAGGACTGCCTCCAGCCTAGTCGACCAGCTAGGGTTCAATCTCCACCGTTACTTGCGGGGTTGTCCGATACAAGGACCGGGCTCCACTATGAAATGATGATCCCCCCTTACCCACCGTATGTACTCCTACATAACTCATCTTATAAAATGACCATAGGAAAAAGAAGCTCCAAGGTTCAAACAACAAGTAGATAAAACAAACAGACAGAAGTTAAAAAAATACCGTGTGTGACAGTCCCTGGATTTAATAAAAAATATTCCTACTGTTTTATCCTGGTTGGTACTGGGCTTGTCATATATGACAAGCTTAACTCCAGTCCCAGGGTCCATCCACACTGTATAGAAGCAGGTCGATAGTAAATGCCAAGAAATCAGAAAGAAGAACCAAAATCACTAAGGGAACCTACGCCTGGTTAAACATAGGGTTCAAAATGGATGCTTAGATACGACCGGATCAAGTTCTATCCACCATGCGTCCATATTGTCTACCTTCATTCATGCACAGATTATTCGCATGCTTACATCAATCAAAGGGAAAGGGAGAAATATGGTTAATCAACAACACATATCGAACTCTAGACCTTAGCTTGCAGCGGATGAGGAAAGGCCCATAATTGTATCCATGTTAACAAAAGGTGATCATGAGTCGATAATGAAGTTTACGAAGTAAAAGAATGCGCACCAAGATTACCGTATTTCCCAAAATTGACCCTCCTTTTTTTCCCCTTGTAGCAATGCTAATTCGCATAATTTTGATGAATTTTATTCTTTCTTCACATCAATGAAATCTATTTTATAAAAAATCGTTTTCATAAATTTTTCTATAGTTGTATCTTTATATTTTAAAAACTAGATAATAAAATAAAATTCCATATAGTATTATAAATTGATTTTATATATTATTTAAAAAATTATAAAATAAGCTTAAATTTTATATATATACATTTTTTTATGATAATTATTAATCTTCACTAAATCAAAATTGGTAAATAATTACCTATTTTTTCAGAATTTTATTTCTTACTAAAAAAATTTAAGAATACTCTTCCCAAATCACTATAGTTGTGATGAGTTAAAATGTTAGGAAGCTTACTATTGAAACATACGCACTTTTGGAATTGCAATGTAATGTTGGATTATGTGGGGCATTTTAAGGAAATTGATTTTCATCTTCAATCCTCTTAGTGTCACAAAGATGATAAATTATTTCATCCTACAACATTTTAGGAATTGTACATGACCATATTTCACTAAGAACCTCGTGACATTTTGTTCTTATTTTAACAATGTTGATTTCATTCCTATAGAGATAATTTTGTACTTTTAGATTAGACTTGATCACCTCCTTATAGTATCTTAATTTTCTCTTATCCTTTAATTCTTTATCACACCACAACATCTTCTTAAGTTTTGAGATGTAATGATACTTCTAATCTTACTACTATTATGTGGAGTGACCTTTTCCTTGACTCTCCGATGATTTAGCCAATACTTGCAATATTTATGCCAACCTTTCTTAATTCAAAGTTAATTTTGACTAGAGTTGGAAGCAATCTTTGGCAGAATCTTATCTGCCATGATATCTATCATGTTCTTGTATATTAGGTACCTAGTAATAGCCATGTTGTTAATGGGGGAGATACTTAATGCTCTAATTAGGATAAAATACTGTGTATTTCCTTTAATTCTGAGATTATATGATAATAAAAAAATTATTTATCTATCATTCTCCACGATTCTCTAGAGATGTTACAACCCCAAACTTCACATCCATATAAGGTAACAACACTGACGAGAGTCTCAAGGAAGAGTTTTTTCTTATCCCAAAAATAGAATTATGTTAATATAGACCTATTTTCATGGCCATAATAATTTTTCCACTCTCCATTAATATTTTTCTCAATTTTATTGTTCCAAATAGGATTTGATGAAGATCCATTCCGGTATATTTGTATGAAATCACTTCCTCTAAAATATTGTTATCATAAATGAAATAAACATAAGTTATCTTTTTGGATTTGATTATCATAAACTTTGTCTTTTTACTGTTAGCATTCGTACATGTAATAGTGAAAAAATCCTTGAGAATACTATACGAATGATATTATCCTCATACAAAAGAAGGATGATGATTATGACATCTATATTTGTGCCAACACATGCTCGTTCTTCCAATTAACCCCTTAACTTGTTAATGAATATACCGAAATGGGTAGGGGATAGGAGAAAGCTTGTTTGACTTCTATATTACAATTATTTTTTCTTACCATCCTTTAGAGATCTTAAACTTGGAAAGCACATTCTCATAGAACCTTATCACAAGAAATCTCAACTCATTAGAATCTTTTAGTTCTTGTAATCTATTCAAAATGTTAAATCTAGGCACTTTGCCAAATGTTTCTCTAAAGTCAACAATGAAACATGAAGGATTCATTTGATTATTATGACAATCCTCAACAATGGTCATAAATGTATAAAATTGGCCCACAGCGGAATTATATCTATTGAATATGACCTTTTGCTCTTTTCCATTGACTTTTTCGCTATATGTTGATAATATTTTCCATAATAATTCCATATAAATCAATGATATTTTCTTTTAAAAACAATGAGGTTTTATGTCCATGGTTTAGGGAAACTCTACTTGACTAATAAATTGAAGAGCTTGTGGATGTGAAGGATGAGGATAGGCCTACTGATTTTTAAGATTTAGGTTTGGTATACTTCGATGCCTTTAGCTTTCCCCTTTGCAACCCACCTAGCCGCAAACTCGATGCCTTGTAAGGAAGAAACTTCTTTCTTTGTAGAAAGGGTTTGGTTGTTGTTCCTGACATTACAAAATTCATAAATATTTTTAAGGTAGTGTTGTTGCAGCAACACTCCCCCCCAAAATTTCGCACATATGGGGCCCCTCCTTTATATTTTAGAAAGGCTGCCTTAAACGTTTTTTTTTTAGCCTTTATCTTTGCTTTTAAACAGAGAGTCTCGCCATGAGAAACTCCAAGGCTGCCAGAAGATTTTGACTCTCAAATAGAAGAGCTTTCAATGAAGTTTTTTTTTCTCTCGAAGTTACGGAGCAATTTGCTAAAACCCCGTGACTGCGGAAGCCGCTCGCATAAGCTTCTCGAAGGAATACTTAGAAAAACTTTTGTTGGAAGAATGCGGGAGCCGTTGGGCAATTCTTTCCGGAACTGCGGAGCCATTCATCGAAACTTTCCGCAATCGCGGAGGCATTCGTTCTTTCCGTTCGAAACGGTGAGTGCCTTCCGTCAAATCTACCGAAACTTTGGCAAAAGACTTAGGTTTTTCTTTGAAGTTGCGGAATCCTTAGAGCTTATCCACCCGAAAATTGCGGAAAACCTTCCGGTTTTCTTCCCGAAACAGCGGGAGAACTTGGGAAAGACGCCCGAAAAAAGTTGGAATGGTTTGTTAAAATCGCGGAAGCTTCTGACGAAATCCTTCCGAAACGGCGGAAGAATTCAGCGAAGTGGTCCGAAGCGACGGAAGTCGTTCACATAAGCTTTCCGAAAAGAGACTTAAAAAAACTTTGAAAACCTGCGGAAGCCTTCGGATTTTCCTTCCGAAACGGCGGAAGCCATCCACAAAAGCTTTCCGAAATACCACGGAGAAATTCGCGAACTTCTTCCGAAACCGCGAAAAGTTCGCCCTGACTTGCCGAAACACCGAAAGGATGAGGCCCTTCCGGAACAATTCCAAGAAGCCGCCCGCAACCACGGAAACTTTCAAGTTTCCCTTCCGAAAATACCGAGAGCATTCGCCATATTGTCCCGAAACTCCGCGAGACTTAGAAACTGTTGGATTTGCGGAAGCCCTTCGCAAATAGCTCCCGAAACGGTGGAATCCTTGGCGTTATCCGTCCGCAATGCGGGGATATTTTGTGGAAGGCTTCGAGTTTCCCTTCCGCGATGCACCCCGAAATGGCGGGAACTTTCCCTGAACCCTTCCGCAACGGCGGGTATGATTCGCAAGGTGGTCCCGTGAATGGCGGTCGCACGAAAATCGAGATATCTTGACGTGACCACAACGGGCGACGTATTTAAGACACATTTTAATTGCACCAACTACCAATCTAAAGGCTCGCACGTGCCTGTCTTTTATAAATATACGGTGGGGCTCGAGCCAATACACCATTGTTTTCGATTGGCAAACGACGTGGAACGCCATGCAAATCGCTCCAGCTCACCTCGCTCATCCGCGCTCGTGGCCACCTCGTTCAAGCGATCCCCATGCTGCCAGGTAGGATCTTAACCTTGAAATTCGCTATTGGGTTGTCTTTTGTTTGAAAATGATAGGTTTTAGTGGGATTTTGACGGGCAAAACACCCGTCAAGGGCTATGTTTTGCTCGTCAGACGCAGTTGAATGGAGTTCTCGTCATATAAAACAGACATTGGTTGAAACATTTTTTTTTGAGTAGAGACGGTTGGTGCGGGCGGTTAAACTTGTTCCATTTTAATCCCCGGGCCGCGTGCCTCGTTGTGTGGAGAATCTGGCGAAGCACCATAGGCTTTTCATGTCCCCGGCCGAGAGCTCAGGACGTAAAACCCTGGGCCTTTCAATAAACCTCAGTCCCAACATGCCCTCTACCCAAGCCAAAACCTAGTCTCCGGTGCCATTGCCCCTGTTCAAATCCCGCGAGCGTTCAAGTTACGTGAGCGAAACCCGAAACCATGGCCACCCGAGCCTTTCCCGTCAGTATGTCTCCGGCTCCATCACCCTCGCTCAAACTAGAGCTTCCCATAGAGCACCTCGGCGAGTGCCGTACGTGACAATAGCATTCGAAGCCCTCACCAAGTCAAAAGTGCGAAAGGGGCTCCCTTGCTGTCACAGAGTCCTTCCAACCCGAGCTTCCCTGCCATTAGCCTTTCAAACCATAGCAGTGACGAAAATCACCCTCTTCCCCAGAGCCAAACCGAAAGCAGGTTGCTTCTGCAGCGCACTTATCCTCACAGGAGCATACTAAGCCTGCCCCTTTAAAAGAATTAAGATGGCTGAGATTTATAATGGTGTCCCTGTGAAACGAATATCACCCTTTCTCCTCGGGCCGGGCCGAGAGCAAACTGTCGCCGCGACACACCTATCCTCTCAGGAACACCCCAAAGCTTCCCCCTTTAAAAGATTCAAATGTTTAAATTTGTATTTCATAATTGAAATGATGAATTGTGCCTCCTAAGTACACAACTTCACATTACTCTTTATCTCATTCATGTATCAAAACAATGATGCTCTCTGTTAAAATCTCACAGTATGTTGCTCAATATCATGATGACTTGTATATGGGTGCTATCAGGGGTAAGTCAAGATGTCGAAAACCGGTAAGAAGAAGGCTAGGATGACAGAAAAGAAGCCTGCGCCACTCAAGACTGAAACTTCACTCCAGGACACTAGGTGCACCACCGGTGTCCCTCCTGAAATCAGATGGGGTGACATCTACAGAATGATCCGGGACCAAGAAATCCCAGATATGTTGTTAGAGGAAGCACCGATTTATCTTAATATCAGAGCCTCAGGCATAACTAGAGCCGCTACCCCGCCCTGAGCTGTTCCCCTGTGCTGAAGTGATCGGATGGATACTCCAACATGCCGATGCTAAAGGGAGAGTGATAAATGATAGCGGGAAAGTGGCTATTGCCTCATTTCAACCCGCGTATATTGCGGCATCCTACAAATTTCCCCGTGTCCAACAAGCTCTGACTGACGAATGGTTGAGCCAAATGAATAATGTCGAGATGGCCAAGAAGCTGCTAATGGCGGGCAAACATTTGAGAAAGAAAGGAAGTGAGGAATATGATGTACAAAATCTGAGAGCTCCTTTCAGATTGATCGCTTTAATGCTGTGCAGAATCTTCGGCATGCCCGATGGCACAGTGTATAAGATTCAGTGGATCCCTATCATCCACTACATGGCATTCAAGGGAACTGTGTTTGACTGGGCCACTATCCTGTCAAACAGTTTGGCCTCGATGATAATTGCTGCTAAAGAAGGACTAGCCTTGAAGAAGGCTGAATTTTTCATGTCCTCATATCTGATTGATTGTATTTTGGCCAAGATAGACTTCCCCAAATTGGGCTGCACATGGGATAAGGCCACCGCCCCGGTCTATATCGCATTCAAGATGTTGTGGGCTCAGAATTACAAGCCTAGCTACAAACTCATCTGTGAGGGGTTCATCATGCCCCTATACGAGAAAATGTTCAAGGAAGAACCAAACTACCTGTCAGAAAATGCTTTGGAAGTCCTTGAGGATTATGGGGGCTTTTACTTTTCGGAGCAAGGTACCTACTTGAGAATGTTTGGAGGGACTAAGCCCCCATACATCTTGCCGTAGTATGCCACAGACTATGTGGTTCTCAAAGAAGCAGTAAGGCAACTCTTCCTGGATGGGATTGGAGCAATGCTCCACAAACAACATAAGGCTTCCTTTCCCCCGTTACCTTTCTGCATAGGCGCTTACAAGTTTTCAGGGGTTGCCTCGGTCGACGAATTTGTTCAAGAGCTGAAAGCCTTCCACTTCGGTGAGGTAATCTTCCACAGGAATGACCGAAAGGGAAAAGTTGCTGAGCACTGTAAGGATATCTATGCTCACTTCGAGTACTCCCATTATCCTGATGCTGAGGAAGAGGCATTTAGAGGCATCATCAACATGGCTGAGCTACGGATCTGTCGCCAAGGCACTGGAGCAAGCTCTAGCTCAACCAAGGCCCAGAAGACCAGCCAGCAAAAGGAGAAAGAAGCTGAGGATGCCCGAGCTTAGGAAGAGCTCGGATTAAGAGAAGAAGCGAGGTTACAGCGGGAAGCTGAGGAAGCAAGAAAGCAGCAAGAAGCTGAAAATGAAAGACTGCGCAAAGAGGCTGAGGAAGCCCAAAAGCAGAAAGAGGCTGAAGCTGAGCAAGCTGAGGCAGAAAAGAGGGGGGAAGAAGAATTGAAGACAAGGGAAGATGCCAAGGCAGGTGGATCCGATATACAGGACATGGAAATAGACACCTCTCAAGCAGGGGGCTCTGGTGCCCAAAATAAAGGAGGAGACCCTGCTTAGGATGTCCGGACCCCACCGGAAGAAGAAGACATAGACATCGTAAACTGACCAATTGTCTTGTACACTCCATCGGGAAAGCGTACAGTGTCCAAGTGGAATGAGTTTGTCTATGACAAGAAAAGAAAAGCAATGGTCCTCAAATCAGAAGAGAGGATCAAAAGTCCCTTCCATGAAGACATCGTTACCCACCGAGAGGTCACTATAATGCAGAATACGAATCAAGATCCCGTTGCTATGGCAACCGCAGCTGTAGCAATGGCAAAAGCATCCCTGGCCAATGTAGGCGTAATGGTAAGAGATAATGAATTGACAAGGAAGAAAGCTCGTACGCTACAACAAACTGTGGCTAATGAGCAAGCCCAAAGAGATCTGGCAGTGAACAAGTATAATTGCTTGTACGCTGAACATAAGGAGTTGTCAAACAAGTACAACCAGCTGGAGGAGGAAAAGGACCAGCTAACACTCCAAATAATGATTGTAGAAGTGGAGAAGAATGGAGCGGAAGAAAAGGCTTCTCAGCTAGAAGCAGACAAGCAGACATTAGCTGAGCGGTTAGAGAAGGCTGAGAGCAAAACAACGGACATGTCTCCCTTCCATGAGCTGTCCTGCAGCATCCTGAGGCAAATAAATGACACGCAGGAGCTAATCACTGACGAGGTTTGCAAGCTCAAGGTCATGATAGTCAGATTAAAAGAAATTAATGCGGAGGCCCACAGGCTCAAAGCTAAGAATACCCGTGTCAAGGAAAATATCATAAGTCAGATGGCATGGAGAGAAGGGAAAGGGGATTTCCCCCCGCATCTTCCATTTAAAGCTGTGGACGATTTTAATGAAGACATAGCCTTGCTGGAGTTTGGCAGGAACTATGCCAATAAGCTAATAACCAGTGTGCAGAGAACAACAGATAAAATTAACATTCTATACCAAAAGCTCAAAGGAGTCCATGACAAATGCACATTGAGTTTCCCTCAGACCCTAGAGGACTTTCCGGAAAAGGAGCAGCGGTTGTCTCAGCTAAAGGAAGAGCTAGGCGTTCAGATGGAGTATGTGAAAAGGATTGATGTCCTGGCTATTGATGACCTCCAGCATTATATTGGTTCATCATCACTCCACAACCATCTGCTAAAGGAAGTGCATCAAGCTGCAGTAGCAGAAGTTCAAAGCATTAAAGCAGAGCTCGGGAAGAATGTGACTTCTCAGAAAATCTTGTTCCCTGCTACAGCAAACATAGTCATAAGGGACACAGGTGTGTGGTACAGCTACATAGCTGAGGAGGACAGGAAAGCTGCAGCAGCAGCAGGAGCATCAGTAGATCCAGGATCTTCTCTCCCAGCAGCCTCTTCCCCAGCAATGGCAGAAAGTCTGGCCAGTTCAATTCCCCCTTCCCAATTAGAAGCAGCATCAGCAGGGGATTCGAGGGTCTCTTCCCAGGCAGCATCAGCAACAATTAACTTGGGTGACCCTCTGCCAGCAGAAGCTCACGCACAAGAATGAAATAAATTGAATTCAGTTGAGCAACCCTCTTCAGCCAAGCACGTGTCTAGCAGGGAAAGCGTGGGTGTTAGCATTATTTCTGCTATGTATAATCTGTTAAACGTTCAAACATGTAAGGCGTAAGCCATGGGACAGCTGTCCCTATTTTTGTCAAAACAATTTTGTAAAAGAAGTGGTCATTTTTTTTTTTGGTGGTCGGTTATAGAAGAAACTCCTGCAATTGACAGGTGGAAGGCGCTAGGTGGCAACCCAAATGGCAGAATTGTAATTATAAATAGTAGCTAGGAAGAATAGATGAGGACTTTTGGCAGGGAATGAAATTTTGAAACCCATACGAGCTATCTTGTATCGGGCCTGTGAAATTGAATTTTCTAATAGAAGCCACGGGAGATGGACGTTTTGCATGGGATGTTGGACGGCTGTATGTTGGACTATTCTAATGACTGCTGTTCTGTAATGTGAGATCATTCTTACCATCTGAACTATTTCTTTGTATTAATGATTTTGCTCCTCCCCGTGCATACGATTTTCTCTATTTTGTGAACAATGAATGCGTTTCACATTAAATCAGGAGCTACCTGCTGATATTTTTATCGTTGCTGTAGATTTCTCTTCTAGATCGAATGGCTAACTGTTCTTTCTTCAGGATAACTCATGTGGCTCATTTTTCATGCCTTTAAATTGCTCCTTGTAGGGATCTTTAAGTTTAATTTCAGTTTGTTACATTTAGATCTGTTTCTTTATTCTTGCTACGTAGATTAAATAGTTTTTTTTTTTTTTTTTTTTTTTTTATGAGCAATAGATGCGTTCCATGTTGAATTAGAAGCTATCTTCTAAAGATCTTTATCTTGTTGTAGCTTTACTTGTGAGAATCAACAGCTATCAGTTCTTTCCTTACGTTATTTGTTACAGCTGATTGCTCACCCCTTGAGCGTGTTCCCTGCAGGGATAGGTAGATTTACTCCGGTTCCTAGACTTAGACCTGTTTTAGCTGCATCTAGATCGAATATAATTTAGGCACTTGCATCTCATTTAAAAGACACAAAACCCAAAAGAAAGGTGGATCGGGCCATAACTGGTAGAATTGGATTTAAACTCCAAACCCACGGTTGCCGGAACCGCTAACTGGACGGATTCCCTACACCAAACGGGAGATAGTCTAATTGGGACCATCTCTCGGGGAGAATCCCTTTCTGATTGATGCTACGATATCCGAGGCACCAACAGGTAGGAATTCAAATCCCTCAAAGGAATCATATTGTTTTATTTAGTTTTTCTATTTAGAATTTTCATCCAAAATGTGTTCGGATCTAGATAATCAAGGATTTTCTAGGGCAGTTGCATTCTTTATCATAACAAGGGTTAGTGGAGATAGAGAGGGTTGTGGTATAATTCATATGACAAAGGTCTTAAATATTGTCCTTATTTAGTAGTAGATTTAATTCAACACTTAAATCCCTTAAAATAAGTTTTATTTTTATGAGAGATCCAATACTTTTGGTTATTTGAATTCTTTGCTATAGGGTTGATGTTCTCAATAAAGTTTAGATTTAGGCTTAAATCATGGTTATTAAGTCTAAAACAAATTCGTAGCAAACTCTCTAGAGTTTTATTCTTTTAATATGCTAATTAAGACGAGATCGTCATCTAACCATGGAGAATTATAATTAAAATCATTACTTAAGATAATAATTGGTTAGTTTTTATTTTAACATTAAAGTGTGCATGCGTGTTTGTGTGTTGGGGGGGGGGGGAAGGAGGAGTATTAACATCCACTGAGACCAAATTTGGTTTATCAGATGTTAAGATAAAAGAAATAAATGAATTATTTGGTTTTCTTTAAACTTCTATTCATATGCTCAAAAGGATTAAAGAGAAGCATTCCTAACTTACCATAATTTTGAGAATTTAGAAGGTCAGATAGGTCAGTTTTGTGACATATATTTTGAAACTAACACCTAATGTGGGTGTACATAGGGCATTCCAAGAGAAATTGTTTTTCATCCTCAACTCTCATAGTCTTGTACAGATGAGAAATTTTTTCAACCCACGGAGTTTTAGGAATTGTCCAGTGCCTAGTTTCACTGTCGAGTGCATGATAGTTTGTTCTTGTCTTAGCAGTATTAATTTTCTTCTTTGAACTAGATAAAACCAAGAGATAACTTCGAAATTCCAGCTTAGAGTTAACGACCTCCTTATAGTATCTTAATTTTATTTTAACCTCTAAATCCTTCTTGTGCCACATTTTCTCTTTAAACTTAGGGATAATATTATTTTTGATGTTATTGATATTTTGCAAAGCTACATTTTCATCAACCCACCAATGGTTTAACAACACCATGGCGTCTTTATGCCAACTCTACTTGAGACATAGTAGGTTTTGGCTCGAATTTAAAGCAATTTTAAGAAGTCAGTGATCTCCCATGTTGTTTATCTTATGCTTGTACATCAGGTACCTAAACATAACCAAAATCTATCAAAAATCAAATCATCTACTAGATAACCCACATTACATTATAGGACAACCTTCCTTCAGATTGTTAATATTCTATATTGGCAGTCTCTTATTAGTGGATCTTACGCGCTTAAAACACTGTATTATAATCGGCAGTCTCTTATTAGTGGATCTTACGCGCTTAAAACACTGTATTATAATCGGCAGTCTCCATTGAAATGTCTTAAGAAACCCAACGTTTGACAATTGGAGCGTTGCGACATCTTAGTGTCGCAAAGAATATTTAAACAATATATTATTGAAGATGCCATTACTGGAAGGGATCTTTGTTCCAAGATCACAGTCGAGTCATGATCCTGATCATGTATACCCTATGCATTGACAATGCTGCAGCCATACAGGCCTTCCGATAGTGAAAGTCGCTCATTAATTATGTTCCTGCAATAAAATGAATATATGAAAATACAGCAAAGTCTACTACGACTCTCTCGTCTAGTGTTTTTCCTGGTGTGAGTAATAACTTGTAAGTATAGCCAAAGTATCTTTGACAAATGGACAGCTCCATCGCTTTCAAGCTTCAACGAACTTCATCAAATCAGTTGAAATGAGGTGCTTCTAAGTTCTTACCTCTTTCGAAAAAATGCTACGTCAGTCATTCTACGGCATATTAAACCAAAAAGGAGGGCAGTCTATGAATAAGTCGGGCAGGGGTTAATCGCAGCAACTTAAAACTCCGATTTTAGATTTGTTTTGGGAACTTTCAAATGAGCTTAAACCTCAGAATTGCAAGAAATATGGGTTTGGTGATTTCATGAATGAATAGTTTCCCAGAATAACTGTAGGGTGTCCTTTAATGCTAAAACAATGATGTGATCAAGATTCTCCAATGATGTGAAGGAGCGCATCTTTATAATCTCAAAGGAGAGGCATAACATTATCGATTTACTGTTTGCCATGATCGTCCCATACCACTCAAGAAGTCTAGACTCCGCTTAGCACCACTTTAACATTGCTACTTGGGCATGACAAACAACCGGTTTGTATCATGTGGATTACGCTTCATTGAAACATCATGACCAAACCCAAGGAAGGCATATATTATACTTATAGAATATGAACGTGCTCGTTTCACCATAAGCGATGCTATGCCATTAACACCCAACCCATGGGGGCCGCCGTTATGGCCGGGTGGCTGGGGCGGTCGGCTGTGGCCGTCCCCACCCAGGTTCGACCCCGCGACCCCGTTCTATTGGCGCTCTCGCCGACCCCATTGAGCGCCAGTTATACTATGCGTGAAAAAAAAAACACCCAACCATAGCCCACCTTGTTACACCTTCCCAAGCTAGCAGAGTCAAACAACTAACCAACAAATGTACGATGATGCTGTCGTCCATCTAGTCCAACATGTTAATATTTAATATGCTAAGACTGAAAATAGCAGCATTACATTCCATTTCACAATAATAGCATATACAGGATCACTGAAGAAACAACAAGCATAGCATAAACACAAGAGACACAGATTTATCCTGGGAAACCCTCATGGGGTAGAAAACCCAGTAAAGCTTCCTCAATATAGATGACCAGCAATACACAAAGATGCAAACCAAATATATGATCTCCTCCTCCACCATAGCAGACCTCTCCTCCACAAGTGCTCATTTCTCAAGTGAGTGTATGTGTCAAATGAGGAACACACCTCCTCTATTTATACACTACACTGACATGTATTTTACAAAGGTACATGTAGGCTCGTATTTAACCAATGGGTTAAATTCGCCACTACAACTGACTGGGCCGACCCCTCTAGGGTGGTCTAATAACCCTTGTTACCACATTCCGACGGAGGAATAAACATCTCCGGATATACAATAAGATCTTCACGGAGGAATGAAACATCTCCGGAATAATAGAGTACAAATATAATATTCTTTGAAGTTACAATATCTCAACACTCCCCCTTAACGAGAAGGATATTATAACAACATCTGCATGAGCAAGGAGTCATCAACATCATACATGATACATCTATAAATCATTGGAAGCTTTCTCAACATCATCAGTAACTCAAGCAGTTACTGGAACATATTCAATACTAGAACATCGACATCTTCAGTATTGAGTCTTTATCTTCTGTAGTACTTGAACAGCTACAACAATATCATCATCTGGATCCTCACGATTATCGTCATCACACGATCATCAGCATCATCATCTCACGATCATCAGCATCGTCATCGCACGATCATCAGCATCGTCATCTCACGATCATCAGCATCGTCATCTCACGATCATCAGCATCGTCATCACATGATCATCAGCATCGTCATCACACGATCATCAGCATCGTCATCACACAATCATCAGCATCGTCATCACACGATCAACAACATCGTCATCTAGATCATCACGATCAGCAGCATCGTCATCTAGATCATCACGATCAGCAGCATCGTCATCTAGATCATCACGATCAATAACATCATCATCTAGATCATCACGATCAACAACATCATCAATACAAGTATAAATGTCATTAATACAAGTATCCTCATCAATACAAGTATACACATCATCAATACAAGTATCCTCATCAATACAAGTATACACATCATCAATACAAGTATACACATCATCAATACAAGTATCCTCATCAATACAAGTATACACATCATCAATACAAGTATTCTCATCAATACAAGTATACACAATAGCAGCATACCCTGCAACACACAAGATCCAATTACGGGATGATCAATCCCTCTCACTTTAGGACATAGGTCCAAGGATGATACAATCCTGATCTGCTTACAGGATGATCAGTCCCTCTCAGTTTAAGACAACTCTCATGTCCATGGATGATGCAATCCAGATCAACTTACAGGATGATCAATCCTTATCACTTTAAGACACCTCACCATGTCTAGGGACGAGGCAATCCCAATCTATTTACTGGATGATTAGTCCTTATCACTTAAGACATCTCACCATGTCTAGGGATGAGGCAATCCCAATCTATTTACAGGATGATTAGTCCTTATCACTTTAAGACATCTCACCATGTCTAGGGACGAGGCAATCCCAATCTATTTACAGGATGATTAGTCCTTATCAATTTAAGACATCTCACCATGTCTAGGAATGAGGCAATCCCAATCTATTTACAGGATGATTAGTCCACTCAATCTCATTTAGGACTATCGTTCCTTTCAAAATTACTGGATTTACTGTCCAAAAATGATTTAATCCATTCAATTCATTTAGGACTATCCTTCCTTTCGGAATTACTGGATTTACTGTCCAAGGATGATTTAATCCACTCAATTCATTTAGGACTATCCTTCCTTTCGGAAATACTGGATTTACTGTCCAAGGATGATTTAATCCACTCAATTCATTTAGGACTATCCTTCCTTTCGGAATTACTGGATTTACTGTCCAAGGATGATTTAATCCACTCAATTCATTTAGGACTATCCTTCCTTCCGGAATTACTGGATTTACTATCCAAGGATGATTTAATCCACTCAATTCATTTAGGACTATCCTTCCTTTCGGAATTACTGGATTTACTGTCCAAGGATGATTTAATCCACTCAATTCATTTAGGACTATCCTTCCTTTCGGAATTACTAGATTTACTGTCCAAGGATGATTTAATCCACAACCGTACATTTAGGACCAACGTCCAAGGATGACTTAATCCTCAATCGTACATTTAGGACCTACGTCCAAGGATGACTTAATCCTCAACCGTACATTTAGGACCTACGTCCAAGGATGACTTAATCCTCAACCGTACATTTAGGACCACGTCCAAGGATGACTTAATCCTCAACCGTACATTTAGGACCTACGTCCAAGGATGACTTAATCCTCCACCGTACATTTAGGACCACGTCCAAGGATGAATTAATCCTCCACCGTACATTTAGGACCTACGTCCAAGGATGACTTAATCCTCAACCGTACATTTAGGACCTACGTCCAAGGATGACTTAATCCTCAACCGTACATTTAGGACCACATCCAAGGATGACTTAATCCTCAACCGTACATTTAGGACCTACGTCCAAGGATGACTTAATCCTCAACCGTACATTTAGGACTACGTCCAAGGATGACTTAATCCTCAACCGTCCACCAAGGACTTCATTCTCGAAGACATACGTCTACGGCTCTTCTTTAGGACTGAAGTCCAAGGATGATCCAATCCCCTCACATGTTCACCAAAAACTTCATTCTCGAAGACATACGTCTACGGCTCTTCTTTAGGACTGAAGTCCAGGGATGATCCAATCCCCTCACATGTTCACCAAGAACTTCATTCTCGAAGACATACGTCTACGACTCTCTTGAGGATGATGCAATCCTATCATGTCCACCAAGGACTTCATTCTCGAAAACATACGTCTACAACTCTTCTTTAGGACTGAAGTCCAGGGATGATCCAATCCCCTCACATGTTCACCAAGAACTTCATTCTCGAAGACATACGTCTACGACTCTCTTGAGGATGATGCAATCCTATCATGTCCACCAAGGACTTCATTCTCGAAGACATACGTCTACGGCTCTCTTTAGAACATATGTTCAAGGATGATGCAATCCCCTTGTCAGCTTTGACCCTATCTAAGGACCATCCACCAACCTCTTTGTCGGCATCACTAATATAGGTATCCTCATTATCGACCTCACTGTCGATGCAGGAAATCTCATCATGAGTTATCACATCACTCCCCCTTTCGAGGAGGGTCCTTCTGAACTATATTAAGTTTGTCTCAGAAAACTTTACTTGAGGTAGAGGTTTGGTTAGTACATTGGATCGGTAGAGGTTTGGTTAGTACATTGTTACAAATTCAAACTTTTGGTTCCTTTCTGCACCATATCGTCTGTGTATAGAAACAATATTCAACCTTGTAGCAAAGTTTGAGATCCTCATCACCCATGGTGATCATTAAGCTCATCAATTGATTATCGATCCTGGGTACCCATACAGAACCTGATTCACACTTCTTCTTTAATTACACCATTAAGAGAATGGTCTTATCTAGCCACTTGGAGCAAACATCTTATCATGATTCTCTTCCTCTTTCTAAGAGAATTTTCTAGCCACAAGCCTTCTATAGTGTGTTTGATTTGTAAATCATTTTGTTTGAACATCCATCGCTTGTTCAGTGTTCATCATTCATCATGATCTTTCCTACAAATAAAAATTAAGTACATGATTAGTAATACTTCATAATCATCAAATCATATTGACATGATAACCTATTATGCATACAGATATCATTTACATAGTTATGTAACTATTTTGACCAATACTTTGGCACAACACTTTCCCATATCCTGTATGCATACAGTGGCTATCTAGATGCCTTCCATCTCTACCAGAACATACTATTGAGAGTGTGCACAGCTCTCAGCATGTCAGCAAAGAGGTTTCATTCTAGACAAGCAACAATGGAATGTTTGTCCAACTTACCAATCATATGCATATTAGTAGTATACTGTTCAATGCTCTATGAATGTTTACACTCAGCATGATATATTCTAGGAATACAAATATGCATACAAGCAATATCATTTACTATTTCAAATAACATCTCAAATACTTATCTTTTATGTTTGTGTGGTTGCCTCCCGCTTGATCTTCTATATGTCTTTTGAACTTCTATTCATTCTGTACCACTGTGCATGCTCAAGTGTGCACTAGTGTCATCCTCATACACAGACATACATTCATTAGTATATTCTCAATATTATCAAAACATTCTAGTTCTAAATAATCTTTGAAAATGTATAGTCATGATTATAGATAATATTCAAGGTTTCAAGGAAGTCTTCTTTTACATCTGCATATTCTTGTTTGATCATAGTACTCTTCTGGTTAATTAGATCATCAAGATAAGAGACATAATATGCATAAACCCTTGATTACTAACTTTATGAATAAGCATAACCAATCATACCAAGTATACTTATATAAGGGATCCTAAGGTAAGATTCTAACTTGTCATAGGAAAACATACCTGGATTAGTATATCTGCTTAGCTATGTACAACATATCTAAACAATCTCTTCAATGATTTAGAGATCCTGAGCTAGAACCTGCATGTCTCATAGGTTAAGCATAATATAACAAAGTCATACATACCTTGTAAGTAGAACAAAGATTATGGATGAGTCTTTGTCTTCATGTTGTCATGTTTTAAGGAGCTTGATTTGTCTTTTGTGATGTACCTGTATCTTGTTAGCAAACGACATCAACCTCATACAACACCATAATGCATTAGTACAATAATATAGCCCTAATCAATGAATGTCTTCGATCATTCACATGCATTCATACTATTACTAGGGTGATAAGACAATTCTAACATTAATCAAGATTGTACTAATAAATAACATGAAGACAAACACATTATGAACTTAATCAAGAATCAGATTTCAAGACATACCTGAACCTCAAGTCATACCTGTCGAGACTTCTTGTAGTCTTCTTATGTAAGGCCTTAGCCTCAAATCCCCCTGAAACTTGATCTAGAGCTTGATTAGGGTTTGCTAGAGAAACCCTAAAAATTCAATCTTTGACTTTCACACTTCCGAATGAATGGAAGGATGTGTCTTGCTGAGCTGATCAAACTAGCATACTTCAATTTTGAAATCTCCAAAAATTGACCCCTCAAAATTGCCTTTCAAACTTCTAGATCTTCTTGACAGGATCCCGAACTAGGGTTTGATGAAGCCCACCCTTTTGCTCAATCAAAAGTTTTGATTCAAGGCTCTAAACTCTTATTTTTCTGAGGAGCTTCCAGCCGTGGATTCCAATTCCAAAAATTCTAACTTTCTCCGAAACCCTAAATTCCGGAAGCCATAAAAGGTGCTCCAAAAATAATTCTGTTTTGACAGAAATATGCACCTGATTGTTTCTGCTATAACTCTGAAAGTTTTGCTCCACAGGGTTTGAAAACATTTTTTGTAGTAGCCTGACCTGTCATCTTTCCATCCTGATAGGTCTGACCTCAATTGGATTTTCTAAGAGAGAGTTATGCCAAGTGTCGCAACGTCACCTGTTTATGGTATAAAACAGGAGAGCGAACTTGTACGGAATGCCACGTGTCACTGTTTGACCTTCGGCCTCTGAAAACTTTTCTTGAGATAGCTCTCCCTGTTATCTTTCTATCCTGATAGGTATGACCTCAATTGGACTCTCTGAGAGAGAGTTATGCCAAGTGTCGCAACGTGACCTGTTTATGGGATAAAACAGGAGAGCGAACTTGTACGGCATGCCATGTGTCACTGGTTCACCTTCGGCCTCTGAAAACGTTTCCTAAGATATTACAGTCTATGTACTACCTGTCACTTTTTACGAAATTTCATTTGGAGCTTCCTATCCCAAGTTATGACCTTTTTTCCAAGGTTACCTGATTTTGACTGAGATCTGGAAGAGGCAGAAACCCTAACTTGTACTGATCATAACTCATAAAGTACAACGAAGCTAAGGGTGCCCTTTGGACACAAGGTACCTGGGGATGTTATCTTCGACCTGTAAACTTTTTAGAACCTGAAACTTCGCATAAATGTATTTATAGTGAAAGTTTCACGATGACTGGTTTTTGCTATGTAAAACCCTAACTTTCAAATTGTCGTAAGTAAAGCAAGTGTCGTAAGTGCCATACCTTGCCTTCCTTCAGGTTAGCTCTGATACCATGTTAATATTTAATATTCTAAGACTGAAAATAGCAGCATTACATTTCATTTCACAATAATAGCATATACAGGATCACTGAAGAAACAACAAGCATAGCATAAACACAAGAGACACAGATTTATCCTGGGAAACCCTCATGGGGTAGAAAACCCAGTAAAGCTTCCTCAATATAGATGACCAGCAATACACAAAGATGCAAACCAAAGATATGATCTCCTCCTCCACCATAGCAGACCTCTCCTCCACAAGTGCTCCTTTCTCAAGTGAGTGTATGTGTCAAATGAGGAACACACCTCCTCTATTTATACACTACACTGACATGTATTTTACAAAGGTACATGTAGGCTCGTATTTAACCAATGGGTTAAATACCCCACTACAACTGACTGGGCCGACCCCTCTAGGGTGGTCTAATAACCCTTGTTACCACATTCCGATGGAGTAATAAACATCTCCGGATATACAATAAGATCTTCACGGAGGAATGAAACATCTCCGGAATAATAGAGTACAAATATAATATTCTTTGAAGTTACAATATCTCAACACAACACTTGATGATGCCCGAAGGTCATGCCCCTCAAATCTCAAGGCACTCACATACCTTTAGTCCACATCTCAATTTGCTTGTCCTAGCGTGGGAGACACACCATCTAGGACATTACCAATCGCATTGTCCTTCGGTGAATCTTGAGTTCACGGCCTCGTCGGTTTCCCACCCTCACTTAGAAAGGCATCCTTTGGTCCTCCTAGCTTATGCTAGTATGTTATCCCAACCAACTCACATTTGTGACACATGAGTTGGCCATAAAGGCTACCAAAGGTCAACTAGTCATTTAGACTTACCAAGTCCTACCCAACAGATCCTCCTCCCAAACAACGGCTCGTAAGACCAATTCTTTATCGAAGTCAAGGATTGCAACATTCTCTGCCACTTAAATATGTTGACGTCATCGTCAAGGTGCTGCCATAGGAACATCACGATGAAAGGAGTGTTGGAAATGAAGAGACACTTCCACAAGTCCCATGTTCAAATGTGGCTCTGATACCATTTGTAATGGGGATAGACTTAACGTTCTCTATGAGCATCACATACCACTCAAAAGTCTAGTCATCGCTCGACACCACTATGATCATGCAAGTTGGTTATGATTAACAATTCGCTTGTAGAACATGGACTACATCTAAGTCCTGATTGAACCCATGCTAGTCATACATTATACTTGCAGAATATAGATGTGCCCATTTCACCATAGGCGGTGCTACGTGATTTCCACTCAACAACATGCTACCTTGTTACACCTTACCACGAGCTAGCATAGTTGATTAATTGACCACCCATTCTACAATGATGTTTTTCTCCATCTACTCCAACAATTGATGTTGTTGAAACGTCATGTCCCTCCCAGCATGAGGCATTTGCATACCCTCGATCCAACTCTCAATGGGAAATCGTCCTAGTATGGGAAATAGACCATCCAACACATTTCCAATTGCATTGTCCTTTGATGAATCTTGACTTCAAGGTCTCATTGGTTACGCACCCTCTAATGCACATTAGCCACGATGTGGCATTTTTGGCGGGAGATGGTTACTTGTGTATAGGACATGAGCCACCCTAATCCCATTTTTGGGCATGAGCATCCACTATTGGGAGCAATGCTCCATTTTGTATAAAAGTGTAATTTTGAACAAATTTCCAATTCAAATTTACAGCTTTCATGTGGTGTATACGAAAAAGTGTTTATGGATTCTTACTTACATGGGTGCATTTCATATTATATGTCATGATTTTTACTTGGTTAATGATGAATGTGATTGGTTCATGGTGAATGCAATTTTATATCTATTATTGAAAAAATCTTTTTGTTGGACCTTAATGGGTGATTTTGTTTGCTAAAAATGGAGATAAGAAACATATTGATGATGTGTACTTATTTCTAGGTATGAAATGCACCAAGAACATGATGTTCCAACTCAAGATGAAGAGTGAAATTCAAAACTCAATGAATTCATATAAACCTAAGGTTGTTGATCAAACACGGCTTTGGCACTTGAGGTTTGGAAACTTGCACTTTGGAGGTTCAATCCTAAGAAAGAAAATGGTTATGAGATAAAAGGACATGAAAAGAAGCTCTATAAGCGAATGAATGTCTTATATGAGTTGAAACAAAGTCCTAGAGCTTGATATATCAATATAGACAACTATTCAAATAAAAATGGGTTTAATAGAAGCAAAAGTGACCTCGCTTTGTACACTAAAACATATAAGCAAGGTGAAATTCTTAGGTCAATGATATAATTTTTACAAGTAATTTGATGTTGGACAAATTTAGAATAGCCATGAAAAATGAATTTGAAATGATAGAGTGTGATGAAGTACTTTGTAATATCTCTCATTCCAACCCTTAAGCTATTTTTGTTGTAATGTAAATATTGCATAAAATGCAATGTTTTTTTTTCGTAGTGTGGAGCACAAGGCCAAGGCCCCACTAGTGGATGCTTAGGTTTATTTGGATAGGTGAGTATTTGATATTATGATAATCCATGTGCTATTAAGCCATGAGATATTGTAAATAATACCATGTAAATAAAATACCAAGGACTGGCTATGGATGCAACTAAAATGAGGGGGAACTATGTATCCACTAGGGAGTGGTGAGGGGGTGTGAGACTGAACCTAGACTTCCATATATCACCTAGAGAACCCTTTTGGTTGTCCAAGCTTCCATCGAATGCTGTTGTAAGGGGGTGGGTGAAGGACGTTGTTCATGAGGTCGATGGAGTATGGGACAACCCTATAATCTGCAAGGAAGGGTATGGAGCTCTGTCTTACATGTCCCATAAGCCAATCTACCTCGCGAAGGACGTATTCCTCATTCTCGAACCATGGTTGAACACAAAAACATCATTTGAACCCTTACACATCACAGAGAAAGACCCGAGCAGGAAGAAAAGAAGAAATCACGATTTGGGAAAGGTCACAATTTATAGAGCGAAGGTCACTCACAAATCTGCGTGGGAAAGGAGAAACCACTTAGGGATCCACAGACTAGAACTTAGGTGTGAGTTGGAGAGTGTTAGATTCCCAAGAATCCATGTACATACCCAATTTTGTTAGCCCAAAATCATGGATGCGGGACAGATCTTTGGCCGCAACGTGGGAGAGATCCAAGTGTAGAATTATAGTGGGAAGAAGCCAAGAGGGTTTGGACTACATAGTAGAGTCAAATAGGGCTCTTTTACCTTGATCTAACATTCAGGACCAACCTTACCTATCTAGGTTAGTTCTAAAGGAAGGGGCGCCCTAGGGACTATATAGTAGTTAAGGGGACCTTACTTAGGCTGAGGGTAGAGCGATTAGGGGTGATTGAACTTCCTGAGGTCATTGGGATAAGCCCATAGTTCTGTGGATGAGGTTATTAACCTAGAAAACTCTCACTTATCCCCATTTGCTTGAAAAATCCAATTGTTGCATGGATGCCCTAATTGACTGTGAACCAATGCTATGAGTGGGCCTGAGTGATACTCCTTAGCGGATACATAGCCCTAGTTTGGGGGTGATGTTTGATTGCTGAAATAATACAGGTTGGGCAGAGACCTATGGTTGGGTTGGAACGTTGCAGACTAGAGCCAGTTTGCTTGGGGAATTTAATGGAAAAGATAAGTGTTCCCTATGTTAAATTATACCCCTTTCATGTGTTTTATCCTTGCAATGGTTAACTATTAATGATTATTATTGATGGCAGAGGTGTGTGTGAATAAGGTCTCATTCCACTATGTGTTAATATGGTTGATTTCTGTTGTGTGTGTCAATTGCATTGCTCTTGCACATTTCCATGTGTATCCTTATGTTGATACTTATATGTAATAATGCTTGAGGAATACGACTAAGCCCCTGCATGCTTTCCTCACTTTTCCTGGGATAAATATGTGCATGTATTCCATTCTATGGGTGTGGATCATGTTTCATTCATGGTTCATGTAGTATGCTTATGCATATGTGCAATCCATTTTGGTAATGCTTTTGAATTGTCCTTGGATGAATTAGGGATAGGTCTAGTAAATGTTTAGGAAACTTTAGCTTGTAATTGGGAAAGGAAGTAGACAACCCCTGCTGCACTTAATGACACCCTGTGGGTCAGATGAAGGAGAGAAGACCTAGTAGAGGACAAACAGAGCTCCTTGCAGAAGGTTAATGGTGCATTGGGGGAGTTATAGGAAAGACTTTAGTTAAAAAAATGACAAGGTTAGAGTGCTCAGATGGGGTAGGGGATCATACCAAAGGATAGATCTCTCCAAGAGATTTCCAACGGTACAGACATTGTCCAATTTGGACCAAGGATGGAGGAGTTATCACCCTCAGATGTTGGGAGGTGAAGTTGCTAGTGCAGGGGTATGTGGTTGCAATGTCCCTAAAAAAAAAAAAAAATTCGCTTATGGCTAACATCGTCTATTCAGTACATGTTTATCAAATTAACTTCAGTACTGGGAATATGTTTAGAGGATTTAAATGAAATAATTGTATAATGTATGAGGTACGTTTCTTCTACCCATGAACAGCTATTGGATTTGTTAAATATGTTTCGTGTTTATTTTATTATATCTTCGGAAGCGATATCACTAGTTTTATGCTTACATGGATCTCGTTGGTCGATGGCTATATTTTGGTAGATTGATCAATTGATTATCTAAATGAATTCCTTATTTTTTTCTCTTACAAGTTGTATTTATGTGACTCATTAAAACTGTTCTAGTTGGTTTACCTAGTTACGTCAGTATTTTAAAATAGACCACCTTAGGCTTGAAGGGATGGGTCTGGCAGTGTAGGTCAGACTTACTTAGCAATCATGCTAAGGCATATTCATTCCTAGCAATTGTAAGTATGCATGGAACTACACAGGATTTGTTTCCAAAAAATGGCATCATCAAGAGTGGATGTGTTTTTATACCTTTAGTCAAAAGTTTAAGTGTAATCGATACATGGTGGAAAAGAACACTTGACTATACAAAAAGGGGTAAGTATCAACATGGGTTGGAGTTTGGTAATGCATTTAATGGAAGCCCAAGCGAATGGAATACAGCTGGATGGCACTAAGCATCTTAACCCTAAGCCTGGAATGGTATACTACGAAATCACATTTGTTAGTCTTCTTGGTAGAGGAGGGAACGAAGTGCTCCAGGTCTTGGAGGCATTCATGGAAGGATCAGCCTGCTCCTTAATGGCTACGTAACTCCTCCTTTTAAGGTAAACTCTATTTAACACCACACTTGTCATTTTCTATTTGTTTTCATTAGCATTACTATGGTTTGAAGAATTATAACGCAGTTGTCTTGGTTTGGACACTTATAGGTTCTCGGTGATGGAAGTTTCGAGCTGAGCAAGTTGATCCTGGTAGCTAAGGTGACTAGTAAGTCTAGTTTCCTGCCAACTTTCTCCTCCCTTCAAGCACGGGGTTTGTCTTCTGGTTTGTGTACCCTATGATATAGAGCTTTAAGATATGGATTCCGAATAGTATGAATGGTTTGGGTTTTAAATGATGAGTCATGGCCAGACTTTAAGTAATGCTCTAAATTGTAATGGCCACAGTATTGACTCTGTGGTAGCATATATGGCAATTTTGGTTTTGGAGGATGCTGGTCTGCCCTTTTAGCACTCCTGGAGTTGTATAAGCTTTTAATGGTTTACTTTGGAATCAAAGGTTACAATGTAAGGGTTTAAGAGTTTGATGCTGAGACATGAAATATAAAATATTTTAACAAAAGAATTAGCACAGCCAATGTTTAAGTTTAAGTAAAATCAGTTTTTAAGTTTGGGGCTCAGACAATGAATCGATCTCCTTTTAGGAGATGATTCAGCTGCAACATAAATAATTTAAGATGAATTGGTTTAAGATTTTTTGCACTGGTTTTGATTTTTAGTTTAGATTTTGAAAACTTCAACCCTGAATGTTATCATTTGAAATTAATAAAGAGAAAATACCCAGGAGAGCCAATGACTATAGGCCCTTGCTCCCTATAATTAATACTGCTAATTTATTGTAAAAGAATTTCCAGAATTAAATTCTAAGTTATCAGCCTAATACTCAATTGAAAAAGGATAGGAGTATCTCATACCTGTACAATGTAGCTTGATCCCTCTGCTGATATAGACTTGCACACTTACAAACACTAATTATAGAAAACAAGTAGATGTTGATTATGGTTGACCTGTAGAATAATTGAGCTAAATGACTTTGGGACTACCACGTTCGTCCCAATATTGACCCTGAACTGTTCCTGATTCACTAATGGATCCCCCCGAGCTAGTTCCAACATGCAATAAGAGAAGTAGAGGACCTAGGATAGGCTGTTGATCATATCTGGGAAAATAGTAAGCTCCTTCAGTTATGTAGGATAATTCGATAGTATGAAAAGATGATCCCTCTCTTGGGATTTTCCCTTTCTTTATATAGGTGAGGTTGTTTGGAATATAGCTGTTTGAGTTTAACTAATAATATTTCAGTTTTCAATTTAATTTGAATTTAGTATTTATAAAAGATATATTACTAATTATTCACTCCTAGTTTATCCAGGACCTTTATTTTGTTACACTTAGATGTATCTTGAAGTTAGGTCACAAATAATAATAATACTAATAATAACATGAGAAATATTTTATGCATAACCTTTATGCATGCTATAAGAAATCTTTTCTTTTATAAATAATCAATCTAATTATTCAATAATTAAATATGATAATTCTTTGATTTAATTATATTATAATAATTATTTCATGAATATTTAAATACAAGGTCCAACACTTTGGACATGGTCTTTTGGTAAGTTTTGATAGCTGGCTAGTTTTGGTGCCTCTAGGTCTCTCTCTTGCATGTTGGATTCCCTCGTTTAACATGGTAGTTCCCACAGTCCTTGATGATAGATAGAAAATGATTCATTTAACCAATTTAAATAAATGTGATAAATATAAGTGCTATTCAGAGTCCTCTCTACTCAACACTTTTAAGAACAAGTAACCCTGAGTGCTCTTCAAAGTTTTAACTCAACACTCTTCACATGGGCGTTATGCTAGTGCAAGTCCAGAGCATCCCGCTCAACACTAGTACTAGAATGTGGTTGTGAAGCACATCCAGAATGTACAAAATAGCCTCGGATCTGGTATTCATTATCATGCTTGGAGTGCTCCAGGGCTTATGCCCAACACTCTATGTACATCCGGGCTTACGCCCAGTACATAATAAAATCCTCCAGGTACATCAGGACTTATGCCCAGTACATAGGTCATCTGTGTGTTCCTGAGTCCATGCTCAATACATCATACAAATCAATCATGTAAACCATAACTCTGCACAGTATGTAACAAAAGATCATCTTAGTATATTAGGGTTTGTACCTAATCTCATAATAAAACATAAATCAATACATTGGGGCTTTCTGCCCAGTATATAAAAATAATCTGCATCAGGCAAGGTCCATGCCCAATATGTAAATCTATAAAAGAAATGAATCATGTGCACTAGGGCTTATGCCCAATAATCAAAATAAATCATATGTGTTGGGGCTTAAGCCCAATATATAACATCAAAAATAGTTAGTCAAAATTCGGGATATTACAGTGGTCTTGACCTTTCACATCCGCAATGTGGATTGCAGATTACGGAGGTTGGGGACCAATCGTTGGATTTGCATGGCGATACTTATGCCTTTCTGCATCCGCAAAATGGATTGCGGATTGTGGATGTCGGGTGGTCGATTTCTGTGGGTCGGCGTATTGTATTTCTGCCTTTCCGCATCTACAAGCGGATTGCGGATTGCGGAGGGTGGTTTTCCTGGGATCATGAACTGAGGTTTCCAAAGGAAGTCAGAAGGGTAATTTTTCTGGGATGACGATTTGGGATTCCACACTTCCGAATCCTGCATGTGGATTGAGGATTGTGGGATGTCGGGAGTGAAATATTTCTGGAGCCAGGGATTTCTGTGGATTGGAGAATTGAAGGTTTCGACCTTCGAGTTCCGCATTGCATCTTGTTGATCGGGGCTTGCGGAACTATGGATTGTGGATAGATGATTATTGCGGGTTCAGAGTTGCGGAGCCTTTGAATTTCTTTGAAAATGAAGAAAAAAAATATATTGGTAGGTGATTCAAGGGTTGTCTCTCATTGCCTCTAAAGGGAACTGAGGTGACTGGGGACATGATAAGTGGTATCAGAGCTAAAGGTTACATCACTGGGGATGTTTGGGAAAAATCATGAGTTATAGGCATATGAACTGGGTGCAATGAAGTTGTTATAGTGCTCAAGAGAAGTTACAAAGGGCTGACAGGGCCATGAAATTGGATCAAATCTGATATCGAAGAAGAATTCCATGCTATGATGAGGAATTGGAAGGGAAAATTCCATAAACCTTGTCTTGCTCTTGTATTTCTATTTTGTGAGATTTCTATATAGAATTTAATGGCATAGAAATGCTGAAAATACAATATACTAGATGAGTGAAGTGATATGCACTAGTAGGAATATTGTTAGATATTGAATAGTGCATGTATGTGATGTTGCATGTTGGTAAAGCTAGTGAAGTTTACATATGCAATGAGCCACTAATGACAATTTTTGTGGTTGAAGAATGGTTGAAGATGTTGATGATACTGTTGCATGTGACCAGCAACCTTATGAAGAAAGCTTGGTGCAACAAAGATGAGACAATGAGGATTGGTGGAAGGACTGTGTAGTCCTTGGCAAGAAGCCAAGCTGATTAGGTAAAATCCAAGAGGTTAATGAGAACCATGCATGTAATGTTCATTGATGATAATTGTACAAGTGATGAAAGGGTATTAGGTAAGAATCCCTTGAACCATATTTTGTAAGCATATAATGGTATGCATGTATGGTTGAATGCATTGTGTGAATACCAAACCACCATGGCATGGTGAGGTCTAGGGTAGTAAGGGAAAGGAACCATCTACCATGTAACTACTTAAATGTTAGAATGCATTCATATGAAATATATCATGTCATTTGGTGTATGCTAGTTATGAGTTTAATAACTAGGCAAAGTAAGGATTATAGTCCTATTATGGTAGTGCTACGGTAGTGCATGCTATATGAGATAGCACTAGTTAGGCCACAATGTGTTTGGAATGATGGAATGCATGACATGATAGTATACTATGCATGAAGCAATGCAAGGTGACATTGAGTGGATATGCATTAAAAGATTTTGTAAATCTATGTTGCATGAAGTGAATGCATAGGATAAGTTCATGTAAATGTTGTGAATGTGCATGCATGAGTGTGGGTGCACATATTGTGATACATTGCATGAACGCATGGTTGTGGTGTATGTTTTATTGAAAATTAAATAATGGATGAATTAATGAAATGATGATAATTCTAGAATCATTTCATGAGTTGCTATAAATGCAAGAAAGTAAATATATATATTTCATTGCAATTGAAATGCTAAAAGCTAAAAGTGCTTTAATTATTGAGTGTTATAATTCTAAAAATCACTTCAGTGACTGTGGCAGCAATGAAAATGGTATGTGCATGAATAAATTACAAAGTGTTTGGCCAACTTAAGTTTTCAGACTTCAAGAAGGAATGTCTTGGGTATGGTAGCGTGGGTAAGATCGTATTGAAGGATGGAATCCACCATGTGCAAGAGCCAAAACTCATGAGAAGGGTCTCATGGTTGTAAAATTAGTTTATGTATAGAACATATTGTTGATTTCAAATCTGAACATTCTCTGCTTTAAGCTATGAGAATGATCTCATGGTTGCAAATAAATTGTTGTAAGAAAAGAGATTGTAAAATTCAGATTTCAAATTTTTCTAATGATTGCGAATGGTTGTTTGGCTAATATGAATTGTGTCAGAAGAACATGTGTAAGTGGATGTTCATGTATGGTATCCAGCATAAAGCCATAATGGACAGGGTTACAACACTTACATAATCCAAACAAGAGGAGGACGACCTCATGATTAAACAAACCTAATTTATGTAGTAGACAGAATTGCAAATTCATACTGAATTTAACTAATGATGTCATTAATTGGTTATGAGAAAATCATATTTGAATTTTATTGTTAAATTCCACTGACTGTTTGGCTAATCCATAATTGTGTCAAAGGTACATGTTGTGGAGAATGGTTGTTTTATGGTAGCAAGCCTAAAACCCTAATGAGCAGAGTGGTGCCACTTACAAGAGCCAAATGACAGGAGGGTGTCTCATATGAACTGCATGATTGGTAAACAATGTGATTGAGATGGTAAATATTATTCTAGTATGGCATATTTGGGCTATGGAACGTGAAATAGGTTGGGATGGAAAACCGAGGGACTGTTGACTTAGAGAAGGGAGCCCCCATTCCTCGCAAATAAAGAAAAGATGCATCTGCAAAATGGATAAGTGTTCTGAACCCTAGATAAGGATATGCATGTCTAATTATTAGGGTTAATATGCAGAGCATGTTTTATTTTATTTTAATTATTTCAGGCTTCCTGAGTATGATTATGACTTACATGGTTCACATTGGAAAGGGATGCATACCTTTTGGGTGCCAGGTTATGTTAGGGTTATCAATATTGAATACACCCTAAAGGAATGGACGCATCCCTGGTGTTTCAATATTTGATAGTGAATGATATGAAATATGTTTACAAGTTCAGAGCAGACGTACTAATGAGCTTGCTTACACCTCTTGTGTTGTCAGCTTGAACAGATGCAATTTGGTGATGCACAACAAAGAAGAAAAGTGAAGAGGTTTTGGTGAAGGGTTGTTTCATGCCTATGGCTCCGTAGTAAATCCTTGACCTGGAAATGGTCATGGTGCAGTTTCCTTCCATTAATATTTGGCCCAGACAGATGTGTTGACTTGGAAGTGGAGAGGGAAAACCAGGTATGGGACTGGTTTGGCACCATAAATTCTTGGTAAATCCATTTGGTGAACCGATTGGGCATTAACTACTTGATGTTGTGGAGCAGCATGTGTGTTTGTCAAACATCCACCCCACAGGTGGTCCAGGGCTTGTAAAGAAGAGAAGGAACCTATGGAGTAGCGAGGAAATGTCCAATAAAGATAAGTATTTGATTTATCTTGCATCTTCTTTCTCATTTAATATGAAAATACATGTGTATATGATTTGGTTATCATTTCTTAAACTCTTGTTTAGAGATAAAATCTATGAAAATAAACTCAACATGTGAATTGATTTAATGTTTGAGTGTAGGTATTGTTGGAAGCAAAAGCCTTGAAGGAATCCTAATGATGGAGGTGGACATGTGACTGTCCTAGAGAGCTCAGTATGAGAAGCAATTTAGAATGGCAATAGTGGAATTGGGTGGGTCCTAGCAACCAAAGGTTATGTAGGAAATCATGGGGGAAAGGTTCCCTAGCTGAGAGGCTTGGGACAGACCTTAGACACTAAGTGTCATAGCCAAGAAAGGGAAAGCCAAGAATACACATTGAAGTGAAAGAGGCTAAGGAGCATGGAACCACAGTGGTGGCATGACTTCGTATTGGAACAAGACTAAGAGGAGAAAAATCTTACTCTTCTCTTTCCTTTTTTATCGATGCATTTATAAAACAAAGAATTGTTGAATGCATGATATGGCTGAGAATTGATTCTCTTTATTTGCTTGAAATAAATTGTGAATGTTGAAATAGTAAATTCCCGGTGAAAGGATGAGCATGAATGAGTTCATGTGTATGTTGGGAAATCATGAAATGTATGGAAGTCTCGTGATAAAGCATGGAATTCCCATGTCAATTAAAAAATTAATTGACTTATTTTAATGTTTATATTATGCTTGGCCTAACAAGATTTGCAATGATGAATTTCACAAGTGAGGAATTGAAAGCAATTGGTTGCAGCTGTCACACAAAAAGTGGTGCTAGCAAGCAAAGTGTGGGAAGCTGTACATATTGACCATGGAAGCAGACCAAAGTCTATTAGAGTTGGTTTAAAACCTCCTTCAAACAATTCCCAAGAGCCAAGAAAATATTGGGGAAATGCTCAAGTTACAAAAGCAATAGAATGAGATGAACCACATGGACTTGCAGGACTCTATTTTCCTGCAAAAGGAAGTAAAGAGAATTCTGGAAGCAACCAGCAGTGGAAATGGAAGTGGAACAATCAAGAGGCATTCATCCAATCATTCCACTAAGAAACATTCCAGGTGGGAAGAATCCAAGGAAATGGAGCAGATAAAGAAAAAACAACAATTGAAATGTTGGAAATGTGGAGGAAATCATTACCTCCACAACTTCCCAACAAGAAACAACAAGAGAGATAATAGCTATGAAGTTCCCAAAATTGTAGATCAGCTGGAAGATCAAAGCCAGTAGGAGCAGCTTGTGGAAGCCAAAGTACTTGGTCCTGAAAGTTCAAAGTAAAGGGAAAAATGTAGGGCAGTCCTGCAACATTTTTGTAATTGTTGGACATGTGTAGATTGTATATGTATTCATAAGTATTGGAACACCGATGATGGTGTTATTATAAAAGGGGGAGGATGTAATATCCCTCATTCCGACCCTTAGGCTATTTTGGTTGTAATGTAAATATTGCATAAAATGCAATGTGTGTTTTCCCTAGTCTGGAGCTCAAGTCCAAGGCCCTACTAGTGGATGCTTAGGTTTATTTGCATAGGAAAGTATTTGATATTCTGATAATCCATGTGATTTTAAGCCATGAGATATTGCAAATAATACCATGTAAATAAAATACCAAGGACTGGCTATGGATGCAACTAAAATGAGGGGGAACTATGTATCCACTAGGGAATGGTGAGGGGGTGTGAGATTGAACCTAGAATCCCATATGTCACCTAGAGAACCCCTTTGAATGTCCAATAGGCCATCGAATGCTGATGTAAGGGGGTGGGTGAAGGATGTTGTTCATGAGGTCGATGGCGTATGGGACAACCCTGAAATACGTAAGGCAGGGTATGGAGATCTCTCTTACTTGTCCCATAAGCCACTCTACCTCGTGGAGGATGTCTTCCTCATTCCCGGACCTTGTTTGAAAAAATATACATCAGTTTAACCCTTACGCATCATATAGAGAGAGCCGAGCGGGAAGAAAAGAAGAAATCATGATTTGGGAAAGGTCACAATTTGCAAAGTGAAGGTCGCTCAAAAATATGCGTGGGAAAGGAGAAACCACTTAGGGATACATAGACCAGAACATGGGTGTGATTTGGAGAGTGTTATATTCCTAAGAACCCACAGACAAACCCAATTATGTTATCCCAAAATCGTGGATGCGGGACAGAGCTTCGGATGTAACGTGGGAGAGATCTGAGTGTGGAATTGCAGTGGAAAGAATCCAATAGAGTTTGGACTGCATAGTAGATTCAAATAGGGCTCTTTTACCTTGATCTAGCAGTCACGACCAGCCTTACCTATCCAGTTCAGTGCTAAAGGAAGGAGCACCCTAGGAACTATTCAACAGTTAAGGGGACCTTACTTCGGTTGAAGGTGGAGGGATTGGGGGTGCCTGAACTGCCTTATGTCACTGGTCTAATCCCATAGTTCTATGGACGAGGTTATTAACATAGAAAAATCTCACTTGTCCCCATTTTCTTGACAAAGCCAACTTTTGGCTGGATGCCCTAATTGACCGTGAACTAGTTATGTGAGTGATCCTGAGTGATACTCCTTAGTGGATACATATCCCCAGCTCGGGGGTGATCTCTGATTGCTGAAATAGTACAGGCTTGGAAGAGATCTATGGTTGGGTTGGAACATTGCATCCCATAGTGAGTTTGCTTGGGGAATTTAATGGAAGAGATAAGCGTTCCCTATGTTAAATTATACCCATTTCATGTGTTTTATCCTTGCAATGGTTAACTAGTAATGATTGTTATTGATGGAAGAGGTGTGTGTGAATAAGGTCTCATTCCACTATGTGTTAATATGGTTGATTTCTGTTGTGTGTGTCAATTGCATTGTTCTTGCACCTTTACATGCTTATCCCTATGTTGATACTTATATGTAGTCATGCTTGAGGAATAGGACTAAGCCCCTGCATGCTTTCCTCTCTCCTCCTAGGAGAAATATGTGCATGTATTCCATTCTATGGGTGTGGATCATGTTTCATTCCTATTTCATGTAGTATGCTTATGCATATGTGCAATCCCTTTTGGTAATGCTTTTGAATTGTCCTTTGATGAATTAGGGCTAAGTCTGGTAAATGTGAAGGATACTCCATCTTGGACTTGGGTGAGGAAGTAGAGAACCCCCGTTGTGCTTAATGACACCCTCTGGGTCAGATGAAGGAGAGAAGACCTAACAGAGGACAAACAAAGTTCCTTGCAGAAGGTTAATGTTACATTGAGGGAGTTATAGGAAACAATTCAGTTGGAAAAATGACAAGGTTAGGTTGCTCAGATAGGGTAGGGGATCATACTAGTGGATAGATCTCTCCAAGATCTTTCTAGTGGTACCGACCTTGTCCAATTTGGACCGAGGATGGAGAAGTTATGACCCTCAGATGTTGGCAGGTGAAGTTGTTGGTGCAGGGGTATGTGGTCCCGACCTTTTGCATCCGCAATGCAGATTGCGGATGTCGGGGACCGACCATTGGAGTTGCACGATGCAAAATATGCCTTTCTACATCCGCAAAGTGGATTGCATATTTTGGATGTCGGGTGGTCTATTTCTGCGGGTCGGAGTATTAGATTTCCTTCTTTCTACATCCGCAAGCGGATTGCGGATTGTTGATTGCATAGGGTGGTTTTCCCAGGATCATGAATCTAGGCTTCCGATTTTCGACTTCTGCAATGCGGGTTATGGATTGCGGAATTCATAATGGTAATTTGTCTGGGATGGCGATTTGGTCTTCCACACTTCCAAATTCCGCATGCAGATTGTGGATTGTGGGATGTCGGCAATGAAATATTTACAGAGTAGGGAATGGGCTTCCACCTTTCCGAATTCCACAACGTAGATTGTAGATTGCGAAAGTCAGAGAAGGTATTTCTACGGATCGAAGAATTGAAGGTTCTGATGGATCGGGGCTTGCAGAACTGTGGATTGTGGACCAATGGTCATTGCGGGTTCATAGTTGCAGAGCCTTTGAATTGTTTGGAAAAAGAAAAAAATAATATTGGCAGGTTTTTCAAGGGTTGTCTCCCATTGCCTCTAAAGGGAACTAAGGTGATAGGGGACGTGACATACTTCCTTCATATTGAAGTTGAGCAATCACAAAATGATAATTTTATAAGAGAATCAAAGTATGATAAAGATGTATTAAGGATATTTAGAATGTTGAATTGCAAGCCAATGTCAGCACCTATAGCAGGTCTTTTGTTACTGAGAGTCGCTCATTATTTATCTTCTAGGAATACATCAATACATGAAAATTTAGTGAAGTCTACTATGAAAGTACAGGCACAATATCTTTGAAAAATTGAGCTCTGTCGCTTTCAAGTTTCAACGAACACTTCATCAAATTAGTTGAAATAAGGTGCATCTTACCTCTTTCCAAATAATTGTGCCTCGATCATTTCACGGCATATTACAACAAAAACGGAGGTCAGTCTAAGGATAAGGCAGACAGGTTTCAGCCTCAGCAACTGAAAACTGCGATTTTATATTTGTTTTGGGAACTTTCAAATGAGCTTAAACTTCATAATTGCAAGAAATATGGGTTTGGGGATGTCATGAATGAATGGATTCCTGGAATAACTGTGGGGTGTCCTTTAATTGCACCGAGAGTAGCGAGGTGCTTATAACATAGTATGGGGAAGATGTGTAACTTTATGTAATGATGTCATGTTATGTACCAAAAATAAAAAGTAATTAATCAATTATGTTAGCTCATAAAATAAAAATGAAAACCAAATAAAAAAAATCAATATCCACTCATAAATAAAATTTTAAACCCGAATGAAAAGTCATTAAAAAATAACACCTCAAGAAATTGGATTCCTCTCAGTGCTTAATAGATATGTATTCAGGATGGATCTATGGTGGTGCTAAAACAATGATGTGAAAATTCTCCGGTGATGTAAAGGATCACATCATTAAAATATAAAAAGAAAGGTGTAATGGTATCGACTTACTGTTCATCGTTTTTGTCCCATACCACTCAAGAATTATAGACGCCTCTCAACAACACTCTGACAGTATTACGTGGGAATTCCAAACAACTAGTTTGTATCATGTGGCTTACGCCTCATCGGCACATCCTGACCAAACCTAAGATGGGTATCTATTATACTTGTAGAATATGAACATGCCCATTTCACCATAAGCGATGCTATGTCATTGCCACCCAACCATATGCTACCTTGTTACACCTTCCTGAGAGAGACAAGTCAAACAAATGACCATCAAATGTACAATGATGTTGCTGTCCATCTAGTCCAACACATGATGATGGCCAAAGGTCATGCCCATCCTATCTCAAGGAACTCACATACCTTTGGTCCACATCTCAATGTACTAGTCCTAGTGTGGGTGACACACCATCTAGCACATTACCTATTGCATTGTCCTTTAGTGAATCTTGAGTTCAAGGCCTCGTCGGTTTCTCACCATCACTTGGAAATCCATCCTTTGGTTTTCCTAGCTTATATGCTAGTACATTGACCTAACCAAATCACATCTGTGACACATGAGTTGGCCACCAAGGGTACCAAATCTCGACTGGTTGTGTAGACTTACCAAGTCCTTCCTGATGCATCCTCCTCCCAACCAAGGGGTCACAATATTAATTTTTCGATAATTTCATTCAAACATTATCTTAGGATCCTACTAAGATAATAACATGCACAACATAAAGATCATAAACACAAGAGACACAGAGTTTCCTCAGGGAAAACGAAAAAGGTCAAAAACGCCGCAACTTCCTCAGAAATAGAATAAGCCACAATACAAGATCATAATGATCAAACCCAAAGAGATGTCTCTAGCAAATACTCCTCCTCCTCCACTTGTGCGCAACTCTCTCTCTCAACTGTGCAAGTTGGATGAGTGAGTGAATGAATAGAATGAGAGACACAACCTCTCTATTTATACACTGACTTGACCTACCAATAAACTAACTGGGCCGACCTCCTAAGGAAGTCTAATAACCCACTCACATAATATAATCAGGGTCGACCCCACACTAGTGGTCTAATAACCCATCAAATATAAGATGCGACACTTGCAACACTTGCGACACTTACAAATACAAATGACAACACTTTTGATTGGAGGAATAATACATCTCCATCATACATATAACAAAGTACAAGTGTAATACATAGAAGAATATCTTCCGAAGTTACAAATACATCAACACTCCCTCTTAACTAGGAAGGTATTCTCTGGACTCAGGTCATCAATACATATTGCCACAAGTCTTCAATTCTGGAGTTGGATCATCGTCACTAGATCACGAATCATCATCATCACTGTTGTTGTACTTGTCATCTCGATCTCTGGGCTATCTCTCAATTCTTCTCATCATAGGAAGTCCTACAGAGCCAGCCATTTTTCATGCTGGTTGTATTCCTAGCCTCCTGTAGGTCTTCATCATCTCTGACCATCCTGTGGAATCCTTAGGACTAATTACATGGGTCAGCAAAACCTCGAAAGAGCATCCAAGGACTTTTACGAGCCCACTACTCAACCTATCAGATCTCCCAGGATATTTTACATGTAACTACACAACCTATCCACAGCCACAAAGTATCATCTTGATACTCATGATCATACTGATCATATCATCTAATCGTCCACGAAGCACATCATACAACACTTACACCACCGACATGGGAGAACACATCTACACCATTGGGGGAAGGCTCCATCGCTTATTTTTTCACTGTGGGAGAACACATCTATAACTTTGTGAAAAATGGCTTCAGCCCTTACATCTTCACCGTGGGAGAACACATCTACACCTTTGTGAAGAATGGCTCTAGCCCTTACATCTTAACTGTGGGAGAAAACATCTACACCTTTGTGAAGAATGGCCCCAGCACTTACATCTACACCATGTGAGAATGGCCCAGCAATTAAATCACGACCATGGGAGAACACATCTACACCGTGTCGGAAAAGCTTTAGCAATTACATCACGACCATGGGAGAACACATCTACACCGTGTCGGAAAAGCTCATAAATTACATCACGACCATGGGAGAACACATTTACACCATGTCGGAAACTCCCATGTGCATCTGCGTCTTCCGGACTTATCACACATGATCCAACTGATCATGAAATGCATCTACCTGATGCATATCATCACATATGATCATCCCGATCATCATAGCATCCACCTGATGCATATCAACTTGAGCATCGTCCTGATGCTCAGTGTTGGAGAGAACTTCCGCAACATTTAGGAAGCTGCTAATTTTGGGAAGGATAACTAATTTTGGAGAGAAAGTACCAATTTTGGCGGTAAGACAAAGATATCGCCGTAGCGCAAATTCCGACGGGAATCACGGCGATACGTACAGAAAAGTCAAAGCATGTGGTACAAAGAAGAGGCCGAAGGGAGAGCTCAACCACCGTAATAAAGGCGCCGAAGATGAAGAGAGGGTTCAGCTACCCTCATTAAGAAGAAGGACTACAGTCAGCGTTGCTTGAACCAAGAAGAAGCGACGGGTCGATGCATTAAATACTAAGGACTGCAGGAAGCGGCGACGAGACAGGAGGCGGCTATGGAAGTACAGCCAGTTGACTGTAAGTGGTTAGGGTTGAGTCACTGTTGGGATAAGGCCCACAGTTTTCTAACTGCGATGAGACCTTCGGGCCATCTATATAAAGGAGTCTTTTTATATGATAAGGGGTTGGCCACATAGTGATAGAAGCCATTAGGTAGAGGGTAGTCAAGTCTTTGTTGATACAGAGTCTGAACATCCCTTAGAGAACAAGGGCCGACCCGTTGAGAGATTGTGCAATCCGCTGGGATTGAGAAAGAAAGAGAGTGCATTGTAAGAGGCAGGAGGAGAAGAGAGATCTATAGAGAAGGGCTCCCACTGAGGTGGAGTTTCCCAGAAGACCCTTGTTGTAAAGAGTTAGAAAGGAACTGTGTTTATTCTTCAGAATTGTTAACAAGAAACACAGTTCCCTGGGACGTAGTTCCCGCCCTGGGAGTAACAACGTGCTTATCTAAGTAGCGCTATTGTATTTGTGTAGCTGTTGCTCTCATTCACTTGCCTTTATTATACACGAATGCTTCATTCTGTTATAAGTAATGTATATGGTCATCAGTTTAAGTTCTGGTTGATGTATAACAATTGTGATAATCATAGCTAAAATCCTAGCGATTAGATATTTGTCTAACAAAGGAATAATGTGCGAGTATGGACTGAACGTAATGCATGAGTGGTTCACGTAGAACGGTGCTCAAAGTAATACTTTACACTATCACTTCAGAGCGAAACACCAAGGGTCGAGTTCATTAGCGAGGGTTATGCGTAGAGAATAACTGATATTACTATCTTCAGTAATAGGGTAAGGGTGGTCGAGGCCACGTATTAACTCAGGAAACGGCCAAGAGTCACGTACTGCAGGGACAGAAGGAGGAAGATATCGCACCCGCGATATCTTAGATATTGCTAGACGGGCTCACATAAGGGGAAGACTTATCGCACTCCCTGTGTGATGCGATAAGTTAGTGGTATAGCTGGGGTAATGGAATGAGATAAGTCAGCCTATGCAGGGAGGGTTAAGGTGGGTTTAAATACCCTGGATGCCTCGGAACCCGGTTGAGAACACTTGAGTCTTCTGCCACCCATTAGAATCACTTCGGGTGAGACTTCAGGTTGCTTCTGCGACCTGTTGCCGAAAGGGCTAGTGAGCTAAGGGTCTGTTGGTCTAAAAAGGTACCGCAAGCCCGGGTCTACCCAGAAAGTAAGAAAAAGATCAACAAATGGTTCCGTTGCCGGTTTGAACACATTGAGCTGATGTTCTGTTGGCATCCTACCAAGCAAGAACTTAACCAGTGGGTTGAGTCAAAAGAAAGAGAGTTTGCTGTAAAAGAAAACAAGAATCCTAGACTGAGCACTGAGGCTTGGCTACAGAAGCACATTTTTACAGATCTCCATGAGATATTCTTCGTAACCTATGCTATTGAGTTATATGGTTGGTTATCAAAGCTTGCTGACAACAGCGGTTTCAAGAAGAATCGAGAAGTTGTCTGGACAGCAGAGCTGATTCAGACCTTGAAAGGTGTCGATAACCCCATCTCACGCGCAGTAGACTTCTGGCTTGCGAGTTTGCTGGAAGGCTTCATCACAGAGTTTGCGGTTGATCAGAGAAAGAGTTTCAGCGCAGCAGAACGGTACTTCTTCAAGGGTTATCGCGGTAAGTACCTAAATTCTCTAAATCTGTCCATTAAGCAATTACTATATGAAAAAGGAGTACTGGATATACTCTCAGATGAATAGTAGCATGATATTGTAATGTCAGTAGACTCTGAAAGTGATTACGAGTATCTTGGACACACACGTAGTGGTAAAAGATATAGAGTCAACGATTCATCTTCTTCTGAAGAAAACAGCTCAGATAACCCGAGACAGCAGATTCAGAACCCTAGGACTCCTCAAAAGCCAGTCGGAACTCAGAATAATCCCGCAGGAACCCCGTCCAGTAGCTCTCACACAGCGCATACTACCGCTACACCCTCCACATCTACACCGCCGAGTGGTAGTAATACAGCAAACCAGAACCCACCATCTAGAAACAGAATGGGAGATGATATGAAGCTACCAACATTCAAAGGTACAGGGTCGGAGGACCCTGAGCAGCACTGGTTCTTATGCGAAGCCATATGGACCATTAAGCAAATACAAGACGATAATGTCAAGCTTGTCCAGCTGGCCACCACATTTAGAGAAAGAGCATTAACTTGGTATATGAAGTATACCACTGGCCATAACAGAAAGCTTGCACAGGTTAGAACTGCTATGATTAAAGAGTTTAAAAAACCTAAATCCGAGTCACAGTGCATAGCAGAACTTAAAGATATTAAACAATTGCCTACGGAGACGGTTTGGGATTTTGACCAGAGATTCAAAACCCTCATTGATCAGGTAAGCTTTGAGCTTGCGCCTCAACAGCATAAAGAGTGGTTTATCGCAGCAATATTACCACACATCAGACTTCCGCTAATGCAGCAGAAATTAAATACACAAGATGAAGCATTAGAAATGGCAATGAAACTAGAGGCTTCACCTCTAGCAGAAACTAGCACAGGTATCACTAATCTGCAAAATCAGCTAGCTAACCTCACCTTACAGCTGCATGAAATTAAGAAAGGAAAGGAGGTTGCGCATGAAATTTGGTGTACTAAGTGTAAAGCGCAGGGACACAGTAAGGATAACTGCCCTGTCTTTGTTGACTATATCGCCAGTGGAGCTCCTAACCCGTTGATGCAGAACCAGGGGCCATGGTGTGAGATTTGTAGAACCAGAGGACACAGTCCTCAGGAATGCCCTCTCCTTCAGAAATATGTACAGACACCAAAGAACCTATATTGCAATTTCTGTAAATCTGTGGGACATGACGAAAACAACTGTAGAGCTTATGAGTTAATGATAGAAAGAAAGCATGACCTTTACAGAGTTCAGTCAGAAGCATCTGGACCAGCAGTACGTCCACAAACTGTTCCGACTCAGGGAGGCCGTGGAGGAAATTTCAGAGGCCGAGGACGCGGAGGAGGCTATGAATCTGGCCGTGGCCGTGGACCTATAACCTGTTATAACTGTGGAGGCACAGGACATTACGCTAGAGACTGTCAGAACCCTACTACAACGTGCAAGTATTGTAAATCTTATGATCATACAATAGAGGAGTGTCCCATATTGATAGCTAAGATCAAGGACGCCAAGCCAGCAACCAATCAGACTATCCAATTTATCGCTGCTGAGCAGAACGAAACAGAACCACGAGTCAATATTGTAACTCGCAGTGGTCTCTCCACAAGTAACATATCGCAGGATGCGGAAAAAACTACAGGAACGCAGTGGGTGCGCAAAGCTCCAGGAAAACCTATCCCACTCGATCTACAGAAGAATAAGGAGGCATTTCAGCAAACTAAGACTTCCTTTGCTGAACAGACACAGTCCAGATCATCAGAGTAGTAACTGGAGCATCGTCCTGATGCTCATCATAAAATTCTTACATCCATAGCCATGGGAGGATCCTCCTACCACCATGCTTGGAATGGCTCCTACAAATGTGTCCCATCACTTCTTCCTCGAAGTATCTTCTATCTAAAGAACACCAAGCCTCTCTCTGAAGTACTCGAACTTCACTCTGGCTTGTGGCTTGGTCAACACATCTGCAATTTGCTCATTTGTTGCAACATACAGGAGCTTCACTACTCCTCTCTGCACCATATCCCTGATATAGTGATATTTGATCTCAATGTGATTCAACCTATCATGGAACACTAAGTTCTCAGACAACTTCACACAACTCTGGTTGTCACAGAAGACACAGGTAGCATCCAACGGGAGATCAAATAACTCAGACAGTAGCTTTCTCATCCATATTACCTCACAACTAGCCGAACAAGCTACAAGATACTCTGCTTCAGCTGTACTCAGTGCTACGTAGGATTTCTTCCTGCTAAACCATGAAATCACACCTGATCCCATACTGAAGCAGCACCCCGAAGTGCTCTTCTTATCCGCATCACTTCCTGCCCAATTTGAATCAACATAACCTTCCAGGTTAAACTTTTGATTCGCATCATACTTGAGCCCATAATCAATTGTACCCTTCAGGTACCTCAGAATATGCTTTATAGCAATCAGGTGAACGTGTCTAGGAACTGTCAGAAACTGGCTTAAGGTCTTCACCGCAAAGAAAATATCTGGTCTCGTGTTCATCAGGTACATCAAGGACCCAATCATCTGACGATACACCATGACATAAACCGACTCTGATGAAGCATCACTCAATAGCTTCAGGTTCAATGCCATAGGTGTGGCCATGGCCTTGCATTTCATCATCCCGAACCGCTTCAGGATCTCTACTGCATACTTCCCTTGTCTAAGGAAGATTCCATCTGCACTCTTCTAGACCTCCATACCTAGAGAGTAATGCATCATGCCCAAGTCCTTCATCTCTAACTTGGCAGCAAGCTTTCTCTTCGTGTTGGCAATCAATCTATCCTCACCTGTCACAAACAGGTCATCCACATACAATAGAAGTATCACTAGATTTCCTTCCTCAACCTTGTAGTAAAGGTTGGAGTCCGCTTTACTCTTGGTAAAGCCCAAACTGGACAGGAGGTTTTCCATCCTACCGTACCATGTCCTAAGAGCTTGCTTCAAGCCATACAAGGCTTTCTCCAATCTTCACACATATGACTCCCTGTCATGTGTCTCAAAACCAAGTGGCTGCTCCACATACACTTCCTCTTCGACTACACCATTCAAGAAAGCTATCTTGACATCCATATAGTGTATCTTCAACTTCATCACTGTAGCCAAGGCAAGTATTGTTCTGATGGAAGTGTATCTGGCTACAGGAGGAAAAGTTTCTTCATAATCTATCCCCTCTTTCTGGGAGAAGCCACGAGCAACAAATCTTGCCTTGTATTTCTCTATGCTGCCATCTGCAGCATGCTTGATCTTATAGATCTACTTGCAAGTCACAATAGACCTCCCTTCTGGTCTTGGGGCGCATCCCAAACATCATTCTTCATGATTGACTGGTATTCCTTGATCATGGCATTCTTCCATTACTACATCCCAGATCCTGGAAACTTCAGATTCTTCAATATCTTCAATAGATAGTTTTCTTGAACTTTGTTGCCAGAACAAATGTTGTCCTTCTTTTGTAGGTGATTGTACACGATCTTTCCTACAAGTCAAATTCAATTGCATGATTAGAAACTTCTCATAGTTTTTAGAACAAAATCTTAAACATAAGAAGATATTTCATACAATCATGCAATTATCTTAGCCAATGCTTTAATACAACATTTATCCATATCCCGTAACTTTCTAGATGCCTTCCATCTCTACTAGAGCATTGTTAAGAGTTTGCACTACTCCCAACATGTCAACAAAGAGGTTTCATTCTAGATAAGTAGCAATGTAATGTTGTACAGTGCCACAGGCCACTTACCCATTACATGCATATTAGCAGTATACTATTCTGAAGTACTTATTTGAGCAACCTGACCTAAACGCCAGACAAGCCAGGTGGATCACCTTCCTTAGTGAGTACCACTTCGAGCTAAAGCACATAACAGGAAAGGAGAACAAGATCATCGATGCTTTAAGTCAACGGGCCCATATGTTATATGAGGTGACCGTGAGTCAAACTAACTCATATTTACACCACAGGATTAGAACGACATGTCGGAGTGACCAATTCTATGTCAAGATCCTTAAAAAATCCAAGAGTATAGGTTACTCCAAAAACAAAAGGAGTATAATATAGACGATCCGGGACTGCTGTGGTTGAAAGAGAGACTTTATGTTCCAGAAAGCGGAGATATTTGACCTAACATCCTCACAGAATTGCATCCTAAGCCCTATTCATGACATCCGGGATATCAAAAGATGATATCAATAGTAAAGAAACACTTCTTTTGGCCTAAACTAAAAGCCGACATAGCTTTACTCATTGCTAAGTGTCAGGAGTGTCAGCTAGTTAAGGCAGAACACCAGCACCCTTCGGGACTACTGCAACCATTACCCATTCTAGAGTGGAAGTGGGAGGTCATCAGTATGGATTTCATTATGGGTTTACCAAAAAGTAAGGGGCAGAATGACTCCATCTTTGTAGTAGTAGACAAGTTATCCAAAGCAGCACATTTTATACCAGTAAATTCTACCTATAAAGCCGTTCACATCGCAGACATCCTCCTAAAGGAGATTTTTCGATTGCATGGGATACCCAAGGCAATCATTTCCGATCGAGACATGAAGTTCACTAGCAATTTCTAGAGAACATTATTCTCCAGTTTGGAGACACAACTACAGTTCAGTAAGCCCATGGTGTTAATACCCAAAAAGTGCTCACTACCTCATCTACCCCATTACATGACTCATTTGTCCATATTTCCCACCATATTTACCTTCAAAACCCTAAAATCCCATTAAAAAGCCTCCAAAAGGACACAAAACTATCAAAAAAAGCCTCCAAAAGGCTAAAAACCCCTTTTTTCCCCCAAAATTATCCAAAATTCCTCCAAAATAGCAAAAACCCTCTAAAAAGGGAATAAAAAATATAAAAAAGGAGGAAAAAGAGAAAAAAGGATGAAAAAACCCTATACAACTGACCTAAACCATATGGTTCCCAAAACCATGGGCCAACACTCCACCACTAAAAACCTATAAATAGGTGATGGAGACCCCTCATTTCATATCCACAATCAAATACACCCTTACTCTGCCAAAATCACTCTCGAAACCCTAGCTCACCCTTGAGCTACTTTCACCATTGAGTGCCCCTTTTTCTCCCATTTCCAACCTTTTGGAGAAAGAGAAGGAGCAAAGTTGGAGTTTGGAGCAACCCTCTTAGACCATTGCACGAACTTCACCAACCTTTACACTTGAGGTAAAATTTTAATACTAAAAAGAAAGATCTTCTCCATATTTCTATGTTTTTGTTATGCTCATGCTAGTTTAGAATTTGTATTGTTTTATTACTTTCATTTACTATTTATTGAACTGCTACTAAGGAGTCCATTCTCCTTAGTAGGTGCTCATTTGCACAAGCTAGGGTGAAAACCCTAGCTACAGTTTTGGTGACTCCCCTTTTGTTCCTTTGAATTTCTGGTTATAGTTTTTAAAGTTTCAAACGTTTTTAATTTTCTGCAATATTTTTATGTTCGGCTGCCGTAAACTGCATATTTTACCCCCTACAGTTGCGTTTCGACAGCGTATTTCAGGCCTTTACCTGTGATCCGACCGTGGCTCTCAGACTGTTTCTGGAAACCTGCCGGTCGTTTTCAGTCTGTTACCTGCGATCCGACCGCGACTATTAGCTTGTTCGGGGCGATCAGACTGCCGTTGTTAACCCTTCTCACCCGTCCCGACTGCAGCTTTCAGCCATTTTCCTGCAACCCGCCTGCACCTGTCGGCCTTTTTCTCGCGTCAAGACTGCGGGTTTCAGACTTTTTCCTGCAACCCGCCTGTGCCTGTCGGCCTTTTTCCCGCATCCCGACGGCGGCTTTCAGTCGTTTTCCTGCAACCCGCCTACGCCTATCGCCATTTTCCTGCATCCTGACTGCAACTTTCAGCCATTTTCCTACAACCCGCCTACGACTTTCGACCTGTTTCCCGTGGTCCGACTGCATCTTTCGGCCAAAATCCCGCATCCTGTCCGCGACTGTTGATCTGTTTCCTGCAGTCCGACCGCCCATAATTGCCCCAGACCTGCGGTCTGTTCTCCGCATTTTTTTACTGTTTTGAACCCAACACTTTGCTGCATTATTTTCTGCACCTGCACAGCCATCTGTCCTACCTGCAGCCATACTTCCCTACAGCCTTTTCTGCAATTTTATTTCTATTCCATTTACAGAATCGTTTTTTAAAATTTCAGCATTTTACTTGAAAAAGAGAAAATTTTGCATTTCAAAGTTTACATTCTGTCTTGTTATTTTTTGTTAGAAAGTTGCCCCCCTTTTTGCACTTTTACTTGGGTTCATCATCTCACATGCACACACTCTGTCACCTAATTCAAGTGAGCCTTAGAAAACTACTTAACACAACCAACATTCTAACCCCACTTGGGGAACACATAAGCATTTTTGTAGTTAGGTAGGATCGGGGGGACAGGCATCCAAATAACACCCCTCGGTTGCTTACACCTGAGACCTAGCTGTTGTCCATTAGGGAACCAAAATCCCCAAGTATTTTTTGGCACGGTCACAACCAATTTATCAGAGGGCCTCTCCCCTAGGAGGGTTGAAGTCGCCAGACTAGTTTCGGAGGCCTGAGTGGAATACCACAATCCATTCAGTAAATGAAGGCTACCTTTCGCAGTTCTTGGGGTATCCTTGTATGCGGATACTGTGGTGATAGAACCAAACTGCATATTCACCTTTTCTGGACGTGTCATGAACGGGGTATCTTAGTTTTCTTTCTTCTAGGATTGACTACATGGTGTCCCTCCCGGTAGGGGGATATCTTTAGCCACTTGGCTCTCCTATCCATATTGTCTGACTTGGATTTCATCACCTTGCAGAGGATATGTCTAGTTGAGTCAGAATACTATTTAGCTAGATGTTTGCATGTTCCCTTACCTCCTTTTGGTCTAGCGAGTCCACTATTTTTATTTTTTAGGAAACCTGCTGCTTGTTGGTATTCTGACCATTTATGTTGATACTCCACTTATTGTAGCACAGCTGTTACAGTAAGTGTTTTGAGTTGGTTGCTGGCCTGAGTGCCATATTTTTTTAGCTCTCCTTCTACACACTCGGTTGCATTAGGGTTTTTGAGCTGTTTTTCACTCAACACAACCCCCAGATATTTGACACCATTTATCACCATTGAGTCCACGAGACATTCTCGGTGCCTCCGGGGTGAGCCCCCGCAGCACGGTTCACTTGACACTACCCGTCATAAACATCGATCTTCATCACTTGATACCAATCATCATAGATATCAAGCTTTGTCACTTTACTCCACTCGTCAATGGCATAGAACTCCGTCACTCGATTTAGACTCTCCCTATTTTACCTATGATTCTGAGGCAGAGTCCGAGAACCCCATTTACACTGCACCAACTAGCACCATGGCTGGCGTGACTTCCACCCCTTTCTTTGTAGGGACCATTGGTGGAGCATCCACCACCACACCTGCTTTGGGTATGCCCTCGATGGGGCCCACATCTACCATTCCGATCACTGCACCCATTCCAGTAGCTGGAATACCTATTCCCACTCCATCAGTGACTCACACTACTCTTGGCAGTGCAGGACCGTCCCATAGCACGTTCGTCCCTACACTTGGGGGAAACCTCCCAAACCCTGCCCCTACACTTGGGGGCATTGGCCCCAACATGGTCCAACCCACTAGTATGTCACATCCTTCTACTAGTTTGCCAATCATGGCTAGCCTCAACCTTCCTAACCTAGCTAGACTGACTAACGATCCTATCAGACACGACCCTACTTGGCCTCACATGCCCACCAAGATCCCCTCTGACATCCTTAAGTTTGAGGGAAAGGTAGGTGAGGACCCCCAGAACCATATTATGTCCTTCCATCTATGGTGTTCCTCTAACTCCATAGTGGAGGACTATGTCCGCCTCCATCTGTTATAGCGCACCTTCACTAGCTCTGCAGCTAAGTGGTACATCGAGCAACCCCATGGGACCCATGCCACCTTTACTTCCCTTGCCTCGACCTTCCTGCAGTTCTTTCAGTTACCTGTCCGCTATGACACAGGAGTTGAGATCCTACTATCTTGCAGACAGAACATGGCTACCCACATCACTGACCACATTCATGAGTGGCATCGACGTCGCAGCCTCTGCAAAATCAAGTTAGACGACTGTATCTTCTTAGATTGGTTTCTAAAATCCCTCCTTCCTGTCATTGCTAAGGATGTGGCATCCGAACGACCCCAGTCCGAAGAAGAGGCCATCCTCAAAGCCCAGCAATTTGACCTCATTTATGCTGCAGACGGCATCATTAGCCGTGTTGCCTTGCATCCCCAACCCTTTTCCATAGCACGTTCTAGCCCTAGCCCCGACCTTTCGCGGGCTACATCTCAATTCGGAGCAACCAATTCGTATGCTCCTATGACACATCACCACCATTCTCACGGACCCTCATGTCCACCTCAGTGCTTTGGACATGCATCCCTCGCTTATGCCCCCCCGGTTGCACCGCAGCCATATTACCATCCACAGGTTGCACCAGCTCCTGTGTCCTCTCAAGTCCAACCTGCTTATTACCCGCCACAGGCACCCCCTGTGGCAAACCCATATCCCGCTCCACAGACGTATCAGCAACCCCCACAAGGTTCAGCACCTGCGCAGCCTCCACCTACTTATTATCCACCGCAGCTTGCTCTCGCAACTGCACAACCCCAGAACCCACATGTTGCCCAAGGGCAGGTTTACACCCAACAGAATCCGTAGCAGAACCAAAACAACCAGTGCCAAGAGGGCCATCAAAACCATGGCAAAGGCCTTAACCATGGGAACAACCCTCCTCCAGACCAAGGTGGTCAACCTCCCAATCCCCCATACAACAATAATGCGGCACCATCCAACTAAAACCATGATCGGCCACCCAAGCAAGCCAAAAATCCTAATTTACGAATAAACCATCCTTGTTTTATTTGCGGGGTCTATGGCCACTACACACATGCTTTCCCACATTTGGAGCGAGCTCGACAACTCTGGGTTGATGATGCCCATCGCCAAGGGAATGCGGCTCCTCAAGAGCTGTCCAACCCCCCACCCCCTCAGCAGCAACCTTTGGTGCTGCAAAACCCCTTACCAACCCAAGGCGTAGTGAACACTCAGCTGTTGGCTCCCCCTCAAGGAAACGCGCCACCACAACCAGATCACTTATGCTGCTCCTGATCAACCCATGTTCGACTCAGGTACTCACCACTTGTTGATGATGTCGTCCGCTAATATCAATCTCCAAACCCGTCGGAACCAATATGGCTCCACCCCTGAAGCCCCTCCCACCGACAAAAACACTAACGCTCATCCCACTAATCAAACGTTACATATACCTCCGGCTCCACTCGATGGCGCCTCTAAAGCACCTCGTTTCCCACTTCGTTGTATAAACAATAACCCCAATGCTCATGCTGCGTCAAATTACAACATTGTAGATGACTTAGCCCAATCTCCTGCAGCCATGTCCACGTTAGAAGTCTTAAAAAACTGTCCTTCATAGCGCAAGACTTTGCTCTCCGCCATTGGTGCTATTGATCCAAATGATTCACAATTGATGGCCTTCGATTTGGACCAGTCCGAACCACGCCTGCCTTCCATTTTAGCATTCCAGGTTTCTATTTCCATTAGGAATCTTGTCATCCATCGGTGCATCATCGATGAAGGTGCCTCTACATGCATTATGTCCACATTCGTTTGGCAGAAGTTGGGATCCCCTACTCTCCAGCAGTCCACCACTGCGTTGCGAGCCTACGACGACCGTTCAGCTCAACCCCAGGGCCTATTAGCCAATGTCCCCGTCCAGTTGGCTAGTAAAACTATTCTCATTGACATAGAGGTCATCAATGCCCAACTTGATTATAACCTCTTACTTGGCCGCAGCTACATGTATGCCATGAGGGCGGTTGCCTCATCCATTTTTCGTACCATGATGTTCCCCCATGACGGACGCGTGGTCAAGGTCGACCAACTCACCTATTACGATCCCAATGCCCCCGTTGCACCCGAAAATGTTCTCCCTGTGGTTGAACAACCAATTTGTGGTGCCACTACTTCGTTTGTTTCATCCGTGGGACCCGAACTTTACTCAGATCCGTCGATGACCTCAACATTCCAATCCATCCCCCCCCGTCACCTGCGACCGAAGTATCTGACCTATGTACCCTCTCGCATAATACACAAACACCCAACAGTCAACCGCCCTTGTTACCCAAACCACCATTGGTACCTAGTCACATTGGTGTTACACCCATCCACACAATCCCCTTCCTAGTCCCTCACTCAGGAGTAGTAAGCGCCCCGGTTATGGCTACTCTTAGCCTTCCCGGGTTAACCTTAGGATTACCCGTGTGGTATATTTTTCCTCCCATTCCCCCGCTGACACCAAATGTCATCCTCCAACCAATGCAACCCATTGTCACTACTACTCAACCACCTCCCGGTGTCACTACCCCTTCATCATCTACCAATCCCCCTCCTCTTATCAAGCCCACTAGGGGCAGAGGCCCACAACCATACACTGCTGTACCCCCTCCCAAGGCAGTTAAACCCCCTCCTGTGTTTCATGCTCCCCCCAAATGCTCCTTGTGTGATGAGTTAGGCCATCCGACTCATCAATGTCCGCAATTACCTACATTACAAGAACACATGCAAATGCTTGACGACGACCCCAACATCCTGGTTGTCGAACTAGATCCAACCCCTAAGCCATGTGATAAATCACTGCGTACCAACCACCCTTGTGCCATATGCGGTATTTATGGCCACTACTCACATCACTGTCCTGATCTCCCAGATTACAGAGCAGCTCTCTACGAGATGAATAATTTGGACCTTGAGACGGCACCCCCCACAATTGAGGAGATCCACCCCCCGGTATCATCCCCATCGGGAGAGATTAATACCATTTAGATGATCTCTTCGACTACCACTCCCTCGTCAACCGATTTGACAACTCAAACTTTTCACAATGATGAGGAGAGTCTAGAGGCTCTCACTACCCTGGATTATCCCTGGGATGAAATGCACCATCGTTCCTGTTTCCTCCCAGAAGAATCCTCCTCTACCACAGCTACCCAACTCGCGGTTGAGTCCAAATATTTCCTTCCCACTAAAGTCGACTGGTTTAAGGATCCTATTCCTACTCCTGATGCCTTTGAGGAAGGTAGCATGGCCAACATCTCACCCGTCATCCACATCGATATCTCTGACCCACCTGGTGCTCTTGAAATCATTACCTTAGGAGCCTCCTGCAGTGAGCATGAGATTGGAGAATACAAAAAACTTTTCCAAGAATTTCGTGATGTCTTTGCCTGGCCCTATACCGAAATGTCTAGTCTTGACCCCGCCATTATAGAACACCACATTGACACCTGGCCTGATGTACCCCCCGTTCGTCAAAAACAGCACCCCATTCATCCTTCAAAACTCCCCGCTGTTAAGGTAGAAGTTGAGAAACTTCGCAAAGCAAGATTCATTTATCCTATTGCTTATACCACCTGGGTTTCAAACCCCGTTCCTATTAACAAAAATAAGGCACCATTAGAGTATGTACCGACTTTCGCAATTTAAACCGTGCCTGTCCCAAAGACAACTTCCCCACGCCATTTATTGACCAACTCATCGATGCGTGTGCGGGGCATGAAGTCCTATCTTTCATGGACGGTTTTTCCGGATACAATCAGATTCAGATCCGTAAGGAGGATCAGTACAAGACTTCCTTTACCACCCCATGGGGCACCTTCGCCTATCGCGTCATGCCTTTCGGCCTCAAAAATGTTGGTGCCACCTTCCAGCGGGCCATGACCTATTGTTTTCACGACTTGGTACACATCCTGCAAATCTATCTTGATGACCTTACAGCTCATTCCCGGAAACGATCTGACTACCTTAACGACCTCCGGCAAGTTTTCCTACGTTGTCGCAAATATAAAATCCGCTTGAACTCACACAAGTGTGTCTTTTGTGGTCCAGCAGGCCAGTTGTTGGGTTTCATTGTTTCCCAGAAAGGAATTGTTGTTGATCCCCTGAAAGTCCAAGCCATCTTAGACCTTCCCTCTCCTCGCACGCTTCGGCAACTCCAGAGTCTGTAGGGGCGATCCAATTTCCTTCGTCGCTTCGTTCCTGATTATGCCACCAAAGTTCATGGTTTCTTACGCCTACTTCGTACCCACATACCCTTTATTTGGGATGAGCAAGGAGAAGCTGCATTCGAAGCCCTCAAGAAATCTCTCACACAAGCCCCTTTGATCTCCCCGTCGGATTTCTCTCAGGACTTCATCCTTTACGTCTCGGCATCCGAACATGCCGTGTCTGGAGTCTTGGTTCAAGAAGACGCATCTCACCAAGAGCATGTCATTTATTACGTCAGCCAGACCTTGTCTGGACCACCCCTATGTTACCTATACGAGGAGAGAATAGTCGTAGCTGTGGTCTTCTCCATCCAAAAATTGTGACACTACATTTTACTTAGTCATACCACAGTCGTCGCCGACTCCAACCCCATGGTCTATCTCTTAAACCGGCGGCTACTGCAAGGTTGTGTTGCTAAATGTGTCATTATCCTCCAGGAATATGACCTCACTTTCCGAACCCCTAAGAGCATTAAATCCCTCGCGCTTACCCAGCTCATCACCGATCTCCCCTCCTTTCTGCCGTCCCCACAAATCTTCGATGAGTTACCCAACAATCACTTATTCACCATATCGTCTAATGACCCATGGTACGGTGATATTTTGTTATACCTTCGCACACAGAAGTTCATACCTAACATCAATCGTGATGGACGTTGTCGTATCCGTCACCAGGCCTCTCGATATATCCTCTTAGGCAATGTCCTTTACTGGCAAGGGGTTGACACGATTCTTCGTCGTTGCCTTACACATGAGGAAGCTGAACACGTCCTCAATGACTGTCATAACAGTGCCTGCGGTGGACATTTCTTTGGGATGGCCACTGCCCAAAAGGTCGTCTGCGCCGGATACTTCTGGCCCACACTCTTTACTGACTACATCACAGCAGTCAAACATTGCCATAATTGCCAACTTTTTGCCCCTAAGGCCCGGACACCACCTTCTCCGTTACACCTAGTCGTCACCGTTGGTCCATTTTGTAAGTGGGCCATTAACTTCATGGAGTGTAAACCCCCATATACCAACGGCCTTAAATACATCATTGTCGTCGTCGATTACTTCATCAAATGGACCGAAGCCATGCCCACCTTCAATTGCACCGCTGACACTGCTACCCATTTCTTTTTCAACCACGTTATCACTCGATTCGGGGTACCCAAATAGTTGGTCTCAGACCATGGTTCACACTTCGAAGATTCCATTTGGCGCGAGTTATCCACCCTACTAAAATTCCAACATCCGTATTCCTCTGCTTACTACCCCCAAGGGAATGGCTAAGTATAGGCCATTAACAAAATCTTAAAAACCATCCTCCAACGCACTGTTGACCGGCATAAGTCCAATTGGCACCACATGTTGTTCCCTACCTTATGGGCTTACCACACATCCACCAAGACCGCCACTGGTTTTACCCCATTTCATTTAGTTCACGGTGTAGAGTTTTTCCTCCCCATCGAGTGTCAGATACCTGCCTTACACATCGCCGTCGAGCTTCTCCCAGACACCTCCCCACTCGAGCAACGTCTGCTATTACTAGAAAAAGCTGATGAAGACCGTCGTGCCACTCTCCAGACCATTGAAGCCGCCAAGAACCGCTCCAAAGCTGGTTACGACAAACATGTACACTCTCAAAATTTCCATGAAGGGGACCTCGTCCTCGCCTATGACCAAGCCCATGACAAAACTGGTAAAGGAAAGTTTGAGTCCATGTGGCAAGGCCCATACATTGTGCAGACCTGCCTCGGCAATGGGGCATACATTTTAACTGACTCAGAAGGTCACCCTTTGCGCAACACCCGTAATGGGTTGTATCTTAACTGTTTTTATCCCTAAATCATCCCAAGGCCCCATTGGTCCGTATTGTGCAGTTTGCTCTCTTTTTGTTTTTCACCTTTTCTACCGTGATCGTACATTCATCATTTTTGCATGATCACAGATAGACCATCTTCCACCTCATTACATTGGCTTCGTCGATGGAGCAAGCCGCTGGTCTCCCAAGTTGGCTTCTGCAGCATGGGTCTTATATTCCCCTTCACATGACTTGATTCACCTCGACGAGATATGTATAGGTGTTTCTACCAATAACCAAGCGGAGTATGATGCTGTGACCGGTCTCCTGACTGCTACCCTCTAGATGGGCATATGTCACCTTCATGTGTTCCTTGACTCCCAGCTGCTTGTCTCCCAGCTCAACAACTGCTACGCACAAAACAATTCAACCGACAATTTGAATCCATAACAGTCACCCATGTCCCAAGAGCTCAAAATAGTGTCGCGGATCAAATGGCTAATAATATCCTAGATTGGCACATCAATCACACCATGTAAAACCTCCATCATGCATCATCATCCCATAACATCTCATAAAAATATATAAAAACCCAAAAAGATTGCATGGGGCACCCGCGTGCCTATCACCACATAAACATTTGCATCCATGTGCAATACATCACATAAAATACACAAGAGGCATCCATGTGCCCATCATCCTATACTACTTGCATCCACGTGCAGTACAAACATATAACAAACCCTAAGCGCATCCACGTGCGTACACTCAATCATCATAACAAAAAGGTGCATCCATGTGCCTCTATATATATATATCAAAAAATACATGTCCATGTGTTACACATGTTTTAAGTACCCCCGTACTCAGCTATACAAAAAATATCTATATATCCCTACGCCTCATAGAATACATGCCGTAGCTACAAAATCAGGGGGAGTCCCCTGCACTCCCTAATGAGAGTCATACCCTCCATCACTACCTGCATCAGCTGCCTCTGAGTCCTCCCCTCGCTCCTCCTCTGGCAACTCCTCATCTCCTGCGGGCTCATGTGCCCGTCCCCTGTCCGCTAAGATGGCCACCCAGATCAAAATCGACCGGAACTCCCATGGCACCCTCATGCAATCCTGAATCACATCCGGATCCACGTCTCACCAACCGTCATCGGTCACTCCCACCAGCAATTGATCCAGAAGCATCCGTACGGACTCCAGAGTCCCCTCCACGTCCTGTCGACGCACCTCCCCTCGGCTTGGCAGGGCTGGTACCGCCACATGCCCCCTATGCGCTACATGCCCCGGCAGTGGTCTCGGACCAACATCTGTAGATCACACATCAGTCAGTAACAGTATATCAAAAAATTATCATACATAAGACTCGACATCCATAACATGCAATAAACTCAATACGTACCATCTGGTCCCAATGCCTATTCTGGTGGTCGTGGTGCCTCCGGATCCCCGGTGTAGTCCATATCTCTGTATGGAAAGTCATCTAGTGTCAGCGGCATCTCTAGCCACTACAGGTACAGCTCCTGCGTGAAGTATCTATCAACCTCACCGCCACCCCAGCGGTGCATCATCTCCCCCCACCGCACCATGCGCGGCTCGCTCAGTCCTCCTGCCCTGACCGGCACCTGCGGCCGCAGTGTCGGTACTCGCTCCATGAAGAAAGCACATAGAAAGGATCCGTAACAGAATCCCTTACCAGATTCCTTCACCGAGGTCAGCTACCACTGCACATAGGTGAGGAACATCTGGCCCCACGCATAGTAGGCACCATCCAGTATGTGCTCCACTAGCTGCATCTAGCCCCCGGACACCTTCTCAGGTGACTGGGACCCCAACACTCTCACCACACACGCTGCAATGGCCTGTACTGATGGATCCTACAGGTCCACCACCCGAAGTGCATTCCTCTGCACCCTCGCCTCTAAAACACAGTACCGCTCTAGCATATCCTCCATATCTACATCCGCGGATACTCGTGGCTGCGTATCTGCCACTCTACCCGGACATGGAAACCCTGTCAGGAAGTATACATCTGCAAGGGTGAGATCCACCCTCTCCCCCTACACCCTGAATGCCTGAATGTCAGGCTCCCAAAAGCTCACTAATTTATTTAGCAGCAACGCTGTTGACCGCATCATAGGTACCTGTGCGAACTTCAGCAGTCTGCATAATCCCAACACCGACCGCACACGTCAATCCTCCTGGATGACATCCACTATCTCATCGGGGACCTCCCGCTCTCGCCACAGCACCAGCGGCATCTTATCAATCACACAAGGCAGACTCATCAGACTCATGTCAAAGAAATAAACCTACCCCACACCCCCCCCCCACGGGGAAGCCCTAATAGCTCGCTCCCAATCGTGGCTTTAGGACCCATTGCCGCGGTTTCTGACCGCGGCTGTAACGGCTACAGTCGCGGTCGAAAACCACGCCTGTAGGAGTCGAACTCGTGATACCGAACCGCGTGTTCAAACTCGTGATCCACCCTAGAACCCGCGGTCCCAGACCACGGTTCCACCCCACAAACCCGTGGTCCACCCATGTGGACCGTACAAAAAAATCCCATGGGACCCACCACCCTACCCTGAACCCAAAGAAAATGCAGGTATGAGTTTGACGGAATACATGTAACTCCTGGATCTGAAATCGGTCGGTCGGATCATCCAGAAACACCAACTCAGCTCTGGTCCACTCTGATCACTAGTCAAAGTCAACAAGTCCAAATGACACTTGTCATGTTGGACCCACTCACTATTTATAGTCTGTTGACTTTTTCTTGTTTTGGCCATTTTGAACCCATACGGAGTCCTTTTTTCGAACCGTTTCCACCACTAGAATCAGCACAACGAGACCTTCATGATGGTCCATTTGTTTTCTTATTTTTTCCACATCACTTTTTGAGCATTTTTTAGACACCACTCGTCGCCTCGGTTTGCGTGCCACTTCGGCTGCTCTTCGTTTTTGTTATATTTTATATCATCGGATTTATTTTTTCGAGCCCGTGATGATGCTTGAGATCATTTCTCGCTCTCACCCCCAGATTTTTTGGGTATTTTTCCAAAACACCCCCCGTCACCTCGGTTTGCATGCCACATCGACCGTTATCCGATTTTGACATTTTTTATATTGTCGGAGTCATTTTTCTGAGTTCGTGATGATGCTTGAGATCATTTCTTGCTCTCACCAAGTATAGTTTCAACATTGTGTCCCGACACCTTGCTGCCTCGGTTTGTGTGCCACATCGGCCGCCATAGGATTGTTCCACATTTTTACATGAGCCATTCACTCCTATCATACAATAATTATTTCGTTATTTTGCCACCATTCATTATCCCGCAAGGAGGCCCACCAGTGTTCCCCCCCTACCCTCGTTCTTGGTCATCATCAATGTTCCTTGATTGAGCACTTCCTCCTTGCCTGGCCATTCCTTTTGTTCGATATAATTTTATCCCTTTTTTGGGCCGGACAAGTCCTTTACGAAAAGGGCACTTAGGGAGTTTCCGTTAAGCTCTTTTTTGACTCCTAAAACAATGAAAATATCGCCGAGCAATCTTGCTTCCTTTCATGCTCATTAAAGTACCTGAAAGGGCGTATATCTGGTATAAGTTTAACCCTTTTCCAGACCTGGTAGATTAATTACGAAAAATGAATACTCTAGTCACATCGGCTAGAAGAGTTCTTCATTGCATCCTTTTATGCTTCTTCGGGCCTTGGAGACTAACACATGAAAAAGAAACCCCCTGGAGTCTTCTTATCGCTTTCAGAATCTCTAAAATTGAAAGCAACCATGAGCATGAACTATCCTGGGCTCGTACAAATCCACACGACAGTACCATTCCATCATTTCAGAGTCTTCTTATCACTTTCAGACTCCTTAAAATTGAAAACACTCACGAGCATGAACTGTCCTGGGCTCGTATAAATCCACACGATAGTACCATTTTACACACACTTCTTCCAGTTCCTTAACCCATGAAGAAGTCCCCCCGTGCCTCTTGGCACTATGATCGATTATCTCCGCAGCACCCCCAATCAGGTCGCCTTTGTTCAGAGTAGTCTGCAGTCTCCTTCCATTTTACACTAGCTTAAGTATCCCTCATCCCAGTCCCTATCCTTGATCCCTTATAGCTATGATCCCTTTCCCATCAGTCAGTTTCATACGTTGCCCGATCATCCCCACCATCATACTCTGAACAAAGGAAGCTTGAGTCCACCCACTCTACTTGCCCAGTTATCCCCCACAGTATGTCATTCCTACCATCAGTACTCTCACACTTCGGTTCTCCACCTCGTGCTCCTGTCAAGGAAACATCATTGCCTTGATAGTTACAGGTCTCCCTCTGTTGACGACAGCCCCTCTATTCTAGAGGATAGACCCAGAGGTCCCTGCGCCTTGGACCAATCACAATCTATGGTGAGTGCCTATGGACCATTTTGAGAGGGGTCATCATTGCCTCTCCGAGTGGTTGTTTCTCACATGCTCGACTTTAGCACCTTGATCGCATCATTGAGAATCGTGCAGGGTTTATATCCCTTCCATTCTTGGTTGAAGACCCCGGATCTCCCCCGACTCTGGCACATTGGTGAGTCACTTCGGAACGCCCAGTTATATGTTCCTGTGGATGTCCGGGTTGCGTTGGCGATTGTCTTCGGAAGCCATCCAGTTATATGCTTCCTTGAGTACCCAGTTCAGTTCCAGTTCAGTGTACCATTGAGGATATGACTCCCCATCACTATGATCCAGAAGCTCATCAGTTCCTCTGGTACCCCACTCAGCAGCACTATTGTTATTCCAGTGTATCAGTTCTTCAGCTGAGATATGGTCAGCCCAGCAGTATGTCCTAGATTGGTGTCTCCTCTGGACCCTTATGATGTACACAGTGGTTCTCTATGTATCCTACAGGTCCCCCTTTTCGGGCCTCCCAGTTATTTTTTATGTATCTTGATACAAGCATGGGTATGCCCGCCTCGTCCCTATATTGAGATTCTTCCTCATTCATTGTTTGAGGCCATGTATATTTCAGGTCCCCATATTTTGGACCCCATTGTTATTATTGTTCTATATCTTGATATGAGCATGGGAAGGCCCGCCTCGTCCATATCATCAGATGATTCCTCATCCATTCTTGAGGTTATGTACTTTTAGTTTTTGCAGTTTGTTCAGGACCGTTGTTTCGGGCTCCAGTTTGTTTCTTCTCTTGTCCACACCCCAGGAAAACCATACAGGACTTATGATGTCTATCGACCATACGATGAGCTCCTTTCCTCACACATCAGGGGGCAATCTGTTAATACCTAAAAAGTGCTCACTACCTCATCTACCCCATTACATGACTCATTTGTCCATATTTCCCACCATATTTACATTCAGAACCCTAAAATCCCATTAAAAAGCCTCCAAAAGGCCTAAAAAGCCTACAAAAGGCCACAAAACTATCAAAAAAACCCTCCAAAAGGCTAAAAAACCCCTTTTTTCCCCCAAAATTATCCAGAATTCCTCCAAAATAGCAAAAACCCTCTAAAAAGGGAATACAAAATATAAAAAAGGAGGAAAAAGAGGAAAAATGAGGAAAAAACCCTATACAGTTGACCTAAACCATATGGTTCCCAAAACCATGGGCCAGCACTCCACCACTAAAAACCTATAAATAGGTGATGGAGACCCCTCATTTCATATCCACAATCAAATACACCCTTACTCTGCCAAAATCACTCTTGAAACCCTAGCTCACCCTTGAGCTACTTTCACCATTGAGTGCCCCTTTTGGCCGATTTCCAACCTTTGGAGAAAGAGAAGGAGCAAAGCTGGATTTTGGAGCAACCCTCTTGGACCATTGCAAGAACTTCACCAACCTCTACACTTGAGGTAAAATTTTAATACAAAAAAGAAAGATCTTCTCCATATTTCTATGTTTTTGTTATGCTCATGCTAGTTTAGAATTTGTATTGTTTTATTACTTTCATTTACTATTTATTGAACTGCTACTAAGGAGTCCATTCTGCTTAGTAGGTTCTCATTTGCACAAGCTAGGGTGAAAACCCTACCTACACATGGTCGTGGGCAGCTGGAGTCATTCTAGAAGTAGGCCGCCTCACATACACATGACCCTTGTTCATGAATGTCCTAGGAGGGGATACAAATCCATGCAATGGTCCAGATGTCTCGGTTGGTGCCTACAGTCAACAAGTGTTTATGTAGTTACACATACATGATTCAACGAACAGACATGTATTTAAAAAATGACATTTTTAATTGTTTACCTGGAGCCCAAATGTTTCCTCAGATGATACGACCATGGATGCTACCTCCACATTAGCTTGCCCCAGTGAAGGATATTCCATCTACAAGTTTAATAATTGTAAATATTAGACCGTAGATAGCATTAGTGAATTAACATGTAAAGTATGTAGAAATTAACAAATTAACAAGTATTAAAAAACAGAAATTTTAAAATGTTTACCTCGGTATGGGATACAACAATGGTTGCGATATAAGAGGGGCCTGCTAACTAGGTAGCATCACGAATCCCTCCACCAACGACGGGATCAGTGTATGGAATGTCATGCCCCCATGTAGAGTCTAGAACATCTGACTCTGGGGCATCGCTGCCGGCATAAAGCATCAACTGCAAGTTCAAAAAATTAATATATTGGCCCAAACTATATATATGTGGACAAAGAAGAAAATAAATGAAGAATTTATTACAATTAACCATCTACATACCTCACTCAAAAACCCACTAAAGGAAACATCTGAGGCAAGATCATAGTAGGGACGACCACATGATGTGCACTCGTCAAGCTCAATACTAGGTTGGGGATGTGCCAACAGTTTTGCACTAGTGGATGGTCCTACACTAGACGATGGTCCTGCATGGTGACGACCTAGTGTATGTACCAGACCAGGGACAGATCTCCCTTCCTAACCCATATGCTGAACCATAGTGCGATGGCAAACAACCGCCCGTGCCAAACTCAAATACGCATCACGTGTCTGTGGAATAACACGATGTGCAGGTGGGACATCTGGCCCAGGCAACTGCCTACGAGGTGCAGGGATAGGGTGATCAGTGTCTCGAAGCCTCGCATTGGGTCGGTTTTGGGGCATCCTCCCACCGATCCCCTGAAACTACAAGATATCAAAATAGTTTACGTGTTTATGTAACACGAACTATGCATACATCTTTCGAAGGAAATACAGGGGAATTTTCCTGTTGTTATGTTGTGGCATATCAAAAATCATGTACCATCTGTCCATCTAGTTATCAACAAATGGTTGAAATGTGCACCACGCAATAGAGATATGAGGCCTGTTTTCATTTGGGATTTCCCCCGACCGAGGGTCCCTAAACAATCCAGATATGAGATCTTTGGATATTTTCAACTTTTTAATTGCAATGTAGTCTAGCCCATCAGCAGATTACTGTCTTTTTCTTTCTCTATATGATGTAATATCATATAGTGCATTGCTAGACTGTGAAATGGTGTCAACAATTGCATCCAGAATTGATGCAAGTGACCAGCGAATCCTATCACCAACACTAAAAGCTGCACTAATGCCCCTAAAGTGGGAAAGCTCAATCAGTATCTCGACATTTATGTCCATAGCTACAACTGCAATAAAAATATCAATATGAAAATCATTAGAAACATATACATGGTATATAATGACATCTCTTCAAAATTGAAAATGTATTAAATCAAACTCAAGTAAGCAATTTAATGGCATTCACTTACATACATTTAAAACTTAAAATTAAACATTTAACAATTAAGAAGTAAGTTTCATTCAACTTCTTTCTAGAAGTTGAGGCACTTCTTAGCCCTCATTGGTGACTTTTCCATGCAAACTTGGGTTTAAACTTTTTGAATTTAGGAGTGTTATTTTGACATGTTTTGTGTTAGGAAACCATGTCAACCCTTCTATTTACTTTGTTAGTATATTGTTGTTGTACGCATATGCTTTGTAAGTCATCCAGTAGTATTTGTTGATCCATAGTTTGTCTTATTGTTGTTGGATGCATATGCTTTGTAAGTCGTCCCGTAGTAATTGTTGATCCATAGTTTGTATTGGCTGATGGTTTGTATTGACACATGGTGTTGACCCATGTTATTGGTGCCTAGACTTAGTATATAAGTTTGCATTAAGACCAATGAAGGTAGTGTGAAGTTATTTGTATTGACCTTGCTCAAAGGAGGTTTCCCACTCGAAGTGGCCTGCGATCAATAAAGCGATTCTGAGTTCTGTTATTTCTGCTATCTCATGTATTCTAATTAATTAATTGTTGCAGGGTCTTCACATCTGGTATTAGAGCACTTTCTTGGGCTTGTTGGGTGGAATTTCTGCCAAAAAAAATTTCGCATCTATTGCACATTCGGATCTGGGAATAATCCCTATCTGCTTAACTATGGGAAGTACTTGGGCATAAGCCCTAAAACTCATTGTGAGGAGTATCACAGGAACCCCAAAGTAGCTGGCCCATTGAGAGGACCTTCCAGCGAAAAGGGCAACGACCCCTACCTGATTGAGTAGTTCCCACCCGTGAGGTAAACCAAGAGTTTTCATTTGTGGAAAAGCGGTTATCAGTTTTACCTGAGCCGTGGAGTGAGGGGTACTGCCCCAGTACGCAAGTCGTTAGACAGTATTGGTGGCCAAGTGAAACCCCTGAATTGTTAGGAAGCCACACATACCTGGGGTCCGTATTTATTTTTAGCTGAACTATTGCCGAACACTTCCGTATTGTTTCAGATCCAGCCATTTCAGAACGATTCTGAAAGTCGTTCCAGATCCATCCATTTCAGATCTCTTCTGAAAGCCATTTCAGATCCAGCCGTTTTCGATCCATTCGGCACCATTTCAGATCCATCTGTTGCCAATCCCCTCTCCATCATTTTAGATCCAATTGTTCTGATCCCTTCTGCGCCGTTACAGATCCATTTTTGAAAAATAAAATAAAATCCATTTTTTCGCCATATCTCCCTTGTTTTAACTTTGTTTCCCTTGAAACTTCCCAGACACCGTTGCAATCCCATTTTGCATATTTTCTTCTTGAGGACCCTATCCCAAATTCTACTTCCCAAATCCAGAAATCTCACATTTGTCTATTTTCATGGTTTGCCATAACTTCTTCAATTTTCACCCACTCGCCTCCAAATTTTGCAACCATGTTCATTCCCTATTTCTGCTTCTTTGTTCCTCTTTGACAAATTTTCTCATTCTTTCACCCCGCTTCTGAAATCCTCATTTTTTGCTTCGTTGTCCATTAGAAAGTGTCCAAAACCTAGTCAAACCCTAACTACCCATCCCAGTTTTTCCCAAATCCAATTTCCCTTTACTAAATAAGTTTTTGTTTGTGTTTTTCTATCCACCCGCCCCGCCATAAAAAAGAACTCCTAGTGATGGTTGTCACCCGCGCAGGAGCAAAAACCAAGGAGGATGCACTTGCAGCCATCCAAACCAAACTCCAAGATTTGTATGAAAAATTTCTCAGCCTCCATCTTCAGCATTTAGCCATGAACAATAACCGGCAGCAAGAATCTTCTGGAGCCAATGGGTTCTCTTCTTCCAGCAATTTCCGTGGTCCGAAGCTTGAATTTCTTCGCTTCAATGGTACTAATCTGACTGGATGGATCTATCATGCAGAACAATATTTCATTCTGCATAATACTTTTGATGTCCAAAAAGTTCCACTTGCATCTTTTCATTTGGAACAGGAATCCCTTCAATGTTACCGTTGGTACATCAAGGCTCATGACGAGCTAAAATGGACAGATTTTTTCCAACTCTTTTTGCAACGATTTGGTCCTAGTGCTTTTGATGACTTCATCGGAGCACTCACTAAACTAAACTTTGTCAAAGTGGCACTGTGAGAGAGTATCAGACAAAATTTGAGAAACTAGCCAATCGCACAGAAGGATTGTCTGATGAATTCTACAGGAGTTGTTTTATCAGTGGTCTTAAAGATGAAATCCGCTCAGAGGTTAAAATGTTCTGTCCCAACACAATGATGGAAGTCCTAGGGTTGGCTATGTTGGCAGAAGACAAGATTGCAGCCCAACAACGCTCCAAACCCACTTTTGTTCCCTTCCGAAATATGGGTTCCCAACGACCTCCCATCCCGCCAACTCCTAGCAAACATTTGTCTGAAACAGAGATGCAGGCATGTAGAGAAAAAGGGCTTTGTTATAATTGTGATGAGAAATTCACTCGAGGACATAGATGTGTTCAACAAAAGCTCTATCTCTTGGATGTGGATTCTCCGCCTGCCTCTCAAATTGGTGAAGAAGCTCCAGATACAATGGATGATCAGGTCGACATTCAGGAGCCGCCTATTGACCTCCTATCTCAGGATGAACAACCAGAGATATCTCTCCATGCTTTATCTGACGTCACCACTCCCAAAACAATGTGGGTCAGGGGTTACTTCAAGAAGCTTCCTCTTACAACACTCATCGATTCTGGTAGCACTCATAACTTCATTGACCCTCAAATCGCTAAACATGCTTATTGTTTTGTCCATCCTTGCTCCACCTTTGAAGTCATGGTTTCCAATGGGGGCACCTTACCTTGGAAGGGGAAGTGTCACAATGTGCGTATCTCTCTGGAAGATTATAACCTGCGCTCTGACATGCTTTCCTATCCCTAGGAGGATGTGATGTGGTTTTGGACGTTCAATGGTTACATACACTTGGCCCCATCTTATGGCATTTTGCTAAACTTTGGATGCAGTTTTCAGTCAATGGGGAACAACACAAATTTAGGGGCTTACAGCAAGGGTCTCTTCGCATCATCAGTTCACATCACTTGGAAAAGATCCTTAAGGAGAATTCACATGGTGTCATCACTCAACTCCATTCCATTCAGATGCACCCATCAACGGTCTCCCCTACATCCTTGGATAGATATGCATGTGTCCTTGTTGAACCAATGGGCTTGTCATCTTCAAGAGAGCTTTCCGGTAAGAATTTAGCCACATCTACATCTCAGCAGGAAATGATGGCTATTTTGCATGCAGTACAGAAGTAGCAGCCATACCTATTAGGGAATTATTTCTGCATCAAGACTGATCTCCAGAGTCTGAAAAATTTCCTTGAACAAAGGGTCTCCTCCCTAGCACACCTGAAATGGGTTATCCAACTCATGGTTTATGCCTATGCGATCACTTACAAGAAGGTTAAGGACAATATCGTGGAAGATACTCCTTCTCGCACATTTGGTGACCCAGTTTCTCTTACATCTATTTCTCTGCTTGTTCCAAATTGGTTGCAATCTGTTCAACAAGGCTATCTATTCTATGAAATCCATGCTTCTTCATCAGTAGGGCACTATGGGTTCCTCAAAATGTATGACCGAGAACAATGTAACTTCTTTTGTCAGGGACTAAAAATGACAATTAAACAGATGGTGGATGACTGTGATACTTTCCAGGTCAACAAGGGTGAAATGACACTCCTTTTGGGACTGCTCGAACCCTTTCCCATCCCTACACAGATTTGGACAACTATTTCTATGGATTTCCTAGAAGCGCTCCAGTGGTACAATACCACATCAAAAAGGACACCATATGAAGCAGTCTATGGACAGGCACCGCTAGTTCTTTTTCTATACACCCTCAATAGCTCCCCAGTTCGGGCAATTGACTCGGTTCTTTGAAACTGCAATCAACTTCTTCTCATTCTGCAGGACAATCTTCACATGGCAAGAATTCAACTGAAACAACAAGCCGATCAGCACCGTTCTGAGCACACTTTTCATGCAGCTGATATGGTTCTTCTACGTCTACAGGGTTCCAAGAAACCCTCCCCGAAACTCAAAAGGCGTCAGTGGCCTGGAATGCAACCCGAGGATGCTACAGGGGAACCACTCCTTCAGATTCTGCATCAATTTCCACATCTAAAGCTTTGAGGACAAAGCTTTTTCTAAGGGAAAGAGGATGTTAAGCACCCATGTCAACCCTTCTATTTACTTTGTTAGTATATTGTTGTTGGATACATATGCTTTGTAAGTCATCCCATAGTATTTGTTGATCCATAGTTTGGCTTATTGTTGTTGGACGCATATGCTTTGTAAGTCGTTCTATAGTGATTGTTGATCCATAGTTTGTATTGGCCCATGGTTTGTATTGAAACATGGTATTGGTGCCTAGAATTAGTATATAAGTTTGTCTTGAGACCAATGAACATACCATGAAGTTATTTGTATTGAGCTTGCTCGAAAGAGGTTGCCCCCTCGAAGTGGCCTGCAATCAATAAAGCGATTCTGAGTTCTGTTATTTCTGCTATATCGTGTATTCTCATTAATTGATTGTTGCAGGTTCTTCACATTTTGGCCTTTATGCCCCTTACAGAAATAATATTTCCATCAACTTCATAAGCTAACATTAAATTTATTAATTTCAACATATTACGCCTTGTGGTTGGAGGGGAGGACAAAGTGGCATGGAATGAAATGGATATGTATGAGTTTGTCTTGCCAATATGATTACATATACTTGGGATGACTATCAATGATTAAGATGGTAAATAATCAACTAGAGATTGTGACTAGAATGACAATAACAACAATGTCAACTTAATAAGATATCACAAGTGGAATATGACAGTGTTATCTCAGAATTATCACATGTATATTTATTTATGATCCAAGTATTATGATATGTGATTGATATGACAAGATGGTTGATTAGGAGGATGAAGATTAAGTTGAGGTAGAACATATAAATTTAAATGTCACAGTCCTAGGACTGTGACTACATTCAGTTAATGAATAAGTAAGAATAGGATATGACTTGTTAGGATTAGAAAGATGGTAAGGTAACATGCCCGAGGGCATGTCAGGTGGTAAAAATTAGACTTGTGTCTTAAACACAGTTTTTAAGAGGGATATGACTTGTTAGGCTTAGAAAGATGGTAAGGTAACATGCCCGGGGGCATGTCAGGTGGTAAAAATCAGACTTGTGTCTTAAACACATTGTTTAAGAGGGATGGAAGTTTAGGATAGATGTAGGGTTAGGACAATATCCATGGGAAGAAGGGCTGAGATAGGTAAGAATGTTAGAAGGGTTTTAGGATAGGTTTCTAGGAGTAGTTACTAGGTCAGGGCCGCAGGTATTTCTCAGTCTAGATTAGGATTGTTGGATATGTAAACGACATGGGCGAGGGACTATTAGGATATGTGAGGAAAGAAAAGGGATAATACAGGGCTGCCACCAATCCTCTAAATATCATTGACTCGATCATGGTTGGGAACACTCTCACGAAACACTCTAGGTAGTTCATGGGTGTTCACCATTTCCATTGTTCTATAAACATGGAAACCAACCAAAAGTGACATGGGAAAATGGGGAAATTATGGACTGGAATACAATTGGTTGTAAATGATCTTAGAGACTCGACATGTCTTTGCGTTGAATCGATGGTCCCCGAGCATTGAGTAGATTGATCGAGGGTGTGGATAGGGCAGGCTTGAGAGGAACTCTGTTAATGTGTTTTGGCATTTAGTTAAGGGTGCTTAACTAAGAGGCAATGTATAGCTACATACACTTGTGATGAAATTTTGAGAAACCAAGTTACTAATTTTTTATGCATTTTTTCTATTCACTCTTGTGCATCCATTTCATCTTGTTATGGCCATTTCCGAGGAAACTTATTCAATTAGTATCATGGAGAAATGGCCTCTGAGGGTTGGAAATTTGGGGTTCATGTGGATGGATACATTGTAGAAAGGGAGGAGTTCTATTTTTTCCGATTTTTGGTTGCATTAAGAATTTTTGAGTTCTTGAAAAGGGATTCATTGTAATTATTCACTCATCTTGGTTGAGGGAGATGTGAATTTAATTAGAGATTGGGTTATTTCCAATTTGATAAATATTACAAAATTAGGTTGTTTTAAATTATAAAAAAATGGTAATTTAAGTTTAGATTTGACAAAAAATGGTATGGGTGAATGAATTACTTGATTAGATGACAATCCAACGGTGAATTTTCCTCCCCTCCAATGAAATATGGCTCATCCAATACTCTAGGGCACAAAATCCGTCGTCATCCAAGCTCGAATTCACATTTGTGATGCTTGAAATGCGTCGCGGATGGTCGGGACTATGTACTTAAATTGATTTTAGATTTACGAAACGCGTACGCGTTATATAATTACATAACGCATATGTGTTTTGTAGTTCTATAATGCGTACGAGTTATGTTTACCTATCCTACATGTCTAATGACATGCCAGGCTCGGGTTTTACCATACCAAGTGCTAAGTATCAGACACGTGTTATATTTTTATGTAACGTGAACGTGTTTTTAAAAACTAGGATTGCATCTAAAAGGTCCCTCATCTTCTTGCACACACCCCCTTATCCAACCATGTGCAATCGTAGTCAACCATAATCAATTAGTCAACCAAATTCAACCATAGTTAAACAAAGTCAACAATAGTCAACCATGTTCAACCATAGTTAATCAAAGTCAATTATGGCCAACCAAAGTAAACCGTAGTCGAACATGGTCAAGCATGGTCATCCACAATAAAACAAATTCAACCATAGTTAAACAACGCACACCTTAGTCAACAAATGAAGACAAGCATGGGAAAGCATAGTCAAGCATATTGAACCATATTTCACCATAGTCAGCCATGGTCAACTAATAGTCAATTATGGTCAAACTAGGTCAACCATAGTCAACAATGGTTTACCAAAGTCAACCAAATTAATATTATTCACTTTATTTTTTATGCCATAATCAACCATAGTAAAAAATGATGGTTGGCCAACAATGGCCAACCATGGCCATTGTTGAATATCAATGCTTGGCCAACCATGGTTGAACATGGTTTGGTTGGCCAACCACGACCAACCATGGTTGATCATGGTTGAACCATGGCCATGGTTAACTATGGTTGGCCATGGTTAACCATGGTTGAACTATGGTCAACCATGGGAAAAAAAAAGTCAACCATAACCATAAATGTTGACTTTTGTTGGGTTGACTTGACCATTATTTTTCTTTCCTTACATTTATTTAATTCATTTTAATATCAATTATTTTCTTCTTGATTTAGATTTAATATTAATTATTTCAATTATTTTTAATATCAATTATTATATTTTTATTTTACATTTAATATCTATTAGTTTACTTTTATTTTTTTAATAACAATTATTTTACTTTTCTTTAATATCTATTAACTATTCTATTCTGAATTTACCTTTAATGTCAATTATTTTACATATCTTTAATTTTTACATTTATTTAATTTTTTTATTTATTTAATATATTTTACTATTTTTTTCTTTATTTATTTAAGTTTTTTTTCACTTATATTTATTTATTTATTTTACTTTACTTTATTCTTATTCTTATTTAATTAATTAATTTTATTTTTATTTCTTTATTTTACATTACTTTATTTCTTTATTTAGTTTTTTTTATTTAATTTTTTTATTTTTTTACTTTACTTTACTTTACTTTTATTTAATTTAATTTAATTAAGTTTATTTTTATTTTATTTTTAATTTACTTTTATTTTACTTTATTTTCAAAAGATCAATGTTAATATCGTAATGAAACACCTTATTGCCATCCTTTCTTCACATTACTTTATTTTTTTTTATTTAATTTACTTTAATTTATTTTAATATGTTTTAATATATATATATATATATATATATTTAACTTAATATGCATTTCTTTTCATTTTTATTTTGAAATAACATTTTTACTAAAATTTTAATTTCGGTCGTCGATCCAGAATATCAATCACTTTTAAATGTGTGGTCATAGTTGATATACGCCGATTGGCTAATATCAACCACATTTAAAAATATGGTTTTTATTAGTTAAATTATAAACATATAAATTATAATATTATGAAGAATAATCTATTTATAAAATTAAGTTAAGAAAACTGAGAAAGTTAAAAATATTTTCTTATCTTCAATTTTGAAATATAAAAAATTTTAAATAATTTATTTTAAAATTTTAACAAATTAATAAATAAAAAATATAATCAAACTTTTATCTCACACGTAACGATTTAATAATTTTTTTTTAATTTATTAAAAAACTTAATTATTTTTTATTTTGATGTATAAATCTCAACCAAGCTTCCCATTACTTAACTTATATACATATAAAATTATACCTTAACCTCTTTTCTTCGCAATTAATCAAGAGTGATATTAAAATCGCTTTCAATGTTTATTTATACATATTAAATGTTTAAATGTTGTTAACATTAATTTCCACTTGGACTTTTTTTTCACAAAGTTAAAACTCTATACATTTAATTAAAAAGTATAAAATTTACAAACTCTTCCAAACATTAACTAGATCACTCCTCTAAATAGTCTACACACGAAGAAACCTAAGATAAACAAACCCATTACATTAAGAACATATATATCCTAATATCCCAAATCTGCCAAAATTTCCAGAAAAAACCGCTCTGATCCAACATCCAAAGTATAGGATACAAAAATGAGTCTTTGAATAAGTGAGACAAAAAAGTATCAAATAGTGTCGCACTATAAAGATATATACATATATTAAAAAAATGAAAAGCTAAAAAAACGAAAGAAACTAAAAAAAAATGCAGCTAAAGTGTATAGATCTCGAGGTTGCCATCATCCAAGAGACAGTCACCCTCCCAAGTCTCAAAAAAGATATGCTCTTCCAACGCCTTCAAACACCTCTGAGACAATGCATCCGCTCCCAAGTTGTGTTCTCCTTATACATGAATAATATATACTTGTCGCATTTATGCAAAGAGGATTTTAACTTGGCTCATCCAGGAGGAGAGAGCCAATGCATTGATAAAGCCTGCATTACTTTCCTAATTGACCACAGTTAAGGTGTCCTTGCAATTTGTACCAAGTCAATGTGATGAAGTTTTACATAATATAAGAGTAACCAGAGAGCCAATAACTCCCCTTTCGTATTAGTCCCCTATCCACAACACATCCATAAATTAATATGCTTATGGCCCACCAGTTCAATAAAAGTCCCATGGAGCGATTAATTATTCGCTTCACACAAATAACTTCACCAATGAACCTGGTGTATTTGATAAGCCATCAATACGGAGTAAAATAGATAATATATATTTGATAAAAGATGATGATAGGTTACAATAATGGTCCACCTTTAAATAAGGCTTGGACATTTGACATGAAGAGTCATGCCTTTTCATTTGACATGAAAAGCCATGTCTTTAGTTAATTTTATTTATTTAATTATACCTTAATTATATTCGTTACATTGCCTTCCCCTTAAGGGAAGCTTTGTCCTCAAAGCTTATTTGACGACAATGATTATGTCTGATATTTTTGCTTGTAATGTTATTTCTTGATCTTTAGTCTTTGCGACTTTTGATGAAACGAGGTGATACGAATTATGAATTCCAAGGGAGAACTGTCACATTGTCTCTGATGTGGTCCATCCGAGATCTATTTTTATTGGAGCTATTTGATCGCATTGTGGGACGTAACTTTTTGTGTGATGCTTAGTGTATTGATTAGATGTTTTTGCTTGTTTGACATCATGATTCCTCTGTGTATGTTCATTTTGACCCTATCATTGGTCAAAATGACGTTTATAATTTGGGTGACGATAAGGAGATCTTATTGTCTGGTTTTTCGTTTCGTTGATCTGAACTGGAAGTTGTAGTTTCGTCTCTTGAGGCTTTAAGGTTTTGTTCTGTATCTTTTCCAACTTGCTTTCCAACTGCATGTTATCATTTTGAAACTTCTTAATCACTTCTACTTGCAATTTTCTGTCATCTTCAGACTTCTTAAGTTGTTCCTTAAGATCTTCATTATGACTTCTGATGCAACTATTTTCTTCCTATGTGTCTAGAAGTTTTCCTTCAATGTCTTCCATAGATTGATCTACCTTTTGACTATTTTTCAACTTCTTGATTTTTGTGATTAGTGTCTTGTTATGATTTCTTAATCTGAAAATTTCTTCAACATTGTTGGATAATGCTTTATTATTCTTTGTGATCTCCGATTTGTGTTCCTTTTTAGAGTCGTCGTTTTGTGTTTGAAGATCTTGTATCTGTTGTCGACATTGCTCAACCTTTGATTCTTGATCTCTTAATTTAAGCCGTATCTGCTTCAGATCTTCATCCTTGTCATTAAGGATCTTGTTCAAGTGTTTTATTTCTGCTTCATATTTACTTTTTTCATTCTTTATATCTTTATCTTCTAGGCTCTGATTAAGTATATTTTTTGCTCTTAATTCATCAATTTTCACATACAATTTTTCTATACGACTTTTTTGGTCGGAGATTTTTTGTTCATTGAACTTTTCTCGTAGCTTATGCATTGCAATTACTACTTCAATTTTTGTATTCCTGTCGTGTAAGTCCTCATTGTCCTTCTGATAGCACTTTAACTTAGCTTCTATTTTATCTATATGTAGTCGCAAAACAGCTTCCATGGTCTTCGAATCTTTTCCAAGTTTTTCTTCCTTTGACTACTTTTTTGTCAATAATCGGTCTTCCTTTGATTCTGATTTTTCTGACGATAAATTGTCTTCGACTTTTTTATGATAGAAGTTCTTGAACTCTTTGACTAGTTTTCCTTGTCTTTGGATTTCCTTTGTATTTCGTCCTTGGATAATAAATAAATGGTCACGTGGTGTAAAAATTTTCTCTAATTAATAATTGTAATTTTTTATTTTTTTTACAATCATTAAATAATTTTATTATTATGGCCAATAATAATAATAATTTTTTTTGTGAAAATAAGGAGATTTAGGTTTTTGAAATAATAATATGTATTATTATGGATAAATAATACTATTAATAGGGAATTTAATGGGGAATGTAATGTTTTAAACTATTATAATAATATTTATTATTTTTAATAAATATATATTATAATATTTTATTTTGAATTTGAATAGGGTTTGATGGAGATGGAGGAAATGGTGGATCGATGGAGGGTAGGGAGAAGCTGGAATGGATGGCGTGAAGGATGAGATTGGAGCAGTGAGTGAAGATGGAGGTAGGCACAGCAAGAGGAGAGGGCGAGCAGGTGAGAGAGATGGGACGCAATAGAGAAATGGCGGGTGGAGAAATGGGAGGAGTAGCAGCTGGCTGCGATTAGCGTGGGAACGGGAGCAAACAGTGCGTAGGCGAGGGCGAGGGGAAGTGGGGAGGGAAACGAGGGAGTCATGCGATGGAGGCAGGCGCGATGGAGGAGGGAGGATGTGCGGGAAGGAAACTAATGAGCAATGGTGGTGGCGACGACAGTGCAGCGGAGGAGGGAAGGGCGATCAAGTGGAAGGAGATTGGGGCATGGTTTGAGAGCGTGCATAGGTGGAGAAGGAAGGGAGCGAGGCAGCGAGAAGATGTGGCAGAGGAGCAGAGGTAGCAGATGGGAAGTGGAAGAGCGTGGAGAGGTGGGTGCTCGAAGGTGATGGACGTGGTGGCTGGAGCTTGGACATGGTGGAAGGTGCAGCTAGAGCTGTAGGAGGATGGAGCAAGCGGGCGGAAGCGAGCGTGGAACCAGTGGAGGAAAAGTGGAAGAGGAGAGAGGGTCGAGAGGGCAGTATGCGACGGGGAGGTAGGGGATAGATGAGAACACGTAGGTGGGGAGGAGTGGATGGGAAATATGGTGGAAGGAGGTGGACGAGGGGCCAAGGGCCTAACTTCTTGGTCAAAGACCAATATTGTTGAGAAACTCAACCAGATGGCTAAAAGCTGGAATGGGAGGCCAAGAAAGGCGGGCTCTGATACCAAATGGAGCGATTAATTATTCGCTTCACACAAATAACTTCACCAATGAACCTAGTGTATTCAATAAGCCATCAATACGGAGTAAAATAGATAATATATATTTGATAAAAGATGATGATAGGTTACAATAATGGTCCACCTTTAAATAAGGCTTGGATATTTGACATGAAGAGTCATGCCTTTTCATTTGACATGAAAATTCATGTCTTTAGTTAATTTTATTTATTTAATTATACCTTAATTATATTCTTTACACCCCAGCTCCACACTTTCAAGAAAGAACATGTGCTGCACTTGGCTTCAAAAGTGATTTCACTACAATTTTTCTTTTCATACCATATGGAGTGTTTTTTTTTCATACCATATTAAATGTTGCTCCACACGTTCCAGAAAGAAAGAATATGTGTCTCACTTGGACTTCAAATGTGCTTTCACTACAAATTTTCTCTTCATACGATATTAAATGTTTCGTTTTCATACCATATTAAATGTTGCTGACATTATTTTCCACTTGGAATTCAAAAGTGTTTTCACTCCAATTTTTTTTCCTACCACACTTTCCAGAATGAACCTGTGACTCACTTGGACTTTAAAAGTGCTTTCACTACAATTTCCATATTAAATGTTTCCTTTTCATACCATATTAAATGTTGCTGACATTATTTTCCACTTGGACTTCAAAAATGCTTTCACTACAATTTTTCTTTTCATACCATTACATTGAATGTTTTTTTTCATACCATATTAAATGTTGCTCCACACTTTCGGGAAAGAAAGAACATGTGCCTCACTTGGACTTCAAAAGTGCTTTCACTACAATTTTTCTTTTCATACCATATTGAATGCTTCGTACCATATTAAATGTTGCTCCACACTTTCTAGAAAGAAAGAACATGTGCCTCACTTGGACTTCAAAAGTGATTTCACTTTTCATACCATATTAAATGTTTCTTTTTCATACCATATTAAATGTTGTTGACATTATTTTCTACTTGGAATTCAAAACTGTTTTCTCTACAATTTTTTTTCCTATCACACTTTCCAAAATGAACCTATGCCTCACTTGGACTTCAAAAGTTCTTTCACTACAATTTTTGTCTTCATACCATATTAAATGTTGTACATTATTTTCCACTTGGACCTCAAAAGTGTTTTCACTACAATTTTTTTCCCTACCGGCTACCACACTCTCAAGAAAGAACCTACCTCACTTGCACTTCAAAAGTGCTTTCATTACAATTTCCATATTAAACGTTTCTTTTTCATAGCATATTACACTACTACATAGAGGGGGGTTTTAAGACCTTATTTAAGACATTTATTGGCTAAATTGTCTTAAACTGAGACAAAAAAAAACTTGTGTATTGTCTTAAGTATTGTCTTTAAGTGAGTGTCTCAAATTATTGTCTTAAAATATTGTCTCTATAAAGACGATATAGAAGAAAAATATTATTGTCTCTCCAGAGACATTTCATTTTTGTCTCTTTTGAGACAGTAGCTGATATTGTCTCTATTGAGACTATATATCCTTAATTCCAATTATTGTCTCTCTAAAGACAATATAAATAAAATAAAATAAAAAAATAATTTAAATATTATTTGATAGGTTCAGTAGAAGTCGCATCCCTCCACAGTAGAAGGACACATCTCCTTAACGTAGATTCTTGACGTACTAAAGGGAGCCCACGGGCATTCACATTTGCCACAGTGTGGAAGTTGTTACTATTGCACACTCAGTAGCAGAATTCCAACAATATCAATACCAGCAACATAATTCCACCAATATCAATACCAACGGAGTAGCATGCTTGATGCTCCAAGTTATATAAATAGATTGTATTCATCAATGAGGAAGGCGGCCCCTTCTGTCCAATATATGTAGTCCAGTCCATCCTGAACCGGCCAGCATACAATATTCTAGTCTCTTAACTGGATTACCAAAGAACAACTTAACCTGGCCATAGAACCCAAGAAAATGTTACCTTAAAATATTTGATAGGTAACAGCAATGAACATAAAAAGTAAGCCAAGCTCCTGGAATATTTTGATACCAAGAAGTTTTAATGATATCATCTTGACAATTAAAATGAAAATAAAAATAAAATTCAAAGGTCATTGCGAAGTGTGTCACTGAAAAATATTAGGGTTAATATTTGCTGACAGACTGTAAATCTGATCTGAAAAGCACATCGGAATAAACTCAGAACTGAAAAGAAGAGTGCGACTGATCTAATCATGATCCATTGACGACGAGTTATTTAATCACATAATCTCAAACTGTGAAGTGCATTGTACTAATGCAACTTTGGATTCCAGCGAGATAAAACGATTATAAAAATGCTCTGAAACCGTAAAATATTGCTTTCCACCATAAGGAGAGAAAGATCACTTTGTCCTTTTAGATGTTCTTTATTGACCAACACCTGCCTTACCCCACGGGATGCATGCTATACAGTACATAACAACGAAGGAGTTATAATAAAAATCAACAAGCAAAAACCCACAAGCGCAATAGTTCGGAAGAAATTATTGAGAAGGTTAACTTTCGGCGAAGTTCCAACGACAGAGATGACGAAGGAAAAGATCGACGATTGTCATGGATCCCCGCACCGCCAAAAAGCTTGTTTGCAAAATATGGTGAGCGGTTGTGGGAAAAATACCACCGGAATACGTGGCAAACTATTATTGCCCCGCATCGACGCGATAGTGGTATCACAAACCACTAAAGCACCATGCGGAACCGCCAAAGGGTAATATGGGGAAACGTGGGCCATGGCACGTGGTAGATGCAGAAATACACAGGAAATGTGCCATTTGTTGACGATAATCGGATGGACGATATACTTTAGGAAAAAATTAAGGGATGAGATTCATCCGCATCATGGGACGTGCGTACTCGACAAAGGAAAGGGTGGTTGCAGTAAACAAACCACATTAATAGGTGTCAGACGATGGTTGATCCGCATGCAGTTGAAAGCAAGAGGGAAAAACACTGTCTAGGATCGTGGATAGCACCATGGGGAATAAGAGGCACACTATCTGACAGCTCAAATCACAAATACATGTGATCAATGGTTGGAAATAAGGTACATTCGGAAAGCTGTAAGAAAGATAAGAAAAGGAGCCTATATAAAATAAAAGGGTTTTCAAAAAATGGCATTTTGTCTATGTGTCGTTGTTCTCGGGAGCTTTGAAGACGGGTGGAGATTGGCAGTTGCATCAGAAGGATAAAGGACGTGTCTGCACAGGTAGGGTCTGGTGACCTAGCTCACATATTTTAAAGGAAATTTGTTTTTAGAAACAATTTAAATGGAGACTGTGCATGATATAGACATTTTTAAAGTCAAAGAAGCCCTAGAAGACAGAGATGGGGACATTTACGATACCTTAATTAGGTTACCAATCACTGAGATCAAGCTTAAATTGTCTACGTTATTAGAAGAAGGTATAGACATACACAGAGTCCACCAGTCATCCTTGTTAGCCTTCTGCCCGGACGAAACCCCGTCTTTTCTAGAATTAGTGTCGTGGTGTGTCAATAATTATTCCAGAGAAGAAAGGTCTATTTTAGACGGTTAAAAGACCAGAGTTGTCTGTAAAATAGATCCTTCCGTCATAATCAAATCCCTAGAAATAAAATTTTCCCAAACCCTCGAGTCTAAAAGTTTTTTCGAAATCTCTACTATTGAGTTTTATCATCAAACCCTTCAAGATAGTAGAGAAAAGTTCATGTCCACGTGTCTTAAACTAGAAACAAGCATTTTAGATATCCCTTACCCTATAGATGTCACTTTATTTGATGAAAATACCTAGCTGGTTTTGACATTATTGGCTTTAGTCCTAGGGTTAGACACAGACATGTATGTAACTGAGTTTTAGTTAAGCCTTTTGTATGGAATGAGTACAGTTCCACCGGGGATTGATGAAAGTCAAATTCCTCGACTTAACTTTGAAGAATTCCTGGCTGAAAAAATCCATTACCAGATGGTCAATTTTCCTGCTCTTAGACACTTCAGATTTCAGTAATTTTTGATGAAAATGATCATGATGGCCAGTCACAAAGAATTACAATTCCCTGAGATAATTTTCACAAATTTATTAGAGAATAATATGTTTAATTACATAAATTATATGCTCTCAGAAATTTACAGAATGATTTTTGGAGAAAGGTTGACTAAAGTACTACCAGAGATGCAAGCATGTATGCAATTAAGTACAGAATACGCTGTAGGGGATTGGTTCCTGTCAAAGGACAGTACAGTGATCAGGTTATATGGCTTCAAACATAAACCCTACGTTTTACCGGTGTTTCTTACCTTAAGGGTTTTCGCCTTGGAGTTCCTTAGGGAGAAACTAATTGTTGAAGATAATAATTTCTTGTTTTTCAAACAAGCAACATATATTAAGTATCCGTTTACACTTGGCCCATTCATAGTGAAGAACAAAAACGCTGCTATTTATATAGAAAAATTATTGAAAGATATGGAATTTGAGACAGACGTGGCCATTGAATATGATCCGTTAAACATAATATCAAAACGGAGAACGGATCATTGCATCAGAGCGCTGGATCATCATGTGATTGAAGGAATGTCCGATAGAGCAAATTGGTTCTATTATAAGGAGAATAAAGAAATCGTTCCCGATTCTCAAGGTAAAGAAATGATATTGACAGGTACGACGAGAGAGGCAGAAAGCACGATGAACACTGCAATGGTGGGGTTTAAAAGGCCTGTACAAGACATAGTCAACATTGAAAGTGAAGAAGCAGAAAAAGAAAAAAAGTTAAAAATGGATGAGGAACAAGATCTAATGGCATTTTTAGAAGAGAAAGAAAAAACCAAAGTCAAAATACCCAAGGTCATGGTAAATGAATATAGTATTTAGGAAGCCCTGGTAGAAGAAGATGTAAATAAACCATGCAATATAATGGATGTTTTTAATGAGCACAGTCAAAATAAGCAAGAGTCCTCTCGGCAAACCAGTCAATTATTTCCAAAGGTTAGGAGTATATCCAGCACAGAAGTCAGCTTATTTACTAGCAGAAACGTTAAAGAAAACTCTCTTAAATTTTCAGTTGTTACCAAAGATAAGATCTTAGAGATGAAAGTTGACTTGAAAAAAATCAATGCCCCAGATAAAATCCTATTACATAGACAAACTGGAGAAGTTATATACTCAGATTATTTGGGAGTGATCTTAAAAGCTGACAAGTTGAAAATTTTAGTAGACAAATTAGATAACCAGTTGAGACAAGAAAAAACAGAAAATAAGTCTCGACAGCAGCAAATAAAATGATTGCAATCAGATTTGATAAACAAAGAGGGAGATGTGGCGGAAAATTTACTCAAAGAAAAGGACAGCACAATTCGAACGTTAAAGCAGAAGCTGAAAATCCCAAAAATTGAGCTTATCCAAGGAGATAAACTGACCATACTAGAGAAGGAAAAAGAAGAGCTATCAGATGAAGTGAAAGATATTACTGCAAAAATGTTGAAGCTCGCCGAAGATAAATTTCATTGGGAGAAAGAGAAGATTTGTTTGGAAGAGGAATTGGAAGAGGTAAAGAAAAAGTTAGCAGAATTAGGTCAGCAATAGGCACATGCAGGTACAGGTGAAGACAAAGCTAGAGCAGACAGTCTCTTACAAGCCATGTCCCAGATAAGTATGAAGGATGTCGAGATTAAAGAATTGAAAAATGGAACACAGAGGCTAAAAGAAGAGAATGAGACAAAGGATAAGGAAATTAAAACCTTGCAAACAAAGAATCAAGAATTGTTTGATAATAATAAAGGATTGGCAGCCCATGTAACAGGACAAGCTACAATGCAGGGTTGCAAACATACGGTATGGGATCAGATTATAAAGGAAGTTGAAAAATTGAGACATTATCTTGATTATATGAAGATTAAAGAAAAAGTGGCCAAAGATGCTTTTGAAAGCTGTAGAGCAGTCAGAGAGAATCTGAACAGAAAGCTAAAGGAAATAGCACAAAGGGAAATAACTTTCCTAAATAGTTTGACTGAAGCAGATTTGACAGCAATGGATATAATGAATAGAATTTCAGTCATTACATGGGCTAGAAGAATTTTAGGGAAGTATTCGCATGTTGAAAATGTTAAAGTTAAAGCTGGAGATATACGAGAGGAAGTAATAAGGTTTAAGAAACAATTTGAAAAATTAATAATCAAAGGATTCCCTACCTTTTGGGATGCAAATCATGAATTGATTTCTCCAAATGAATATAAGAGGTTATTGTTTGACATAAGAATGAATCACAAAAAGTTTCAGCATTTGGATCATATGCTTACTGGAAAGATTTTAATGGAGAAAATTGCGAAGGACTTTGAAATTTTAAATATGTTGATCTCAATCTGTGAGAATCTTCCTCTTGTTTCTTATGCAGGTCACATTGAAATGCGAGTCCTGGTGAAGGAAATGACCAGTTATGATCTACCCACGGCCGACCAATGGAACTATGTGGATAAATATGGAAGGACGAGATATTCTATTCATTCATGAAGATGCATTTAGAACTCTTTCCAAGTGGCAAAAATGATGTTTTTATTTTAAAAATTTGTAATATTGTTTAAAGACTGTTATCTTTTGAGTTAAGACATTTTCTGTTACTAGTTAAAAGAAGCGGTTATGTCAAGCTTCTTTCGAATTTTGTATAAAAAACAATGAGAATCATTTTTAAAGGGGTTGCAAACTCGTTGAGAGACAATAAGTTTTGAAGTCAAATTTTGATAGAATAATAAAAGGCCGTACAGTGGAAATACCTATCTTTTGAGACCAGAGATTCATGTGTTGATCATTTTTACAGTCTGTCTTTTCCCTTATCTATATATGTGCATGTCTACCTTCTTTGTTATGTCTTCCATTATGTTCTTCTTCTATGCTTAAATGAACATTTGAAATAGATTGGGATTCATACTGGTTATGCCTCATTTTATCGCATTTAAGTATCCATTTATTTCTCTAAAGTTGACAATGGATTCATCCTAGTTTGATGCCTGTTGTTGATGGACTATCCTTATTTCTTTATATACCACCTGCAAAATCAAATTGACTGTGATATGGTTGCTATCTTGCCTCTGTGAAAATCTATTTGGTATAAGTCTCTTGCTGGTACATTAAATATCTGAATGTTGACTCCATGCCCAATGTTTCTTGTTTCCTTTTCAACCAAGTAAATCATTTTTGAGAAATTTGAGCGTGTGTCTATATATTTTTAGCCTTTACATATATCTTGTGAGAGAGCCCTCTCTGGTGGGAAAAATGGCTAAGTTTTCTCCCTAAAGTTTGGTTTGAAATAAGTTACCTTAGGTGTTATTCTTTTACAACTGGTGATAAAATCTAAGTGCTAACAACACCGAACATGGAGAAGAACAGGCACAGTGTAGACTTGCAGATAATCATATTAAGAACATTACTAATCAACAAGCAGGTAATCAGATTAAGACTATTACTAATAATCTCACGCACTAGCAGATGCAATTGGGAGACATAAATATAATACATCACAATTCTATGTAACTTAACCTGGATGACTCACAATGCTATGTAACCTAACCGTACCTTCAGCCAAAGGGCATTCCTCCAACTGCGCAAAATCTGAATACTGACCGATAGATAGGTGAGCTCGCTTCTTCATCCTGAATTATCTCTGAAAATGCGACTGTCTCTCAACAGAGCTGTAAATCCCGTAGATTAAGACGTTTAAAACCATGGTGCAGGGAGAGATGAGAACAAGGAAGGAACTATTCTTGTTTACATCTCAGTTACAGATTCATGGAACACACAGTTGTGTCCTGATGTTTAATACAGATTGTTCAATATTTTTCACTGTAATTTGGATAACAATGAGTGGAAGAAGTTAACCACTTCGGGCCAAACTTCAAATGTTACTGATTTATGAGAGTCTTCATGGGCTTCATGTTCCTCCATTAATGTATTCAATGCATTACAAAGGAACATATCAAAGAGAGAGGAGACATGTTCAGTTGGAGGACTCATAGACGACTTGTCCTGAGTATTAGATGCCTTGCAAATGTGGCGCAGTCGAAAGTATGCTCACGGCCTAATCCCGTGAATGAGCAAGAACGGAATTGGGATTGGTGAGGAATTCCACCACGTTGTGAACCATTTAGAAGAGCGACATCCTATTCAAGCTAGACAATGTGTCACCTCTTAGAAACCCACCCTGTTTCTCATCACTCTGCCATTATACTGTTAACTCTTGTGCAAGTCTGAGATCGATATGCCCCTTCAACTATCAATCAGACTTATGATGCCCAGCTAACATTGATTAGCTCTCTTTGGTCTCATGCCTATGCACTCCAGAAAATAGAAACCACGAAACTCTTTTCCAAATTCAATGGGTTCCTCCCTATTTCTCATGCAATTTCAAAGAATTCTATTAATTCGAACCATAATAGAAAACATATGAATGAAATCAATTGCCTTCAGACAATAACCATACTTTTTGTAAGTGAATTTAGCCCGGTCAACTACCCATCCTTAAACTATATATGAATTTAATAACTCTTCTATCAATTTGGTAAATATAGACCACATATAGATTTTCTAAACATAGAGTTTAGAAAATCAAGTCAATTCAGTCTTAATTTACTGGTTTCAGACTCAAACTCAACTTAATACATATACATAAATTTACTTACTCATTCATAAAAGATTGCAGAGCTTCAATACTCAATAGATCGAATTACATAGAACAAATAACAAATTCCAATAAATATTTAGGCTAACAACAAAATCTTTTTAACTTAACACTTCTCAAAAGCAACCTTGAAAATGTTTGGTGAAAATACAGTCATATCATTGAAAATATAAGTAATCATCCATTCTCGATCCAAGGCAGCAAATGCTAAAGAAACATGAATATTGATTTAACAAGTATGATGATATATAAATTAGGCTTAAATAATAGAAACAAAAACTGAACAGCAGCACAGGAAGTACCCTGAACAGAGGCACTCAACAAGTATGATGTTTATTGGTTTATATCCATCATCTTCCTTTGTGTCCTCTTTCTACAAGGTACTATTCTAATTGTAGGTCTGGATTCCTCATCACATTGAACATCCTCCTGGTTATTCTTGTCTCCTATTTGTTGGAATTCAACGATGGTTTCTCACTCGGGTTCAGTAATTAGAATCGAATCATTATGTGCAACAAATGATCCATTATGTGCTTGGAGATCCTCATGATCACCACGCTCCTCATGATCACTACCATATGCTTCACCTGATGAGTTTGATTGTTGGGATTCCTATACACGACATAATTTAACTTATTAAGATAACGTAATACCTCCAATTAAATGATTGCATAATTCACAAAATATTATAAAGAACTTACCTCAGATTCATGACCAGTGATTAATATCTCCCCTCGATCTAGCATATGTTGTCGAAGGCCTTGGGAACCATGTAGTAAAGCATATTTTAGGTCCTCCTCTGAAGCTTCCTTTTGAAATTGGTGAACCTACATAAATGAAGATAACCAAATTTATAAGGTAGAATGGCTCAGATACAACTAAATCGTGCATCTTTCTCATGATTTTTCTTTTGAAATAGAAAATATAGTAGACGAAAATTTTCACTTACCAAGCCACCACGAATGCTATTGTACCCACCAGATCCTAATTTATGGGATCCAATACTTGACACCTTAGCCTGGGTTGCTTTTGTTGTATCTCGAAGGCGTCTTTTAGCTCCTCCTCGTGAAGATGGCCTATAGTTTGGATTATTGCGGGACTTCCTCTTAAACTTGGCATCTTTCATAAGCTCATCCCATGTCACTTGGTCTGTGATCCAAGCTAGACATGGATATATCAAGTCTTTTGTCATCGTTGACCTTATATTGTCTCGTTTAGAGTGAATGTATTTCTGTGCAATATCTAGAATAATTTTTAAAACCAGGATTTCCAAATGCTGTAATGACACCTTTAAATAGTTCTTCTTTCTTAGCATTGGCTTGCTTCCTCCAATCCATTTGGATGGTATTTCCAAACAATTGTTCTGCATGGTGAAAAATAAAGTGAAAGAATTTTAACCCCATTTCATCCTTCAAAACATTTCCTTCTGAGGTGAGCAAAATTGTTACTTCTTGCGATCCTTTTGTAGTGGCTGAGGATATTGTTGTAGTCCTAGGGGTTGAGGTAGATTCACCTATAGGTACATCAGTCACTTTGTCATTTATTTCCTGTATTTTCAATAAGATTGTGAAATTGTTAGAATCCCAACCAAAATATGAAACTATTTTCAACTCTAAAATAATTATCATAAACACCATCAAGGCATAAAAAATTACATGAAAATGATTACAGATTTGACTAGTTTTAGCACATCATTGCATAGCAAATCTATTCATGAGAAGGGTTGTAACATGACAGTTCTAAAATCTAGGTTAATCCAAGGCATTCATGAAATTTTTTAGGACTAATGACTGATTTTTTGTTGCAGCAAAAGACCCCTTTACTTAATAGGTTTGTGGAGGCAATTATACCTTGTCAAGAGGTGTAGTGTTGGGCCCCCTTTGATACTCTTAAACAGTTACTATAAAACAACCTTTATTTTTTAGTGTAGCTCATTACAATTTTTAATATTTTCTAACATTTGTTGTTGGAATCCCTAAAACTCTATGTGCCGAAACCTGGTGTCTCTCCAAAATTGTGGTAATTTTATGCATGGAAAAGGTTACAACAAGCCTATATTTGTTGATGAGAAACTATGCCTTGAGGTCTGATTTTTATGACATTTGGATGTCATTACCATTACCCTGAAGACTAATAACTGTGTGTTTGTAGCAGAAGTGCATATCCATTTTGTCTTTTCTGAAGGAGGACTCTTTTGGTGTGTTCATAAGAAGACTGATATGCTTTAACATGTCATTGCTATGATTTTCAAAATCTGAGAATTGCTATCAGTTGTGAAGAATCGATCATTTCAAGCACTACTTTTGCACTATTACTATTTACAAAGGTGCATAAAGTAAGGTTTGTGTCTTAACATTGATTTCTAAAGATTTATTATGAAATATTGTCTAGCATTCTCCCTAAACATTCCATCAAAAGCATAAGAAGCTCCCAAGTGGTTTCAAGAAAGGTAAGACCTAGCCATATCTCTGTTTTGAACTACAATAAACTTTCAAAAATTCGAAAGATGCTATGTACTAAAAATTATAAATTATGAAAATTGAAATCTATAATGCTCAACAAAATTATGAATTGGACAAGAATAATAATATAAATAATTTAACGTGTTCATCTGAAGTAAGTCCCGCACTCTCCAACAATGCCCTCTCCCATAACTGAATTTGTTTAAGTATTTCTTTCCTAATTTCAGCATTTTCAAGAGTATCTGGTAGGAGCCTTAATGTTCTTGATTGTGATTCTATGAGACTCCTCAAGGAAGCTTGTTCAGGTGTTGGTGGGAGAATTCTGACTGAACCAAAACATGATGGATTATTCATTAACTAGGATGTACTCCTAACATGGGCATGCATGTCCATTTCAATAGGGATACTAGGAACAACCATGTTTTATGTAGAGGGCATGCTATGATTTTTTGCGCTTGATGCCACCCTTGTGACATGTGTTTCTGGTCTAGATGTAGAGGGCATCACATGACCCTCTATACCAATGGATTGCACACTTGTTAAAGTAATTCTTGAAACATCCTACAACGCACAAATATAAATATTAAAATGGTAAACGGTGAAATAAGTCAATTAAATGCACAAGAATCTAGATCAAATCTTACCGTTGGCATAATACTAGATGTATTAAAGGGTGTGATAGAGGTTGGAATGACTTTAGAGATGGCCTACAATCCACAAACATAAATTAATATAACGTAATAGGGGAAATAATATAATTGAACCTATACAAGACCATTTGAAGCTTACCTCATGCACCATCGTAGCAATGTTTTGCCCTTGCCCGTTTCTTAGCATTTCAATTAAAGCATTTAAGATCAGTGGATCCTCATAGTAGAATCAAAAGCACCCATAGACATATTCTTAATGAAACACATAATGACATAAAATGAGAAAATATTGATTAGAGAACATATGAAAGTGATATTAGTAACATAAATCAAATTCACTAGCACATAAACAATAACATACACAATTTTCATTATGTTTCAATACATAAGAAAAACGTAAACAATGCTCAACTTCCAAAGGTTTTTTTATCTTTATGATATTGTGTTTCTCTTACCTAGGTTTTGATTGCATAAAGTGCCTAGGTGTTGATTGTGTATTTAAGATTCTCAACATTTCAATTAAGGAATTGGGGTGTGGTAGATCCCCTACCTCCACGAAACACAAAATTGTCTTTCAAGTAACTTGTTAAAGAAGTAAAAACATAAAATGAAACAGAAAAAATTGGAAAAAAGATTATTTTAACAAGCATCAACACTTAAGGTATAAAACAGACTTTCTAGGTAACTACTATAACCAAGAGTGTATGCTTGTTGTACATAAGAACACATCCTTCTATAATATTATTTTATGTCTCATTCTTGTTTAAACATAAAGAGATCCTCTTTCTTACATTATGTACTTTATCTTAGTAATGCATTTATTATAAACTTGGGTTTAACCATCTGAATTAAATGTCATGAAAGGAATATCTATTATCCGCATCATATAGAGAGACAGTTATAACAATAAGCTCATTACATGAAACCATAAGGATTGGACCATGAAGATATGTGTAATGAAACATTCCTTTAGGCATACATTAGGCCTTATACTAGCTTGTATTCAAATGTTCATACCATAGATTTATTAGGCATCCAAATGATATTATCTATATCAATATCATCTCTTAGAATCCAATTCCTAACGGCTTAAACAATATAGTAATTCTTAAGAAATTAACATTATACTTAAAACCATTAATGCACATCATAATAGGAGTAAAGAGGGATGTTACATATAAACATTGACTTTACAAACATCCACTAACAAACCTCTCAAAACATTCAAATTACTAGTTAATTTCCATTATATTGTGTGTACAATAAAAAACACAATACTTAACCTGTAAATATTTAATTATATTGTAATGAATCCTCAAAACCATCTTAAAGTGAACATGATGATCAAAAATCGTCATCCTCACATGAAACTTCCTCGTCTGATGTCATAAATACACCATCATTAATGGGACATAAATCCACAAATAAATTAATACCGGAGTTTTCATGGTCTTCGTCACCTTCAATTACAGGTAAATGAAAATCAATGAATTCATCATCTTCATGGACTTGATTCTCATGTGGTTGCTCATGTCCTTCGAGCACTTCAGTGAACTCATCATGATCTTCATCTTGGTCATATGCATCATCAACAATCATGTTTTTATCATCTTCATCTAGGTCAACCATGTCCTCGGGGGGGGCTTCTGCATCTTCAAGTAAATCATGTTCCTCTACATCTTGAACAAATGTTACTATTGGTCCTCTTAGATCATAATCAATAACAAATGACCAACCGGGTTGTTCTAAATTTGGAATAAGAAATATTTGGTCACATTGATTTGGAAATACATAAGGTTCAGAAGTGGCTTCAAACCTAGATGTATTGATCATTTCGAATCCATTCAAGTGTAGAAAGATAGTTTTTTCCTCGCCCACTTTGATAAGCTTGTACCATTCAACACGAAAGAGAACTTTTTTGAAAGACATGAAATCAAGCTCTATAATATCCTCCAACACTCCATAATAGCGAAGTGTGCTTGTGATTGGTTGTCTATCATTTGCATGTGAACGACATTCCACCTCAAATGATGTTGAAATTCCACAATCATAAGTTTGTCGCTTGTCATCAACCTTTTTGATGCGAAAATGATGACCATTATTCCACATTCCTTTGTAATATGTTACCTAAATTCATAAATATTAACTAATTAGATTCAAGGATACAAAAGTTAAAAAAAATTAATAAATACCTCCAATATGTTAATATATATGCATCACCTCTCCATTTTTAGATCCTTTAACGAAATTCAGTTGTTGTTGTGTTACTCTATTCCTCCCCTTTGTTGCCTCATGTTCAATATTGGTCTTTAGCCAATTCCATGAGCATCTGTCTGGCCATTTTCTTTTATGGGATGCAGGAAGTCCTCGAGCAGTGTTTTGGCCATGTCTATTATATATATTGGCCCATGCCTTTTCATCCTCTAATTTCTTTTGCTCAGTGTACTTCTCCATCCATTCCAGCATAAAGTCAGAATTATATGCAACATACAAATGCAATGACTCCCACTCCTTAAAATAGAATTGTTCAATGAATTAATAATTATTTAAAGCCATGTCTTAAAAAATGTAAGATAAAAATTACTACTTCCAACATTTTTATATACTTTTAATCCTCTTCGAAGTCCCTTTAACCTCTAATTTTTCTCCTTCAAATGATTGAGGTTGGTTACAATCCCATAATCGCGGTGCTTCAAGATGCAATTGAGGTAAGTACTCACTCAAATGAACCATTGTTTGGAAAACCATGTACCCCTCAACCATGGACCCTTCGGGTCGAGCCCTTTCCCTCACAAATTATTTTAGAACCTTCATATATCTCTCCACGAGCCACATTGTCCGAATATGGATAGGACCACATTGTTCAATCTCTTCTACTAGGTGTACAAGGTAGTGTTCTTGAGAATTGAAGAAGCTTGGAGGGAAGTACATTTGAATATCACACATCAAAAGTGAAACATTCCTTTTCCAATACTTCAATTCATCCTTGTGTATCTCTTTAGATGAGACCCACCTACATACATTAACATGTATCACAATAAAGACTAATGATTTCTTCAAAAATATATGTATAACCTAATATAAATGAATTACCAATGATACGCTTCAAAGGATAAGTGTCATCGAAGAGTCTGGATTGAAGATTCAAAATACCTCAAATATTTGGATAATTTGTAAATAGTTAACGTGACATCACGATCAAAAGTGCTCGGTATTGTTGTAGGCAACACATACTACATGACCAGTAACAAATAGCCATGTTAAAATATGCATGAACTTCTATTGTCAGTAAGATATACAAATTTATAATTATCTTGCAACAAATCTGATGTACTACAAAGTTACCTTTATCCAGTTGTGCCAATCATGTGTTTTTAGGCCTGTAAACTCTGACCCATCTCTTGTGAATAAGTTTTAATATCGCACCAAAACCAAAAGGAAATCTTATGATTTTCATTGTATCAATGATGTTTGCTTTCTCCTCTGATGTAAAAACCCAAGGAGCATGAATATATGAGTTGTTTTCATGCAACCACATGTCCGGCATGATATTGGCAACTTGGAGGTCCTTTCGTAACTTTATTTGCGCTTCATGGTTGGTTCCATTTAGATGTTTCCACAAGCACTCTGCCACATTTTTCCCGATGTGCATAGTATCAAATAGGTGCGCTATTGGAAAGCTCTCATAATAATCTAATTTATAGAAAATAGAGAGTCTTTTCATTCCTAGTGGAAAGCCCGTCCCTTCCTTTTTGTCATACAGTGCTTTCCACCTAGAAGGATTCATCTTTCTTGGCTTCCTCATTTCCACTTCCTTTCCATTGAACTTATTTTTCTCACGCACTCGATAGCGATGATTTTGTGATAAGAATTGTCTATACTCATCATACAAAGTTTTATTAAGATCCTTTGAGTACCTATGCAACATTTTCTGCCCACATGATGGACAACCATATTTCCCCTTTGTTTGTAGCCCTGAAATAAGTATGGAATGCATATTGAGTAAATGGTAAAATGAACAAAATAATTACAAATGTAATTTATAATATATTACCACAACAAATAGAGAGTCTCGGGGCATCATGAATTGTCCAGATAAGGATCGCATGAAAGAGGAAGTTTCTATCATTGATAGGTCTTGATACATCATACATATTTACACCATCCCATAATTTGCAAAGCTCATCAATGAGGGGCTCCATGTATACATCCATATCCTTTACCTGATACCTCCCTAAATAAACAAAAAGTTTTGTATGAGGGTTTAACTAAGTTGATTTTTTTTGTATATAATCTTCAAGAAAGCATTGCATTAATATGTTCTAGTACCTGGTATGATGAGAGTTAACATTGCATGCTCCTTTTTCATTGCCATCCAAGGGGGGATATTGTTGTTAATAATTAAAACTGGCCAAACAAAATATGTTGTTCTAAGATCTCCAAACGGATTGACACCATCCATTGCTAGAGAAATTCTTGCATTCCTTGGCTCATTTCTTAAATCTGGCCATTTTTCCTCAATATCTTTCCAATATTTGCTATCCATGTCCATATGCATGACACCATCTTGGCTCCTCCCTTGTGCATGATAATCCATATATTTTTCAAAGTCCTTGCATTTGAACATCCTCTCAAACCTTGGCTTTAGTGGAATGTGTCGTAGTACTTTATAAGGAACCTTCTTGGATACTTGATCTTTACAATACCTATCTGTGTGACACAATGGGCATTGTTGCAAATTTGCATTCTTTCCATAGTACAATATATGGTCATTTGGACATGCATCATATGTATTGTACTCGATTCCAATGTCTTTCATTACTAAGGATACTTCTCTATGAGAATGAGGCAACTTATTGTCCTTTGGAAGTATCTTGTTTGCCAAAAGTATACATGATGCAACAAATGATTTTATAACATAAGTATACACAATATTCAAAAATTTTAAGAGATTTAGATCATTAATTTATAGGAATATCAAATCCTACCTTAATATATCGGTAAAGCATGTGTTCGTCAATCCATGTGTAACCTTCAAATTCAACAACAAGATAAGTGTTGCCAATATAGAAGTATATGCATTTGGGAAAAGAGGCGTCCTAGCCAAATGGGCTAGGGGTGAATCAATAACTTCTTCAGAAGATGTGTAGAAGTCTTGGATAAATTCATTAACACCAGCCTCATTTATCTACGAAGTAGTTTCATCCATAAATGTGTCTTGTTCTTCATCTTGAGAATGGCTATCATCAGTGATATCTGTCGGTTCTCCAGGAACATTGGGAACTAAAAGCGGATTTTCATCAAAAAAAGCATTTGAAATGATCAATAATAATGTATTAAATAATGTGCATATTTATTTATTATAAGAATAACAATTTGTTAATTTTATAGTGTACCTCTTCTATATAAACTCCATAGTTCAATCTATGTTTACCAACTAGTCGTCGCTTCTTTAGTTTCCTGTTTTGGCACCTTTGCAAGTGCAATATATCATTTCATTGAAGTATTCATTTGTCCCTGGAGCAGGTATTGGTGCTCGTTCATCTGAATATTCAGATGATGATGTGCTATTTCCCTGAATGCACCATATATTATAAAAAATGAGAGTGCAACTTTTAACACAAGTATTACATCTTTCCCAAAAGAATATGACTCTTAGGTGCATGATATGTTATAGATTAAGAAATTTGCAAGCGGTGAACTATAGAGGAGTATGTGTTGGATATTATTTTTTAGATGGTTTAGAGGATTAATGCAATGAAGTTATGTTTCTTTGCAAGAGATCAAACATGTAGAGTGAAAGTCATATTTGACAATCCAACATTTGTACACATCTTACTTAGTTGGATATCATGCTATTTAGTTGTGATTCTTGAAAATGAAGAATGGTAAGGGAGTACAAAAAATGATTAGGACTTCAAAAGACTAATGTCATTTTTTCCTTGAATGATTTCTAATATGAAAACAAGGTGATCAGTCAAGCCTTAAGACTTGGCATTAATTATTGGCAAAATTTACAGGTTTAAAAGAGGAACAACATTCGTATTTCGTTCAGAAGTGACAATCAACTAGATGACAAAATTTCTCTCTTATTTGATGGGGACGAATTGATTTCTGAATTCTCTATAGGGGTGATTACTTTTTAGTAACTTTATGTGTATGAGAACTTTGTTTGCAATTTTTTACTGAAAAACAACTTAACGTGCAAAGGAAATGGTGACAACATCAACAAAACCAAACCAGAATCCATCAAAAACAAGAAAATCTATCAAGAATCCAACAACAACAACAAAACCAAACAAAAAGCTAGGATGAGCTTAGCTCTCATGAAATACCTAGTCTGCTATTTCGTATAGGCACCAAACAAATGGTGTAAAATAAATCTGCAAAGAAAAGTGTGTGAAATATATGAAAACATGTATCTTAAAAAAAATTCCGTAACATTATTCTAAAGGTATCTTGAGCACTAAACACAATTCAAACATGGTTAAAAAAGAAGTGGTTCATAAGAATATATAGCCATTGTATTTTGACTTGAACTAGGAAAATATTATGCATCAGCTTATATGTTCCTTGATAATTTTCTGCATTAAGTTCCAGCCATATTAAGCTTGTTGTAGTATGCATTCTGCACCTTGAATTGTGTTGATAACATTGTCAAAATTTCCCTCTAATGCTATCCCATTGACCCCATTTTCCCAATCTAGAATCTAGGCACTTGTCAAAATAAGTTTTTTTTCTTTCAAAAAGTGAATTCAACAGAGAGTAAACCTTGCTGTGAATAGCTAAGGCATTAAGGTTCCCAAAGTTATCACTGTTTTGGGACCAAAAAGATTACAAATAGAAAGATCCATCTACCAAAAAGAATCCAATAAGAGAGCAACCAATTAGTATAAAATGATCTAATCTAATTATCCTCTTGAACCCTACAAGATTGATACCTCCATTAACAGTCAACTCCATCCACTGGCCAGGCGTTTTCATCAAGTGGAATCCATGGGGACACCAGACCTTCTTTCCATCATGGTGGTCAGATCTCACGGTGGGATAGGGGTGCACTTAGATGCTGCTAAGTGTGGAAGCATTTGAAATTGACGAGGTCGACTAGTTCCACCTTAATGTAGAGGGTTATTATGCATATTAATGCACCATCCTCTTCTTTCTTTTACCAAGAAGGGATTTACATCTAGCTCCATCTAGCTAATTATATCGATGCTTAAGGATGTACCACATCACAAATCCTTAAATATATACACCCACAAAGAAAATGCAGTGAAAGGGGAGTTGCATTCTCTCAAGAGGAGCGCCCTCGTAACTTTTGCAAGCAAAACAACCCAATGTCTGGGAATCAATAAAGAGGCATCAATATCAAAGATCCCGGGGTCTGCGCCCTCCCCTTTTCTCCAAACAAACCACAGAAAGCCAAAATTCAAATAAGAGAAAAAAAGGGTTCGGCTCTCTTGAAGGAGACTGCCCATCCCCAGAAAACAACAGCGTTGAAAGCAACATGTGTACAATAATCTTGTTGCCGAGAAAATTAGAATGGTCAAATATAAATACATACACATCGAAACAGTACACAGGCAGATTCAAACTGGAGAAACCCATTTTGGGTACAAAAAGTATGAAAGGTTAGGGCACATGAAGTAAAATTGGTTCACGACATTTCCAAATTGAGAAGCAAATATGTGTGTGATAACCAAAAGATGCCTGTGATAACCAAAACCCAAATATGGCAGAGAGACTGCAACAACACCTTTCCTCTAATGGGGCAATACATATAGCAACACCTAGCAAGCCTGGGTTGGAATTGGTTTCTGCCTCTTCCAACAATAAAGAAGACCAAGAACAATCCCCATCCCAATATCCAATCTTAACAGACAGAAAGAAACTTCCTGGTCAATAATGTTGCGTCCCTGCTTAAACGTGAGCACTTAACCAATAAGGCTCGTGGAGTTACCCTATGGTTTTTGCAAAACCCATACAAACTTCAAACATAATTTTTTTTTAAGATTGAGGGCCAAGTAATCTACAAAGTACTCAGAGATTTGCATCTACATACCTTTCCTTTGCTTCACAAGGTGAAGAACAAGGAGAACGCCTTCAAATTGAGACAGAGTTTGTTATAAATACAAAACATAACAGTGGTAATTACCATTCTTTGTTATTATTTAAACAATAAATAATTATACACAAAATGCAAATCATGGTATAGTGTAACTTACTAAGATCTACGTTGAAATAACTCTAATTAAGATCACTCTGGCAATTGGGTGGACCGTGGGGATTCAGGCTTCTTATCAGAAATCACGGTGGCCGCTATGTGGCATTTACAACCCAAAATGTCCTCTAGGAACTTAATGCCGAAGCCTGGTAAGGTTAATGGTCCTCAACCAAGGAGGAAGCTGTCTGATTAAAACCAAGAGCGGAAGGAGGGAGCATTAATAAACCGGCCTGTAAACACATGAAAGAATGCCAATTTCAATTCCAGCGAGCCTTATCACTCTACTAATTACAACAGGAAACAATATTATTGTGTCCTCTCCCACCATCTCCTGCCATAACCTTGAAAATATTGACAGCTATTCCAGTTGATAAATGCAGTCAATCGGTTGGTAGATAGGTGAATCAATGCAGCCAGATGGTTTTGCGAAGAAAGAGGACAGGCACGGCGATTAATGCTTGATGAAGGTGGCGCACGAGAAGGTTGACAATTAATGAAGGAGACTTTTTTTTTTTACTTTTAACTGAAGATGTTTAGTTTTAAGACATTTTAAATGTAAGATATATATTTAAGACAAAACGATAGTTTCATCTTAAATATATGTCTTAAAAGACCCCTTGGTGTAGTAGTGTTAAATGTTGGTGACATTATTTTCCACTTGGACTTTTTCACTACAATTTTTTTTCCTACTAAATTCACTTACCATAATTGTTTCCTTATATGTGTTTATTATTCATACCAAATTCACTTACCATAATTGTTTGGTTTGTATTTATTCTTACCAAATTCACTTACCTTATTCGGTTAGAATGATTAGAAAGCCCAATTAGGTCTAGAATATAAATAGAAATCCTTAGAAAGCATTGTTCAAAACTCGATACACTTCCATTTGTAACTGACTAAAATACATTATCAGATATTATTGGATAATATGAAGAATACGTCTAACCCTCAACAATATAAAATATAAAACTTGAATAAAAATAAAAAACCTCATAAATTAAAAAGTATTTTATTATTATTAAACCACCGGCGTATGAATGAATGTTGTTCGTTAGTGGAGTCAACGACAGTCATATTTAAATGGGAAGAAATAGTACGTAAGGCCCATAAATTTCCGAATACGAGGGCAATTTAGGGGTAAATATACTCGAAAAATCTAGAAAGTTGTGTGGAATTTACTCCGCCGTTCATGGTGCATGGATACCACGACAATTATAGTGGCAAATCGTATGACTGGAGTCTTCTTGTACCGATCGATGCCACTTTAGCCGGTACATTTCAAGCCTGTCATATCCCCAGAACATCTCGAACATTTCGAAGATGCTAGATCTCTTGACATTTTGAAGTGGTGACATGATATCAAAAAACCCTAATCAAAGAAAGAGTGTGTAAGTACAATTACTTTGAGCTTGGATTGGTGAAAAATGATGAAAAATGGTAGTTAAATTTTTATACGTTATTAATTTAGTTTATAATTGAGTTGCTGAAAAGTGGTGATTAAATTATTAAAGATTATTAATTCAAATTCTTTGGATTAATGATTGAGAATAAGAGCCATCCAAAACAGTCCTGAGCTGTGTGGGGCGTCCAAGGTGGACCTCAATTTCCTTTTTGTCCATTTGCTTAGTTTCTTGTGAGTGGAGCTTACGCGCTGAAAACACTGTATTAATATCGGCTGTCTCGATTGAAAACGCTTAAACGGCCTAACGTTTGACAATTGGAGCCCAGTGGCATGTGGCATCTCACTGTCCCGGAGAATATTTAAACTTAATACGATAGTGAGAGTCGCTCATTATTTATGTTCTTGCAATACAATCAATATACGAAAATACACCGTGCAAGTCTCTTACGACTATATCCTCTAGTCTTTTGTCCGTTGTGAATAATAAGTTGTAAGTACTGGAAAAGCATCTTTGACAAAGCGAGCTCGGTTGCTTTCAAGTTTCAACAAACACTGCGTCAAATTAGTTGAAAATACACCGTGGAAGTCTCTTACGACTATCTCCTCTGGTCTTTTGTCCGTTGTGAATAACAAGTTGTAAGTACTGGAAAAGCATCTTTGACAAAGCGAGCTCGATTGCTTTCAAGTTTCAACAAACACTGCGTCAAATTAGTTGAAATCAGGTTCTTCACATCTCTTTCGAAATAATGGTACCTCGGTCTATATTAAGAGGTCAGTCTAAGACTATGTAGGTGCCGTGGGATCACTGGCAACCTAAAGTGGGTCTTTCCTGTGTTTGGGCAGAAAGAGACTCTTTATAGATCAGAACCAGCAAATAAAGCACTCTAAAACCACAATCTCAGCAAGTGAAAACTGCAATTTTAGATTTGTTTTGCGAACTTTTAATTGACCTAAACCGTTTCATTTAAATAAATAAACGTTTGTTTATTTTAGCAATGAACAATTCCCGGATTCCGAGGGAAGAAACCATCGCTTTAATGCCACAACAATGATGTGAAGGTTTTAGCGTGAAGTGAAGGAGCGAATAGTTGAAATTCTAATGGAAAGGGTTATTCAACTTACGAATCTCTTTTTTATTTTTTTTATTTTAATTTTATATATGAATTTGGTGTAAATTTTATATGGGATTTTTTATGATGCATGGTGAAATAAACGAACTTTGAGGTATTAAGCATCATAATCAAGATAAATAAAAATTTAAAAATTTGTTGTACTTGGAAATAACATTGCTAAGTTTTATACTGAAATCTGAACACTTCCTCACCTTTTGTTGAAGATCAAAATCACTTTGTCATAAAATATCCTCTACAAACCCACATTAAAGCTAACTCATCTTAGTTATAGTAATTTAGGAATGCTTCTCTTAAATCTTTTAAACAGAGAAATAAAATTCTAAAGAAAATCAAGTAACTCCTTTCTTTTTCAAAATCATGATAACCAAAGTTAATCTCAACTAACATTAATATATATCATCACGATCTCTTAATGTTTAAATAATACATATAATAAATATTTTGTCATCTCATTTAAAAAATTCACTTCTTAATACAAAATTTACATGTATTAATTGTGCCGAGAGGTACCGCAATAATAAAAATAAAATATTGGAAGGTCGGCCATTAATAAAAATATAAGTAAAAAAGATAAAGAAGTAACCCACTATGAGGGAGATCTTGTAACATTTGTTGAGAGTTTGTAGAGTGTTTGTCCAGTAACAAAAATAAAATATTGTAAGGTCGGCCATTAATAAAAATATAAGAAGTAAAAAAGATAAAGAAGTAACCGAGTATGAGGGAGATTTTAAACTTGAACTTAAGTGTGTAAAAAGGTTAGATAATTTTTATGAACATGTAAAAAGTTAGATACAAAAAATTACACCTCAACAAATTGGATCCCTCTCGGTACTTAGTAGATCCGAGTTTAAGATGGATCTATGCCGGTTTAATAATAATGATGTATTATTAATTTCAAGAAGTTGAAAGCCTATGATTCCTAGTTTTTATGAATCACCAATGGCTTTGTAAAGATTTTTATCTTTCTTCTTGTACAAAAGATTGTCATACAAGATAAAAGCAACTAGATCATCTACCTTTCCCATGCAATTGAACCTAGTGAATGAACTCATTATCTTTTCCTATCTCATGATACATGGATTACAAAATCTTGAGAAATAAAAAAAATATATAAAAACTCAAATAGGAAATGCATTGAATCTATACCATAAATTGGACATCTCTAAATGATACTTAGTTCTCCCCCTCATATGATGCCATTTTTATTTTCCGATGAATGTGTTATTAATATTTTTTATGTAAATGATGTTGTATGTTTTTTTAATTAGTGATAATGATGATGATCTAGTTATTTAGTTTATTGAGGTTAACTTTGATCTATGTAGACTTTTAAAAGTAAGGATTCACTTAGTTTTCTTTAAAATTTTATTTCTATATTTGAAGAAACTTTAATATAGTCATTTCAAAGTAACCATACCTGTTATCAATTAAAATATTATGAAAATGAGCATTGCAACGAATATTTATTGGAGATGTACACCACATGGTATTCACCTTGTTGACCAATACCTTATCACATTCATTCTTAAAGGGGGGGTTTAAATTATGAAAAATAAGGACACTATAGTGTAGGTATTGGGCAACATGAAATAGAGTATGGGGGGTTTATAGGTCTTGGTCATTGGGGGAGTGTAATATACCCAAATTCCTCATTACTAATTTGGAAAATGGGGTGTTAGAAAAAAACTTTTAAAACACAACACACAACATGTATTAGCTTCATTAATCAATAGACTACATAATCATGGATAAATACTTTTCTACGCAGAATATGTCATAAGATGATAACTTCATCTTATCTAGAATAGTCAAGTAATATAACATTTATCTATGCTTGCTCGAAGGATATTACTAATCCATATTTGAATTAATGCTATGAATCACAAATACTTATTTATGTAACACATTTATTCTATAGCATGTTGGTATTCTAAGTCTGAAATTAAAACTAATAGACAGAAAAAATGGACAAATAGAACACATAAATTACACAAGAGTTTAACGTGGTAAAAGCCCAATTTGGGGAAACATCCACGAGGAAAAGTATTGATGTCTTATTCCTTTCAATAATGGAGATTACAATCAATCATTTTCTCATCCATATATTTATCACATTTGTACTCCTCTCAAATTACATATAAATACATTTGTTTGCAGTTACATAGATAGGAAAAATGTCCACTGGTTAGAGTAATTTCCAACCAACCAATAGTTAGACAAACTACCCAGGTTGAGAAACCATCATTGTTAATTAGTTGTCACAATTTTAACAATCTCCACCTTGAAAAAACATTATCTAATACTTTGTCGAAGACTATTCATCGCCTCTTTTTTAAGCCAAGAGAAGCCACACACCACCGTAGCTTCTCTAATAACACCGGTTTTGGAAACATAACTGCACAATTTTCTTGAGTATGAAGATTTTTCAGATCTACTCCACCTTCACCAATGTCTTGTCTTACAAAATGATACTTTACATCAATATGTTTGGTCTTACTATGGTAAACAGGATTTGTAGTCAAATGTATAGCACTTTGGCTATCATAGAAAACAACACACTGTTATGCAACCTTCCAATTTCTTCAAGTAGACCTTTCATCCAAATTGCCTCTTTGCAAGCATGTAAGGCAACAATGTATTCATCCTCTGTAGTGGATAAATCAAATGCTTCCTTAATATTTGACATCCAACTTATAGCTCCACCTGCAAGAGTATAGACATAACTTGAAGTAGACCTTCTCTCAAGTCCAAATCACCTGCAAAATATGAATCAACAAAACCACATACATAATTATTGTTATTATTAAAGGTGATACAATATTCACTCGTGCCTATTAGATACTGAATCACCTATTTCACCGCGTTCCAATGTTCTTTTCCTGGATTCGCCATGTATTTACTGACAACACCTACTTCATGTGATGTATCAGGTCTAGTACACACCATCGCATATATTAAACATCCTCTTGCATTGGCATATGGAACACAAGACATATAATCCTTTTCTTCATTAGTACTAGGACATAAACCTAAAGAAAGCTTAAAATGGGAAGCCAAAGGAACATTCACAGGTTTTACCTTATTCGATCTGAATCTTACAAGTAGTTTCTCAATATACTTATGCTATGAAAAACTAACCTTACCATTTGTTTTGTCTCTGTGTATTTCAATACCCAAAATTTGTTTTGCAACTCCAAGATCCTTCATACCAAATTCCTTAGCCATCTGAGCCTTCAACCTGTCAATATCGTCCATGATTTTATGCACAATAAGCATATCATCAACATACAATACTAAGATAATGAATATGTCATTCAACCTTTTGAATTACAAACAACGGTCATACTCATGTCTAGTATAACCTTGGCTCACCATGAAAGAATCAAAATTCTTGTACCATTGCCAGGGTGACTGTTTCAAGCCATACAATGATTTCTTGAGGTTGCAAACTAATTTTTATTTATGATGCTGCACAACACCCTCTGGTTATTTCATAAAATTCTCCTCATCTAAATATCTATGTAGAAATGTTTTTTTTAACATCTAGTTTCTCTAACTCCAAATCAAGCACTACAACTAGTGCTAACACAATACGAATAGAAACAAGATTGAAAACTGGTGAAAATATCTCATGATAATCAATACCTTCCATTTGAGAGTACCCTTTCGTGATTAATCTGGATTTGTATCTTTCAATCTTACCATCAACACCTTTCTTCAACTTGAAGACCCACTTACATCCAACAACTTTTTTATCTTTATGGAGTTTAACCAAGTTCCATGTCTCGTTCTTTTCCAAAGAATCCATTTATTCTTTCATTTCCATCTTCCATTTAGCATTGTCAACACAATCAATGGCTTCCTAAAAACAAGAAGGTTCTCCATCATCAGTAAATAAAGCAACACAAGAAACAAAATTGAAATACATTTTAGGAGGATTTCTCTCCCTTATAGATCTTCTTAGTGTAGGTTGTGGAGTTTCTACAATTTCCCAATTTTCTTCATCCTCTATGACTTCTTTATCACCATAAACTTCTTCTTTTTTCTTTGAGTCATGAGAAGATTGGGATTTCAATTGAACTAGTTGTTTGGATGGTACCTGTTCCTATTCCACATCAACTTTTACATTTTCTGATTTAATGAGAGAAGACTAAAAAAAAATTACATCTCTACTAATCATGATTTTACAAACAGTAGGATCCCACAACCTATATCCTTTCATTATAGCATCATAACCAACAAAGATTCATTTCTTTGATCTGGGGTCTAACTTAGAACGCTTATTTTTAGGAGTAATTGCATAAGCTTCACAACCAAAAATTTTCAAATTTGAATAACTACAAGGCTGACTAGTCTATACCTCTTCCAGAATTTTACAAATTTATTGGAATTGATAGTCACTGATTTATTAAATAACAAGTAGTGGAAACTGCTTATTCCCACAACTCTTGACCCAAATTAGCATCGCTGAGCATGCTCCTTGATCTCTCTAGAAGAGTCCTATTCATGCATTCTGCAACACCATTTTGCTGAGGAGTGTATATATTTGTTTTATGTCTTACACTCCCTTCTTGTTTGCGATACTTTTCAAACTCTAAAGAAGTAAACTCACCTCCTGTAATACCCCCATTTTGACCCTTATGACATATTGGATTTCAATGTAAATATTGTATACATGCGATGTATGTTTTCATAGCATGGAACTCAAAACCAAGGCCCCACTAGTGAATGATCAGTTTTATGTGAAAGGAAAGTATTTGATATTATGTTATCCATGTGCTATTAAGCCATGTGACATTGTAAATGATGTTAATTTAATATTGCAATAAAAATACCAAAATAACTGGAATGCTATGGAGGAAACTAATAAGAGGGGGCCATGTGTATCCACTAGGGAGAGGTGAGGGGGTTGTGGGATTGAACCATAGGCTTCCAAATGTCATTAGGAGAACCCATTTGACTTTCCTTACTGATATTTAATCCCGTTGTAAGGAAGTGGTTGAAGAAAATTGTTCATGAGGTCGATGGAGTATGGGAAGCCATAAAATTTCAGATGGTAGGGTATGGGGCTCTGTTTCCTTCACCCACAATTCACTCTGTCTCCTGGAAACTCATTTTCTCTCAGCCCCAATCCATTATTGATGATAAATGGGATTTTTCATGCATGACAGAGCCTAGTAGCGAACAAAAAAGGAACATCACAATTCTCAGAAAAAACCACAATTTGGAGTGCCAAATTCACTCAGAAAATCGTGTGGGAAGTTAAATCCAGTAGGGGATCTATCATGCTAAACCCTGGGGTGAAAATTTAGAGCATGAGATGCTTAAAAAACCACGAGAAAACCCTAATTTGATAGCCGAGAATCCAGTTGCGGCACATAGTCACTTTAGACATAGAAATTGAGAAAATCCAAGTGGGAATGACAGAGAAGAAATAGAACATAAGGTGGAATTGCTTGATAAAACCAGTGAAGGCTAGAGTCTCAAGGAATCAACAGCTTGGACCTTTCTATTCCCACCCTGAAGAGCAATGGATCCTGGAAGGGGCGCCTGAGGGACTGTGCAATAGAGAAAGGGACCTTCCTTGTGTTGGGTGTGGTAGGTATTGTGGCTGCCAAGGTTGTTTGAGTTAGAATTGAGAGGCCTGTAGCTCTGGGGTTGAGTTCACTAGCTTAGAATCCTCCTCCATTGTCTTTTACATGCTTGACAAACCCAATTGTTTGTTGGATTAGCATTTTTTTTTTTAAACCCAATGCCGTGAGTGGTCCTATTTAGTTTCTGCTTACTGGATACACAACCTAGCTCATGGGTGGTCTCTCAACTGAAATAATATAGGATGGACAGAGACCTGTGGTTGGGTGGAACGTTGCTCTCACATAGCCCGTTTCTTGGATAGTTTCATCTTAAAAGATAAGTGCTCTCTATGGTCCTAAATGATTGTACTTCCTATGTTGTGTTTATCTATTATTCCATGTCAATCTGAGTGAAATGATCACATGGAATTAATCAGTAGGAAGTATGTGTATAAGCCTGAACATGAGGCTGGTTCATTTTTTTATTGTTTCATCATTTTACTTGTATTAAATATGTTGTTAGTCTTGCATGTTGTAGATGCATGAATCAAATTTAATTCCACTCTGTATGTTTACTATGGATTACACACATCTTTAGAAGGTTTTTTTCATCATATGGACTTAAGAAATGAATTAGACACCCCCTATTGTGTTCATGCCCCCTCTGTGGGTCAGATGAAGGGAGGGGCCATGACAAGGTGATACTAGAGCTCTTTACAAGGGGGTATAGACACATTGATGGAGTTCAAGGCAGCATTTTGGTTTGAAGAGCGGAAAATTCAGAGTTCTCAGGTGTGGAAGAGGATCGTGCCATTGCATAGGTCTCATCCAGAGATTTCCAATGGTACCAAGTATGTTGAAAATGGGCTTAGGATGAGAAATTTATCAGCTTGAGAAGATTGGCAGTAACCGGGGTATGGGACCGACATCTGACTATCAGAACTCACATTGCGGATTGCGGAAGTCGGAGGTGTGATTTATCCAGAGTTGTGAATTTGGAGTTCCGACTTCTGACATCTGCATCGCAGATTTCGGATTACGGAATTCAGAGGTGCAATTTCTAAGTAGTTGAGCATTGGAGTTCTGACTTTCGACTACCGAATTGTGGATTGCGGATTGCAGATTGTGGAAGTTGGAGGTGATAATTCTCCGGAGTTGTGAATTTGGAGTTCCGACTTCCACATCGTGGATTGCAGAATTCGGAGGTGTGATTTCTATGGATTTTCACGTTGGATTTCCAACTTCCGACTCCCTCATCGCAGATTGCAAAAGTCACCGGTGTGATTTCTCTAGAATTGTGAATTTGAATTTCTGACTTCCAACTTTCGCATTGTGAAATTCATAGGTGGGATTTCTACGGAGTTGCACGTTAGAGTTTCAAATTCCAACTCCCTCATCATGGATTGCAAATTGTGAAAGTCGAAGGTGTAATTTTCCTAGAGTTGTGAATTCGAGGTTCCCACTTCCGATCCCCGCATTGCGAATTGCGGAATTCATAGGCATGATTCTACAAAGATGAGAATTTGGGGTTCCAAATTTCGACCCCCGTATTTCAGATTGCGTATTGTGGAAGTCAGAGGTGTAATTCTTGAATTTATGTGTTGCAGTGCCAACTTCTGACACTCACATTGCGGCTTGTGGATTGCAGACTGAAGTTCGTTTTGCAGAATTGTGGATGTGTAATAATGTAGAGTAAAAAAAAAAAAAAAAAAATTATTATCAGGTTGTTCCCCCATCTCCTCTAAATTGCACCGAGGGGATTAGGCACATTACAGATGGTATTAGAACCCAAGGTTGCAGAACTAGGGCTACTTGGGACAAAGTAGGTGCTTACAGGAAGATAATCAGAATATTTAAAAGAAGGAATAATAGCTATGTGAATTATTCTATGAGTAAATATTTATGTTAAATATGGATGTTTTATGTTTTATATGTATTCATAAGATGTCTAATAAACGTATCTATAATGCACAGTGTTTGCAGCTGATATAGGATTTGAATAGTTGTAGAAGGGAGCAATAGGCGGCGGAAAGGAATCTCCAAAGTAAAATAGTTACCATGAAAGATGCTCAGGATCCTTATAATCATGATGAAGATGTGCTAGGAAAAAATGTGCAAGAATAACATGCTAAGACTGAATCAAATGGTAGAAAGGAGAAAATAACTCCTCGAAATTTGGATGAAACCCTGATAAGTTTTAATGAAAGGTTGATGAAGGCTCAGGATGAATAGAACCAACTCAATGCTTCTATTTTGCAGAGCCTCACTGATATGCAGCAAAGGGTAAACCTTGGGTCCAACCCAAGCAATGTAGGTAAAGAAGGAAGAGGTGTAGAAAGTCTCTCTAGAGGTCATTCTAGGAAGATGACTCCAACCCCAAGAAATATTTATGTGAGCAAAAAGCACAAAACACCCTGCTCAATATATTCTTCGAGCAGGTCGTGTGACTCGAGAGGCCCTCAATGAAGTCCAAGGCATAATTCTAACATATTTGTAGGAAGAAAGAAATCCAAAGGAATTCCATAGGGAGCATTAGGAAGGAAAGTCCTCCCACATTTGATGGAGAAGGTAAGACTGGCCATGAGGTAGAGGCACGGCTTCTTGGGATGAAGAAATATTTCAGGATTCATGATTACTCAGAAAATGAAAAGGATAGAATTTCCATTTACAATCTAAATGGCAGAGATTCAATTTGGTTGAAACGCCTCATACAAGTAAAAGGGATCAATGAAAGGAGGATCAGTTGGGAGTGATTTAAGAATTATTTCAAGGAAAAATACCTTTTTGGTAGGTATTATGACATCGAAAGGAAAGAATTCAATAAAATCAATTTGGGACGAAAATCTATGGAAGAACATGTCCATAAAATTTTGGAATTGTTGAGGTATGTGGACTATATCAAAGATGAGAGTGTAAAGATCCAATGCTTCCTTGGAAGTCTACCTCTCAAATTCAGATATAGGATTGATTTTGTTAATCCACCAAGTCTTGATGAAGCCATTAGGATGGAAATGCATTGCTATGAGAAGAGAAAAGGAAAATCAGAGGTTCACCCAACATGGAAAGGAAATCCAAGAGAGAGGTTTTATCAAAGGAAAAGTGGATTCAAGACACCATTAAAAAATCAGCATGAAATTTTCCACAGGCCTAGCAAACATGAAGCGGAAACAAGCCAACAGTTGTAACAAAAAAAGCATTAAAAGGACCACTTCAATGTTGGGGATGTGGAGGAAACCACATGCTTAAATATTGTCCACACCGGAGGGAGAATGCCCAGATCTTTCACAACTTGAAAGGATCATATATAGTGGAGGATATGGCAAGGGAAACGCCTCGAATTTATGCAGCGTCGGATAATCATCAGGAAGACCATCAATCAACAGTGGTGAATGTTGAAGGTAATATTGCTAAGCAATCTATTTCTGTTTTGATTGATCCAGGATCTAATCATAGTTATGTTTCTACAAAATTGGTTGAATATTTTTCTCTTAGGAAAATGAAACACAATAAGTCTTGGCAAGATCATTTAGCCACAAGGACCCAGAGAAAAGTGAGTGAAGTAGTGATGGAGTTCCCCATGGAGTTGAATGGATTCCTCATGAAAGTAAATTTGAATGTCCAGCCATTCGGATCTTATGATGCTCTAATAGGTATGGATTGGTTGGAAAGGAATAGAGCCAATCTAGATTGCTATTAAAAGGTATTGAATGCACTAATGAAGAGGGAAGACCAAAATTGGTAAGAGGAATTCTCAAGCAAGTCTCAGTAAGACAGATCTCATCCCTACAGTTAATTTTTTTTTATAAGAATGGTTTCCAATTATATGCAGTTCACATATCAGATTCATTAGAGGACAAAGGACCAATGATAGAATACTTTCAGTTGTTGCAAGAGTTCAAATATGTGTTCCTGGATGAAGTGTCGGGACTGCCACCAAAGAGAGATGTTGATTTTACTATTGATCTTGTTTCAGGGGCAGTGCCAATTTCCAAAGATCCTTATAGAATAAGCACGCCAGAATTGATAGAGTTAAAGATGCAGCTAGAAAAATTAATGGACAAGAAGTATACCAGGCCAAGTGTATCTCCTTGGGGAGAACGGGTGTTATTTGTTAAGAAAAATGATGGGACTTTAAGGCTGTTCATTGATTACGGAAATCTAAATAAGGTGAAAGTCAAGAATAAATATGCATTTGCAAGAATTGATGATTTGTTTGATCAAATGAAGGAAGTTAAAGTGTTTTCAAATATAGGCTTAAGGTATGGCTATCATCAAGTGAGGATAAAAGAAGAAGACATTCACAAGACAAATTTCCGAACAAGATATGGCCATTATGAGTTCACAGTGATGCCATTTGGTCTTACCAATGCACTTGCTACATTCATATGTCTCATGAATAGTACCTTCAACAAGTATTTGGATAAGTTTGTGATAGTGTTCTTGGCTGACATTCTTGTTTATTCAAAGAATGAAGAAGAGCATGATGAACATCTAAGAATGGTGTTGCAAGTTCTTAGAGAACACCAATTATATGCAAAGTTGAGCAAGTGTTATTTCTATCAACGGAAGCTACAGTATTTGGGTCATGTCATCTCAGAAGAAGGAATTACAGTGGATCCATAAAAGATTGAAGCCATAATGGAATGACCTACTCCAAAGAATGTTACAGATGTTAGATATTTTACAGGTCTTGCAGGCTATTATAGAAGGTTCATTGAAGGATTCTCCAAGGTAGTTCATCCAATTACATCATTGCAGAGAAAGAATGTCAAATTTGTATGGTCTGAAAAATGTGAGAAAATATTTCAGCAGTTAAAGAAGTTACTTACGAGAACTCCTGTTTTGAAAATTGCATATACAAAAAAGGATTTTGTAGTGTGCATAGATGCTTGCATTGAAGCGCTAGGCGCAGTGCTCATGTAAGAAGGATTTGTGAATTGCTATGAGTCAAGGAAATTAAAAGAGAATGAAAAGAATTATTCCACGCATGATTTAGAAATAGCAGCCATGGTACATTCTCTCAAGAAGTGGAGACATTACTTGTTGGGGAGAAGATTCGAGCTTAGGATAGACGACACGAGCTTGAAGTATTTGTTCGACCAGTCATAATTGAATGCTAGGAAATCTAGGTGGATTGAATTTCTCTTTGAATTTGATTTTGAAACTAAGCATGTAAAAGGGAAAGAGAATAAGGTTGCAGATGCTCTTAGTAGAAAATTTCATGTTCCATCATTAAGTATGTGCAAATCAAACTTAAAGACAAGAGTTCTTGAAACCCAAACCAGTGATGGAACTTACCTTCAAATTAAAGAAAAAAATGTAGCAGAGAAATATAGATGAAAAGGGTGCAAGATATCAGCTTGGTGAAGATGATATTCTCCTTTATCAAGGTACTAGACTATTTATTCCAAATTGTGCAGATTTAAAGAAGATAGTGATGGATGAAATACATCAAATTCCATACTCTAGACATCAAGGATACCAAAAGACATTAACAACAGGAAGATAGCAATACTTTTGGAATGGGATGAAGAAGGACATAGCAAAATACATTTCTGTGTAAAAAATTCCAACAAGTCAAGGAAGAACATCAACATCCAGTAGGATTATTGCAGCCTTTGCCCATTCCAGAATGGAAGTGGGATGTAATTTCTATGGATTCTATAATAGGTTTTCCAACAACAGTGAGGAAGCATGATTCAACTATGGTAGTGGTGGACAAGCTATCAAAGGTATCCCACTTTATTCTAGTCAAGTCCACTCATAAGACAAGTGACATAGAAAATATTTTCATGAAGGAGATATTCATATTGCATGGATTTCCCAAAGCAATAATTTCAGATCGAGATGTAAGGTTCACATCCAATTTTTGGGAGGGACTATTTCAAGAATTAAGAACTCAACTGAAGTTTAGTCGGTGAAAACGTGAAGTTGGGTAACACTTCTGTGAGAATCAGGTGCAAAAGAGACATAGCGGACATTATTCGGCCAATTAACCAAATTTTTTCGGCTGAATAACAAAATTTATTCAGCCGAATAAATTTGATTATTCGGACGAATAAGTTATAGGTTATTCAGCCGAATAATGTTTAACGGTTCACCATTAGAAATAATGGAGACCTTGATTTGTGTGCGAGGTATAGCCGAATGGGGAAAATACACAGTGTTTTCTTATTTATTCGGCTAAATAATGGTTCTGCATAAAAGCTCGGTCGCGGTCTGTCTTTGTCATTTTTTCTGCAGGACTTTTTGGACCCCAATGTGAGACCCACAACTGGACCCGCCCGTGCCACCCATTTCACCACTGCTACGACCACCCAACCACGTCTTCCTGGCTAGACCTGTCCACACTACTGGTGTTCGCCATCCTGCAGCTTCTGTTGGTAGCCTGCTAGCCCTTTCGTCTCCCCCTCCTTTCGACCCACTTCTTCGCCACCTTGCTGCGTCTGTTCATTTTTTAGTGGACATCGACACCTTGCTGCGTTTGTTCATTATTGTGTTTGTTCGTTGGTGGAGTGTTCGTCATTTGGTGGAGTGTTTGTTATTTGGTGGATGTTCGTGGTGGTCTGTTCGTTGGCAGAGTGTTCGTTTGTTGAGTGGTCGCTGGTGGACATTCGCATTGGAGTGGTTGTGGGCTATTCGTCTCGGGGTTGACTGCGCAGGTAATTTTATTGCAGTTTTTAATTTTTGTTAAATTTTATATTAATCTTGCTTCGTTTGGTTGCAGGTGCCATTTGGTTTTTTGGTGCTCAGGGTCGTTCGGCTTCATTCGCTCGAGTTCAGTTTGGGGTTTGCTTTCAGCAGAGCATGTGCAAGCTAATGAGGGTAACTTTTGGCGCGTTAGATGCAATAGAAAGCTGAAAAATCAGGCATCCCTCAACTTACTTGGTTTTTTTTAGATGCTTACACAAGATATCTTGCATCGAGTAAAAAATATGAAACATAGGAAATTGAGTCACGTTTCCGAATATATAACTTTTAAGTATTGAAAATTTACATAACTATGTCAAATTTCATTTTTTCTAACAGTCACTTTTTATTTTGTTGGCAAATGATAAGGTATATGTTTTTGTGGGTGCATCCTTTAACTGCCTAAATGACGGTTTCAGGCTACAAAATCTGGTATACATGTATAGAATCTGTAGCACTAGTGCAACGCTATTTTTCAAAAATTAAATGTTTAATTTTTTAGTTATTTTTAATTATGTAAGTGGGAAAACCTCGAGAACAGTATGTCAAATGTGGGTGTAGCCTTTGAAGGTCTTAATGTAGTTATTTTGACTTTTATTTTTTAAAGCATGTAGAGGTCGGTGTCCTCTAGTGCAGCATACAAGTTTTTTTAAAAATGGTTGTGAAATGAAAAGGTTACGGAATAAACACTAATAGTATGTTTTTTGACCAACGGAGTGATGACACAAGAAAATTAGGAAATAAATAGAAAATCTCAATATGTTTTTAAAAAAATTACATATTTGGAATCTACATAAAAAATTCTATCTATCCCTAAAATTTTGTCACTAATGGTCAGGTGTGTCATTCTATAAAGAGCGGTGGAAAACAAGCATACTCAGAAAAATACTGAAAATGTCAAATTAGCTATGGTCTAAAAATTCCTTAGCACAGGTTTGGTAAGTCCGAACCAGCCACATAGGACAGTGGCTGACATGGGGGTGCGGGAGGAGAGGGTGATTAGGCACTACGGAACACATGTGCGTTATATTTGAATTCAAATAACGAGTGCGCGTTATATTTAAATTCAAATTTTAGTGTTTTGGTGCTCAATGTTATAAGCAACGCGCTAGCGTTATGTGTGTAAATGACGCGTGCGCGTTATGGTATTTAATAATGCTCACGCGTTATAATCTTCACAAATTGATGTTTTGAAGTGTTAGATTGGGGGAGATAAAGATAACGATAATGAGGATGATGAAGATGAAGATGATGACAGTGATGAAAATGAAGATGATGACAGTGATGAAGATGATGATGGTGATGATGATGATGATGATGATGAATATCATGATGAAGATGATGATGATGATGATGATGCAGATGATGATGAAGATGATGATGATGATGAGGATGACACAAATGATGATTATGATGACGCAGATGATGATGATGAAAATGATGGTGATGACGACCACAACGATGATGATGAAGATGATGAAGATGACGATGAGGATGATGATGATGATGAAGATGGAGATGACGATGACGAATGATGATGATGATGATGATGATGATGAAGATGGAGATGATGACGATGATGATGATGACGTACTCTCTCTTCTATGGTTTTACACCTCTCTCTCTCTCTCTCTTTCTCTCTCTCTTTGTAAACCCCCTCTCCTTCTCCCTAACCTCTCCCCCATCCCTAACCATCTTACTCTTTCTATCTTCTTGTTACTCCCCCTAGCCCAAAACTCCCTCCTCTCCCTAACCCTTACTAACCCGGGCTCTCTTAGTCTCTCTCTCTTCCCTACACCTCCACCTACCTCTAACCACACCTTCCATCTCTCTTTCGCAGTCCCTACAACCAAGACCCTCTCCTCTCTCGCTCTCTCTCTCCCTCCTTCCCCCCCCCAACCATTACTAATGCCATCTCAGTCTCTCTATTTCTCTCTCCCCCTCGCTAACCCCCATCATATCCCCTTACCCCTAACTAACCCCCCCTCTCTCACTCTCTCTTCCTTACTTATACACCTCTCTCTCTCTCCCTCTCTCTCTCTCCCTCTCCCCCTGTCTCTCTCTCATAATCCCCCTTCCCCTACCACTAAATGATGGTGATTATGATGATGATGATGATGAATATGATGATCATGATGATGGTCATCATCGTCCTCGTCATCTCCATCTTCATCTTCATCCTCATCATCATCCTCACTACCATATGCATCATGATTGATGATTGGCCATCATCATCATCATCATCCTCTTCTTTATGATCACTATCATCATCATCATCATCATCATCATCCTCTTCTTTATGATCACCATCATCATCATCATCATCATCATCATCCTCTTCTTTATGATCACCATCATCATCATCATCATCGTCGTCGTCGTCGTCGTCGTTGTCATCTCCATCATCATCATCATCATCATCATCCTCATCCTCATCGTCATCTCCATCTTCATCATCATCATCATCATCATCCTCATCACCGACTTCAACATCATCATCATCATCATCATCATCATCAGCATCAGCATCAGCATCAGCATCATCATCATCCTCATCATCCTCGTCGTCATATTCATCATCATCATCATCCTCATCATCCTCATCACCAACTTCATCTTCATCATGATTGATGATTGATCATCATCATCATCATCATCGCCATCCTCTTCTTTATCAACACCGTCATCATCCTCATCACCATCTTCATCATGATTTATTCATCATCATCATCATCATCATCGTCATCATCATCAGCAGCAGTAACATCATCATCCTCTTCTTCATCATCACCACCATCATCATCATCAGTATCATCATCCTCATCATCCTCATCATCCTCATCATCATATTAATCATCATCTTCCTCATCCTCATCATCATCATCATCATCATCCTCATCACCATCTTCATCTTCATCATGATTGATGATTGATCATCATCATCATCATCTTCGCCATCCTCTTCTTTATCATCACCATCATCATCCTCGTCACCATCTTCATCATGATTGGTTATTTATCATCATCATCATCATCGTCATCATCATCATCATCCTCTTCTTGATCATCATCATCATCATCATCATCATCATCAACATCATCTTCATCACAATCATCTTCATCATCCTCATCGTCATATTCATCATCATCTTCATCATCACCATCCTCTTCTCTATCATCACCATCATCACCATCGTCGTCGTCATCATCATCATCATCATCCTCATCATCGTCATCCTCATCATCGTCATCATCGTCATATTCATCATCTTCATCACCATCATCATCATCCTCATCACCATCTCCATCTTCATCATGATTGATGATTGATCATCATCATCATCATCATCATCCTCTTCTTTATGATCACCATCATCACCATCATCATCCTCATCCTCCTCATCATCCTCATTGTCATATCCATCGTCATCTTCATCATCATCATCATCATCATCCTCATCACCATATTCGTCTTCATCATGATTGATGATTGATCATCATCATCCTCCTCTTCTTTATGATCACCATAGAATCACTGTCATCATCACCATCATCCCTGTCATCCTCATCGTCATATTCATCATCATATTCATCATCATCACCATCATCATCATCCTCATCACCACCTTCATCTTCATCATGATTGATGATTGATCATTATCATCGTCATGATCGCCACCCTCTTCTTTATCATCACCATCATCATCCTCATCACCATATTCATCATGATCGTGTATTGATCATCATTACCATCATCCTCTCCTTTATCATCACCATCATCATCATCATCATCATCAATTTCATCATCATAATTATCATCATCATTTTCATCAGCATCATCATCCTCATCACCATCTTCAACATCATCATTGTCATCATCATCATCATCATCAGCATCATCTTCATCCTCATCATTCTCGTCATCATATTCATCATCATCTTCATCATCATCTTCATGATGTTCATCATCATCGTCATCATGATATTCATAATCATCATCATCATGCTCATCATCATCTTCATCTTCATCATCGTCGTCTTCATTATCTGCTACTCCCTCTAGCCAAAACCCCCTCCTCTCTATTTCCCTCCCCTCCTCTCCCTAGCCCTTACTAACCCATGCTCGCTCAATCTCTCTCTCTTCCGTACACCTCCACCTACATCTAACCATGCCTTGCATCTCTCTTTCACAGTCCCTACAACCAACACCTTCTCCTCTCTCGCTTTCTCTCTCCCTCCTTCACCCACTAACCATTACTAACCCCCTCTGTCATTCTCTCTCTATCTCTCCCCCTCACGAACCCCCCTCCCAGCCCCTTACCCCTAACTACCCCCCCTCCTAGCCCCTTACACCTACCTAACCAACCCCCATCTCTAATCCCTAAACCGCTAACACCAAATCCCTATTTAACCCCCCAACCCATAGAAACTACTAAATAAACTATTGAATAAGGTTTTTTGATAATTTCAATAATGCTAGCGCGTTTATGAATAAATAAATGCGCATGTGTTTTGTGCAACTAGGTACATTATTTAGCCGTTCACCAAACATATTAAATACCCCAAGTTTTTTTTAATATTCACAAAACGCGTGCGCGTTTTGTGTGCACATAATGCTAGCATGTTATGTCTGTGCAAAAATACTTTTATCCTCCTGTGTTCTATGTTTTCTCCTCCCGCCTTCCCATCTCCCATACATGTCAAAATTTAGAGTCAAAGCATTGGAGGAAGCTCAAGACACTCCATGTTCACAATCAACAAGTTTGAAGAGGATTCTACAGTTGGCATTTGGAATTGAGGATTCCACATTCACAATTACCAAGCTTCAAGGGGATTCTACATTCAGAAATTCAAGTTTCAAGAGGATTCTACATTCACAATTTCAAGCTTCAAGGTGATTCTATATTAACAATGTCAAGCAAGTTTGATGAATCTATATGAACGCAGCTGAAGAAGAATCTACATTCCCTATTGATCAAGATCGAAATTTCTATATTCACAAATGAAGAATTTTCTATATTCACAAGTGAGGTAGAAAATTTACTTTCACATTTGAGCAAGATTGAAGTTCATCTATATTCACAATTGAGGAAGTATCTATATTGACAATTGAGCAAGCTTGAAGAACATATATTCATAGTTGAGAAATAATTTGGATATTTGAATAATTGAGCACACCTCTAGGATCTATTTTCTTAGTATTGCTCATTGTGGTCATGGGGAATTCACGCAATTGAAAAAGGAAATCGACAAGGAAAGAGAAGCCTCAAGAAACCATGGAAGAAGTTAGAGAAAATAAAATATTGGACATGTGCAATCGAAGGCATTCCATGGAAACTCATCTAATTCCAACCGTAGACGATGCCACAGTTGTTCCTACCCATCCACCTCAAGAAATACGAAGAAATTCACTAGAGGGGCTCTCAATTTCAACAACATTTGATGAACAAACACCCCATGGCAGTAGTGAAGAAGTAAGATGTAGGTTCTCATTGGGTGATGTTTCAATTCCCACATCAAGTCAACCTCAAAATATGGTAGTGGATGACTTGTTGGGTAGTGGTTAAACAAGCGATGAAGTTAGAGAGGCATTGAGTGGAGGATTGACAATGGAAGAAGCAAATATTATGGAGACCGTCCAAGAGAATGAAAGACAAGGGGCTCTTGAGGAAACGCTAGAGCATTCTGGTGATGGTGTACATGCTCGAGTTCCAACACCCTTACCTCCATTAGCAACTGCACATCGAAGAACTCCGAGACGTATACAGGTTGATGAAACTCTCATTAGTTGACTTGAAGGTACTTTGTCTACACGTTCTATTGCTTATCAAACTTGACAAATACTTGATAACTTTTTTATTCTAAATGTGATGGGGAGAAGTGCAAATTATTTTTATCATTGTTCAAATCTAGGCATATGATTGTTGTTAGAAGAACATTAGGGATAAAGATGGCCAAAAAGTTAGAACCAAGTTCTCATATCTTTAAAAGTTTAGTAGATGCATTTAGTACAATTGGAAAGAAATCCCACTCAAAGGATCGCAATGCGGCTCGTCATGTGTTGTCACAATCAATCATTAACAAAAGCACTAGGGCACTTCGTTTTCTTAAACCTACATCCAAAATTGTTAATTTGAATGTGAAGACAATTCATAGGTATTGTGTTAGAAGAGAACAACTTGAAACCGGTCAAACAGATGTTTGGGCCTTCATTAGCAGGTTGCCAAGCTCTGATATGAAGCTCATTGATGTGGTAAAGGGATTAGTGCAAGCTTTTTGGCATGACAACACTAGACCTTCTTCCAACCAAAAATATGTATTAAAATTGAGAAGGGGTTCAAAGGATTGTGAACCACAAATTAAACATTTTCTTGATATGACACAAATAGAATTATATGAGAGATTTAGGAATGAACATAACGAACTTGACTTGGGCCAAAGATCATTTGAAAAATGCAAACCATGGTATGTTAAAATAAACACAATTCGTAACACATGTTGTTGTCAATACCACATTAAGTATGGTTACTATTATGACACATATACATATATTTTTCGTGTATTGCATAACACTTTTGTGCAGGAATGCTCAGCTGCATTACCACTGATCCCATCTAGAGACTTTATTCATAGCATTTTGTGTAGCAGGCCAAATGATTTCACATTTTATAAAAAAACTTACATAGATGGGACATGCCCAGGGTGTAGTGGATTCACCTTATTGGAAAAATGCATACATGTGACCGATGAGCATGAACTTGGGAGGCGGGAGGTGAACTTGCAGTCATTCAAATATGACACGTATGATATTGATGGAGGGAACGAAAGAAAAAAATACAATTGGTCACTTCTCAGGATGGTAATGAGTTATTGGATACTATTTTTTCTTCAGATTGAAATTTCATATGTAACAATCTATTGATATAATGTCCTTATTGTTGATATACCAGGTACGGGTTTGCGACTTCATGGAGGAATTCTTTGAAAAGACACAACAATATGTAAAGCACGTGCATGTGGCTCGTTGGAAAGATGAACAATTTAGAACATGCAGGGATACATTTCCTATTGGGACTATCCTGTCAGTGGTCGATTTTGCAGAAAACTACACTCTTCAACCACAAAGTAAGATTCAGAGTCAATATTATCACTCGGACCAGGTCAGCCTAATGGTCCATATCACCTATAGACATGGGGAAGATAGTACTGAAGACGACAGGGTTATATTGAAGGAGTATCACTTCTAGATAAGTGATGGTGGGTGTCACGACTTGGCTTTTATACAACAAAGCTTTCAAATGTTCTACAATCACTTGAAGGATAACAGTATATGTATGGAACAACATTGGATTTGGTCTGATGGTTGTGCAGAGCAATTCAAAAATGCCTGTGTCTTCCAATGGTTGTGTATGCTCCACAAAAGGAACAAGGTGCCACATATTTGGAACTATTTTGAGACCAGACATGGAAAAGGTGAACACGATGGAGCAGGTGCGTGCATAAAGATTGCATTACGTAGGAAAGAAATGAAGTTCATAGATGGACCTATCATCCGAAATGCAAAAACCATCATTGAATGGTGTGCTTCAGTCATGGGGGAGGGAGCAAGAAGGCAGGAAGATCACTCAACCAGGAAAGCACATGTGGTTAGATATTTTTGGGAGGTGGTGGATGTAGATCATTCACAGTTATATAAGTGCAAGACCATCCAAGGAACTCATGATTTCATTTAGTTAGAACGTCGGACAATGCTATACTTGAAATGTGGACAAGGAAACTGTCATGTTTTTGTTCTCCATGCAGTAGTGGTGAATGGGATGAATGTGAATCCATGGCTTGGGTTGATAGCTGGGACCATGTATCACTCCCCATTGGTTGACGGATAGCTACAAAATTATCCCAGTTGGATGAGGACCAATTAAGTATTTCACCATACTATGACCAAATATCAGATCTCGTACAACCAGGTTCGATTAATATTTTTATATTTTTGACAACTAGTTGTGTCTAATTAGCTGTGTATATTTTTGATATTTTTGACAGCTAGTTGTGTCTAATTAGTTGACCAAAACGTTGGAACTATATTTTTTCCAGGTCACATATACGCAGTTGTCACCCCAAGACATAATCCATGGCACACTTACTATTGGCTGGCACGTTGCTTAGAGGGGAAGAAAACCCTAAATGTCTCATTGCGGGATTCTGAGGGAGTTGATTTTCTGATTGGGTCGATGGTTATAAAGGCAGAATATTTGAATCAGGTTTCCCACTCAGCAAAAAGAAAAGGGTATACATATGAAGATTATAGACCAGGTGGGAATGTATACCATTATACACACTTAGTTATTGGCACAAACCTCCAGCTGCAAACAATGCCAAGGAATAACTCATCAAAGGCACGATACCTATTGCCTTATTCCAAGCACAAGATGTTACAACAAACCATTGGTATTCAAGGTGATCCTAATGGACTAGTCGAATGACCATAGGTAGGTAATCTGGTATGTCGTTTGCTTGTTTTATTGTGTATTATGTTATAGGTATGCTATGATTTTGTTCCATGTTCTCATTAAGTATTGACATTAATATTTTGACTATTGAAGCCATACATTGATAGCTTGATAGATTCATAAATTGCATAGAATTGGTACAACTTGATGGATTGCACAAGTTTCATAATCATCATCATCATCAGGATGATCATATTCATCACCACCACCACCACCTCCACCACCACCACCACCATCATCATCATCATCATCATCGTCATCATCATCAACATCATAGATCCCGATGTCCTAAATCCAACGGCGCCGACAGTTCATCAATACAAGCCGTGGTCTTCATTCTATGGCTCGTTCTGTCTCGCATCCAAAAGGCCTTCAGGGACACCTACTGGATACCTGCTAGGGACATAGAACTCCAACCGTGCAACAAAACTGGGTTTGGGGAGACATGCAGGTGTGTCTAGGATGGTTCGAGCTAGGAACGCTAGCCACAAGTTCCCAGTGGATGATTTTGCAATGTTGACCCTCGTGTGCAAAAATTGCACACTCCCTCACTGAGCAAAACCCTAGTTTCAAAGATGGACCTACAAGGTGACACATGGGACATGGGACCGGCGGAGAGGGGCACCCTTACCACTGTCCTGACATCTTGAATCCAATGGCCCCAATGGTTGGTCAATCTGAGCCACGGTCTTCATTCTATGGCTCGTTCCGTCTCCATCCTTGAAACTAGGGTTTTGCTCAGTGAGGGAGTGTGCAATTTTTTCCCACGGAGGCCAACTCTGTAAAATCGTCCACCGGGCACTTGTGGCTAGCATTCCCAGCTGGAACCATTCTAGACACACTGGCATGTCTCCCCGGAACTCAGTTTTGTTGCACAATTGGAGTTCTATAGCCCCGATAGGTATCCAGCAGGTGTCCCTGAAGGCCTTTTGGATGCTAAATGGAATGAGCCATAGAATGAAGACCGTGGCTCGGATCGATGAACCTCCAGTGCCTTTGGATTTAGGAAATCGGGACAGTGCTAGAGGTGCCCCTCCCCACCAGTCCCATGGCCAAAGTGTCACCTTGTAGGTCCATCTTGGAAACAAGGGTTTTGCTTAGTGAGGGAGTGTGCAATTTTTTCCCACGGGGTCAACTTTGCAAAATCGTCCATTGGGGACTTGTGGCTAGCGTTTCTAGCTAGAACCATCCTACACACACCTGCATGTCTCCCCAAAACTTGGTTTTGTTTCACGGTTGGAGTTCTATGGCCCCGGCAGGTATCCAGCAGGTGTCCCTGAAGGCCTTTTGGATGCGAGACAGAATGAGCCATAAAATGAAGACCATGGCTCGGATCGAGGAACCGTCGGTGCCATTGGATTTAGGACATTGGGATAGTTCTAGAGGTGCCCCTCCCATCTGGTCCCATGGCCCATGTGTCACCTTGTAGGTCCATCTTGGAAACTAGGGTTTTGCTCAGTGAGGGAGTGTGCAATTTTTGCACACGGGGGTCAACTTTGCAAAATCGTCCACCAGGCACTTGTGGCTAGCGTTCCCAACTGGAACCAGTCTAGACACACCTGCATGTCTCCCCGGAACCCGATTTTGTTGCACAATTGGAGTTCTATGGCCCCGACAGGTATCCAGCAGGTGTCCCTGAAGGCCTTTTGGATGTGAGACGAAACGAGTCACAGAATGAAGACTATGGCTCGGATCGACGAATCGTAAGTGCCATTAGATTCAAGATGTTGGGACAGTGCTAGGGGTGCCCCTCCCCTCTGGTCCCATGGCCACGGTGTCATCTTGTAGGTCCATCTTGGAAACTAGGGTTTTGCTCAGTGAGGGAGTGTGCAATTTTTTCCCACGTCGGTCAACTTTTCAAAATCGTCCACCGGGCACTTGTGGCTAGTGTTCCTAGCTGGAACCATTCTAGACACACCTGCATGTCTCCCCGGAACTCGATTTTGTTGCAGAATTGTAGTTCTATGGTCCCGGAAGGTATCCAATAGGTGTCCCTAAAGGCCTTTTGAATGTGAGATGGAACGAGCCACATAATGAAGACCGTGGCTCGGATCGATGAACTATCGGCACCGTTGGATTCAGGACGTCAGGACAGTGCTAGGGGTGCCCCTCCCCTCCAGTCCTATGTCCATAGTGTAATCTTGTAGGTCCATCTTGGAAACTAGGGTTTTACTCAATGAGGGAGTGTGCAATTTTTGCACACGGGGGTCAACTTTGCAAAATCGTCCGTCGGGCACTTGATGACGAATGATGATCATGATGATGGTGAGGATGTGGATGAGGGTGAGGATGATGAGGATGATGATCATGATCGTGGTGGTGATGATGATGAAGATGTTGATGATGAGGGTGATGAGAATGATGATCATGATGATGAATATGTTGACGATGATGATGATGATGAAGATAATGGTTAACCATGATGATGATGAGGATGAGGATTATGAGGATGATGATCATGATGGTGGTGGTGATGATGATGAGGGTAATGAGAATGATGATCGTGATGATGAATATGTTGACTATGATGATGATGATGAATATAATTTTTTACCATGATGATGATGAGGATGAGGATGAGGATGAGGAGGATGAGGATGAGGATGAGGGTGAGGATGATGAGGATGATGATGAGGATGATGAGGATTATGATGAGGATGAGGATGAGCATGAGGATGAGGATGAGGGTGAGGATGATGAGGATGAGTATGAGGATGAGGGTGGGGATTATGAGGATGAGGATGAGGATGAGGATGAGGGTGAGGATGATGAGGATGAGGATGAGGGTGAGGGTGAGGATGATGAGGAGGATGAGGATGAGGATGATGATGAGGATGAGGGTGAGGATGATGAGGATGATGAGGATGCTGATGAGGATGAGGATGAGGATGAGCATGAGCATGAGGATGAGGGTGAGGATGATTACAATGAAGATGAGGGTGAGGATGATGAGGATGATGAGTATGAGGATGAGGGTGAGGATGATGAGGATGATGAGGATGAGGATGAGGATGAGGGTGAGGGTGAGGATGATGAGGGTGATGATGAGGATGAGGATGAGCATGAGGATAAGGATGACGGTGAGGATGAGGATGAGGGCGTGGATGATGAGGATGATGAGGATGAGGATGAGGATGAGGGTGAGGATGACGAGGATGATGATGATGATGATGATGATGGTGGTGGTGGTGGTGTTGAAGATGATGATGACGATGATGATGGTGGTGGTGGTGGTTTTGAAGATGATGATCATGGTGAAGATGATGATGATGGCGATGATGAAGATGATGATGAGGGTGAGTATGGTGAGGATGAGGATGAGGATGATGATTACGAAACTTGTGCAATTTATCAAAACAAACATAGGACCATGAACATCTTATTTTCGTTCATCAATACAACATTTTCAAGGAATATCATTAGACTAGTTAGGTATTTCATTTTCCATGGATTCTGGATTATTACTTTTGCATTATGACAGGTGGAAAATGGACATATGAAAGAGGTAAAGCACAAACTAGTGTCTTACATACTCTGGTTTAGTAAGGATAGGGTTTATATCTTCAACAATATTATGAGAGTGAATTCATGACCAACTATTGGTTAGCATATTTTAACAAACTAGGGTATGTTTGTTACATATGTTTGACCATATGTACATGAAGGCCCGATGAATTTTATTACACTTTAAGTTATGCATTCCTTGCCATTCAATCGAACTACATAGATGCTCATGTACGCATAGTTTGATGAAATACAATAGCATTGATGAAATGTGTAGCATCTATTGGACTTCCTCTTATTGTCTGAAAATATCATAGGATTACATTGATGATATGCGTAGCATGTTACTATTATGACAGAGGTTTTTTCCTTGCAACATATTTTCCTTGCAACCATAATCATGATCAATGGGTATGAACCCTTGAGTTGACAAAAAACACAATTTTAAATTAGATATCAAATTAACATGCATGTGCTAAGTTCATTGAACTGTTGAAAGATATTATTAGTTTTTTCCATTAAGATAATGTTTTCATAACACAATGGTGAGATGTTACGTGATCAATGCAATAAATGTAAGAGAATAAATATTGCTTGAAATGTAATTTTATAAATTTCAATAGCATAATTTATCAATTTGTGGAAGAGATGAATCATCACAAGCACAAGTCGAAACTCAAGAGAAAATATGGAATATATTGATAGTCGAATGTTTGTAATACAAAATATGGGAAAGCAGTCGGCCCTCAAATGGCTTGTCAATGTACATGTATCCCTAAGTACAACAATGTGTACATGTATGTCAAAATACATCTATCCAAGACTATGCAACATCAAAAATCAATCTTTCTATTGTTTTTCCCTGACTTTCCTCTATCGACCATCTCCCTGGGATTGCTCGTCATCTCAAAAGTATGCAAAAAAAATCATTATTTTTATCAAATAGCTGCACTAATACCCTACCATCAAAAACTTAAAAAAACAACTTATGGCCAAATTATTTATGACAAACACTCACCAAGTCCTCATGGGGTATAGATGTGAGCGGTGTTCTCATGCAAGGCATCTCTATAGTTGTGCTCTACAAATAAAAGAACATATCTCAATTAATTCAACAATTCAACATTGATCAACGTGTTTGGGTAAATTGAATAAAAAAACTTGATCATTAATGAACATCTCACCGCAAGAGGAGACCTGGTCAGAACCATGGATTGAGCAGAGGGGTCGGGCACTACTACCGCTAATGGCTACAATCACCAAAAGGAGAAATAATTAGACATGCATGAATAAACAATATAGTAACATGGTTAAATACTATGCATTGTGATTGTCCAAATAGTTAACTCCGTATGACTGATGGCTATTGTAGATGCGGCACTGAGTGCAGCATCAATGACCTTTGTTAGGTCAGGGGTAGATGGATCTCTCATGTGTCTTCTATAGAGGACATCCAAATTATTTCCAGGAGTGGAGCCTCTCTTGTACACTTGTCCCTTTTGCACATTGGGACTGCGGGGAGATCGAACTGCTGACAGTCTCGAACGTATATCTGCTGGTGGCCACAATCACCAATAATGACGTAGTTAGAAATGTATTGGTCAATGGAATAGCATGTATTAACAAACTGAAAATGATGAAATACATACCGATGTACTGTATATGTTTATCAATTCTAAGAAACGGTCTACCACCCATTGTGTCTTTGTGGGCACGCTATCGATTGTATTCCCACCGGGGGGGATCTCACTAGATGAAATCACTTCCATCTGATGGGGATCTACAACCTGCAATTTAGAAAATTGTAAATATTAGATCGTGTAGCATTGATTAAGAAACATGTGATAAAAAAATAACATGTGTTGAAATAATGTCATGTTGAAATAGTTACCTCAGCATGAGATGTTGTCGCTGAAGGTATGACAACATCTTGTAACTCATAAGGTTCTACTGCATGATCCTCTTGGCCCTCATGCGCTTCTTGTGGAAACTACAAGTTTTAAAATCATTAAAAATATTAGCAATCTATATATGTCTATAGTAAGGAAAAATAATTTACAAATGACACTAAATTGTTAACTGGATCTACTCATGTACTAAAATAATGTCATGTTGAAATAGTTACCTCATTGTGAGTTGTTGTCACTGAACATATGGCAACATCATCATCATCATCATGCAGTCCTGGTGCATGGGCCTCTGGACTATGCTTAGCATCATCAGTGCAAAGGTCTTCAACTTGGTGCCCTTCTTGCAATAACTACAAGTTTTAAAACCATTAAAAATATTAGCAATCTATATATATGTGTATAGTAAGGAAACATAATTTAAAAATGACACCAAATTGTTAACCACTTACTTACCTGTCTGAAATACTTAGTAAAGGTATCATTTGTTTGGACAAGACCAAAGCAAGGATGGCCGCATACTGTGCATGGGTGAGGCTGATGGTTGTGCTCATGCTGTGTAGGTGCAGTGCCACTACTAGATGCTCCTCGGCCACTGGAATATGGTGGCTCTACCCCACCGGGAGGTGGTGGATCTACCCCACCTACAGGTGGCGGCACTACTCCACCCATGGATGGTGGCTTTGATGGCCCTACCTAGTCCGTACCATGAAGATACATGCTATGGCGAACAAACGCCTATGCAAACAGTAGGAATGACTCTTGTGCCTCTATCACTAACTGATGTGCAGGCAGCACATCTGGCTTGGGTAGCTTCTGACGAGGTGGAGCTACTGGGTGATTAGGATATATGTGCCTCGCATTGGGATGTTGCTAAGGCATCCCCATCCCAACACCCTAGTACTCCAAGATATCAAAATAGTTAACATGCTTCCCCAGCACAAACTATGTGTACATCTTTCTCAAAAAATACAAAGGCATTTCCCTGTTGTTGTGTGGTGGTGCATCAAACACCATTTACCATCGGTCCATCCAGTTATCTATGAATGTTGATATGTACACCACTCGATAGAAATGTGCCTTTTGTTTGCATTAGGGACTTCACCATTCCGTGGATCTCTAAATAGGGATAATATTTGTTCTTTGAGATTTTCAACTTCTTGACTTCTCTATAGCTAAGTCCATCTACATATTGTTGCCTCTTTCTTTCTCTGAAAGTGGCAATATCTTGTAAAGTACTATTAGACCTACTAAAGGTCTCTATCATCACATCCAAATTGGATGCAAGCATAACATTCCTCTCATCAACAATAGTAATTGAGGATCGAATTTCTCTGAGCCTCTGAATCTCTCTTTGGATGTCAGTGTGGGCATCCATGGTCGTCACTGCAAACAAAAAATAAAAATAAAAATCATTAGAAACATATACATGTGCTATAATGACATCTCTCAAAAATGAAAAATGTACAAACTTTGTGCAAGAACGAATACATTACAAACATAAATATCATCTCAGGCATACATTACAAACATAAATATCATTTTAGATGACCATTGCAGGCATACATTATGTGTCATTGAGGGCATAAGGGTGGAGACCATGCGGGAATAAAGACCATGATGATGTGGCAAAGATATGTATTTTCATTAGTTAAACTGAGGTAGCCTATTGATGGACAAAATGAAGACATGCTAGTAGAATGATGAAGAGATGACTAATGATATGGGCATAATGTTGTGATGTGCATATGGACAATGTAAAGTGTATGAATGGACATATGGCAGCATATTGATATGACATGAATAATGATGAGATAATGAAGATGTACAATATGCTTCTAGTGTACAAACTAAGATGCTAATGATATGTATGGACAGAATGAATTCATGATTATTGGGGCTATATATGATGAACAAAATGTTGATCTAGGGAAGCATGAAACAGGGACATAATGCTTGCTTGGGTTATGAAAATTAATGATAATCAGAATGATGTTATAGATAGATATGTTGGGTGACAATTATGATTGATGTGATCAGTGAGCCATTGTGTCTAACAGGATGGATGTAAAATTCATTAAAATTTTAAGTTTTGGCATTTGATTTACAAATATTTTTAGGTGACAATGATGATTGATGTGATCAGTGAGCCACTGTGTCTAACGGGGTGTATGTAAAATTCATTAAAATTTTAAAATTTTAAGTTTTGACATTTCACTTAAAAATATTTTTAGATCAGGGCAACATACCAATTTATAAACTTAATGACGAGATGACGCAACGATTTAGATGCTTACCTTTCCAATCGTTCTTTCAAGATGAATTTGGGATTGTTGAGCCTCCAAATCTCCTCGATTGAGATTCTCCAATGTGTTTTGGGAAGGCAAGATCGCTCGAGCATTCGCGTTTGGGTAGCACAATGGATAAAAAAGTGTCGCGGCCCACGGCACTATTTTTTTTTTGTTATACTAACCATAATGCTTGAGCGTTATTGTGATCACCATAACACTCGAGCGTTATGGTTAATATAACAAAAAAAATACACAATGCCGCGGTATTGTTTTTCTTATATTAACCATGGCAATGTTTTTTTTTTTGTTATACTAACCATAATGCTCGAGCGTTATGGTTATCACAATAACGCTTGAGCGTTATGGTTAATATAACAAAAAAATAAACAGTGCCATGGTTAAATAAGAAAAACAATACCGTGGCATTGTTTATTTTTTTTGTTATATTAACCATAATGCTCAAGCGTTATGGTGATCTATGCTTAATATAACAAAAAAAAAACATTGCCATTGTTAATACTGCGGCACTATTTTTTTTTTTGTTACATTAACCATAATGCTCGAGCATTATGGTGATCACAATAACACTCGAGCATTATGGTGATCACAATAACGCGTGCACGTTATGGTGATCACAATAATGCTCGAGCCTTGTGTGATCCTATCCTACATGTTAAATGACATGGCAGGTTCAGAGGCCGCCATACCCAGCTTTACATAACGCACGAGTGTTGTTCATTTACACAATTCTCATGCGTTTCACATTTACCCATTGCATCTAAAAGGTCCCTCAACTTCGTGCACACTCCCAGCAGTAAAACAAGAAAAATAGGTATGCTGAAACGATATTCTATGTCTGTGTAATTTATCTATTACTGAATTAAGGAGTAACTAAAAAATTTATAATCAAACATAGTGGGTACTATACATGAGTTCATGAACTCTGTCCAATTTGGGTAGAGTTCACGAACTCTAGCCTATCTTAACTTAGACCTTGAATGGAAGGGAAGGAATGACCTTAACATAGAACTGTTGGTAATTATTAATTTATTACTTAATTTAGTGAGATTTAATGGGTGATTTGAATGTAATAACCCCTACCTATCCTGCCTAGCTACCTTTTAGAGCATAACCCTTAGTTGGAATTAGATTACCTATCACAAATCATACTTATCATAGTTACAAAAAAGCCTAATCAAACGAGATGAGATACTTAAGCAATAGGAACCGTAAGTTCTGAGTCATGAAAAATTAAGAAACAATGTACTAAATTTGCTCAATTCTGTGGACCGAATGACAACTACTAATTTTAGAATAAGAGAGAAAGTAAAGTAGTTATTGTAGGAATCTCTATTCAGATAAGGGAAAAAATAGAATCCACATGTATGGTTTTAATTGGTTGCTATTTCAAGCAGTTGTATTTCGAGTTTATAATTGATCCAATTATGCAATTAGTTTACATACGATATTATGGCATATACTAGAGTTGTGGCCAATATAATCTAGAATATTCAAGTGGCCTCAGATCCGGTATTCATTTATCAAGCTTGGAGTGCTCTAGGGCTTATTCCCAACACTCAATGTACATCAGGGCTTACTCTGAGTACATAAACATTCCTCTAGGTACATCTGGGCTTATGCCTAGTACGTAGGTTATCTGTGTGTTTCTGATTCCATGCTCAACACACCACATAAGTCAATCATGTAAAAATCATAGATCTGCACAGTAAGTAAAAATAGATCATCTTAGTATATTACGGTTTGTACCCATATCAAAGTTGAAGAACATCATCAAAACATTAGGGCCTCCTCGCCTAGTATACACTCAAATAAAGGAGTCAGTCACGGTCCATGCCCAATATGTCAATATAAAAAAAAAAAAATCATAGGTGCTAGGGCTCATGCCCAATACTCAAAATAAAACATATGTACTGGGGTCGTGGCCCAATATAACAACAGAAATAGTTAGTCCAAAATTCAGGATATTACATTCGTTGGGAACACCAATCCCTTCTTCATGTTAATTTGTCTATAAGTGGTGGAGTAAAAACAACGAGTAGTTAAAAGCCAGTTCATTATATCCTCTATTCTGTGTATTTATATCATTTGGTTAAAGGCCAAGAATTCTGAATGCAATAATGAACTCACTAGGTAAGCACTTAGGTTCCTAGCCAGAGGATATAATGTTGTAGTTACTGAATCATGAACTCAAACATTCATAGAACATTTAATATGTGGTTATATATTAGCAAAAATATTTGAAAGAAGAAATAGGGATGTGTAATAGACAATAAACATGTTCCTCCATTTCTATTCCTTCATCAAGTTGTAGAGAGAGCACCATACGATAGAAACTTTCGTCAGTTAAAGCATACAACTTCCTACTATAGGTTCTCGCTATTGTTCCAAAGTTCAAGTCTATGCTCAAATCTAAAGGCTCACTCCTTGGAAATAAATACAACTACCATTTCATCATTATAATACTGACATAAAAAAATAATAAATTTAACATAAATGAATATAGTTTTGTGCCAAAATGTAAATAAATGAGAAAACATATTACTGGCATTTAAGGTAGAACTTGCTTATTTCATTTCAATTACATCCAAGAATTTCAACACTAAAATATTTTGATCTAAACATAGTATTGTAATAGGTCACATCTTTACTATACAGAAAACTAACGTCTAGAAAGAACTTTGAATAATATGTAGTTGCAGCCATCAATATTTTATATATAAGATCCGAACCATCTTATTAGTAGCAAATACATTCAATATTTTAATTCCAAAGTAGCTTTGATCTAATAAGCCTCATGTTGGGTGCATGTTGGATGTAATATGGCTTTATTTTAGCTGAAGGTATCCTCATCATACATATATAAATAGACCTCAGCAATAGAAGCTACTGACAACAATTTGCAGGCTAGGTAAGAATGTTTGTAGAAAATTACTGAAGAAAATGGAAGCCACTACAAGCAGCAACTGTAAGCCATTTTACCTTTAAGTTGTTTCCATCCCCAATTTTTTTAGAAAAGGTCACCTATTTCAACACATTTTTCCACCTTGTTAGTCCATGGTAATCTGAACTTTGTCTCACAAAACATATAGACTTGAAAACTACACCTTGAAAGTTCTTTCTCCACCACATACCAAAATTAAGCGATATTACATGTCAACATAACTATGCGAATTACCACATTCATAACTAAAAACGGTTGTTAAATCCCAAAGAAAGGTCGCATACACACTAGAAAAAAACATTACCCTAAGTTTATGTGGTCTAGTTTCCAAATATGAATCTGTCAAGACCCTAGGGCCTCGGCCTACCTCTTAGATTTAATGTAAAGAACGAGGCCAGGTTTGCTAAAATATTTCTCTGCCAAAGACCCATCACTTGGATATAGTCTTCTTTGAGCCCTTCTTAAGAAAATCATACCGCTCATATACATGTTCTCAATCAAAACATAGCTTTCTATGCTTAGTAGTATGCTCTATTCTCTTCTATGTAGGCCACTCACTAAATTGTTATTGTGATACAATTTTTGCACACCAAACACTATCTATAAACAATTTGTCCATTCTATAATTGTTTTTTCAAAAATTAATTTTATATTTTTTTATCATTAAGTAAACCTTTAATGTTAATGTTCTTTGATGTAGGTTTGATGAAAGAAAGAATGAGTAATGCCTTGCCAATTGTTATATTCTTATGTCTTCTAACATTTTATGAGGATAAGTGTTAGCACCATAATTGACCTCATCAAAATTTGTAACCTCTGGCCATGCCACTTTTGCGCCAAATTCACTAATTTTCCGTTACAAAAATTCTTATCCGCTGAGTTTTCACATTTTTTCATAAAGATTTGTCTACTAGTTTGGAGTAACCATTGAAAGCGCGAGATGGTAAATGGCATTCACCTCTATTTCTTATTTGAAATAGAACCATCAATGAGCTAGTTCATGCAATAAGGCCAATTAAAACTCCTCTAATATGTTTCATAAAAAAATGGTCTTTCATCATCGAATCCTTTTTTTGTGAGCTCTTGTGCAACCTTACCATCTCTTGACCTGACAACTGCACATTTTTTAAACTTCAGCCCACATGTTGCTAAAGCAACATCAGGACAAGTGGCTCGGAAGATGTAGTCCATGATATTTATATGTACATATTGGATTCAGAACAACTAAATTGCAATTGAACTCAATAATAGACTCATAAACAATATTACCAAGTATTACCTCAGTTTCTGTTGAAGAAACCTTTATATTAGCTTATCTGCTTGCTTGATTCTTGTGCTAAAGTATAAGTTTGTGGGTGCTTTACCAGTTAATATCACCCATGGTAGCCAATTCCAAGCAAATATTATGGAGTGTCTCTTTTGTAGCATCAAGGATATAACCTCATATTGACGAACTATAACATATGCTTCTGCATCACCACACCATGAACTCAACATCACCCCCAATGGTGCTATGAGCTTCTCTCACCTTCGTATAGTTAACTCCCACAGATAGAACTCTGTGGATACTTCTTGACAGTTCAGTGTTCAACCAATTTAAAATCCACAAGACAAGTGCTAACTTCATTTATGGGTGTTACCGTCGAAGTGCCCGAGGATGAAAACTCAGTACTAACAGAAGTGGAGGATTGCAGTCTGTATTTATCTTGGGAAAGATACTCAACCCATGAATCTTCAATCATTATCCGTTCAATTCTTTCTCTGTTAACTCCAAAGCAGAGCAGAAACGGCCCTCAGCTAAAAGTGCATTTTTTATTTGTTGATCCTGCTGTTCTTTTATAGCAGCTTTCACTTGATCCTTGTTTATATTTTCCCATTGAAGACTAATAAAGCCAAATCCAATACCAATTATAATAGGTGTTGATAAATAAGAGAATTGTAGTAATTTCCATGATGATAGCTACACCAGATAGGGGAAGAATCCGTCTCATAACTACCATGAAATGTGTTGATAGGCTTTTTGCTGTCGATATTGGAAGTTTGACATTGAACAGAAGAATAAAACTTGTGCCATACTATACCCATAGATGACTTCTCAAATATCAATGTTATGAATCGGATATGCCATCTTTTGCCATCATCATCTTTTGATTTGATAAAGTTAAAAAAAAGGAAGAGCGTTTGTGGTCAATGCAAAAACTGCCCTGACAGGTTTATGGTCAGTTAACTTTGACTTTTGGACTTTTGGATTACCGCGAGATTTAATTGAAGATTTGCTCGACAATTGGTTTGGATTTGGATGCATGTCATAAGGTACGTATTCATTTAAAGCCATATGGGTCGGTGACATAAAATAATGCACATCCATAAAAACTTTTTTAAATAAATAAAATCATTATTTAATCAAACTGGAATAAGAAAGACTCATTTAAAAGAATACTTTTATTTAGATTTTGACTCAGCTTTAAATAAACTTTAAGTTTTAAATAAAATCACATTTTAAATAATACTTTTATTTGAATTTTGACTTAGATTTAAATAAACTTTGAGTTTTAAATATTATTCTTATTTAATCAAGTTTTTAGTAAAAAAAGACTCATTTTAAATAATACTTTTGTTTGGATTTTGACTCAGCTTTCAATAAACTCTAAATAAAATTATTATTTATGTTAATTTTTGAGCATTAATTCAATATACTCTAGGATTTTTATTGAGAGAATAACATATACAGTATATCAATGAATATCAATCATAGCAAGCATATCAGTCATCACAAGATGCAAACATACGAGACAATAGACACACATAGTTTCCGTGGAGAAAACCCTAAGGTGAAAAAATCCCACAACTTCCTCAAGGATAGATAGAGCAATAATACAACCCAAGTACACAGAGATAGTCTCCTCCTAGCAGCTGATCCTCCTCCTCGCATGTGCGCCACTTTCCGAGTGATGGATAAGTGAGTAATGAAGTGATTAAATAGAGATCTCCCGATCTCTATTTATACTTGTTCTGACTACACAATAAACTTTTGGGTCCGACTTGTCTAGCTTAGCATAATAACCCAAGGTTAACTTAATCAAGGCTCACCCCACACATGGTGGTCTAATAACCCATCACCAAGTTACGACACTTGCGACACTTGTCAATACAAATGACGACAAGTATTGGCACAAGATTAATGTGAGCTAATTGATACAAGACATAAAGGTATGTGTTATGATTTTTATAGGGGAAATACACATATGAAATGTAGTACCTTAAGATGGTTAATGTTATATTGAAACATTGAGGGATAATGAACACTGCGAGTCTCTGTCGTCATATAATGACTTCTGGTTTAAATAGTCTATTTTGCTATATAAATGTTTTAGATGAAGTGTGCTTGGTAGGGGCTAATCCGTGTTATGTTAATTACGAGTTAAGCCTTGGTAGGATAAATAGGAATGGTAAATTATATTCCAGTAATTATAAATAAGTACATGAGGAATATTCATGATTGATGAATAGAGGTGCATGTCTCTTCTAAATTTCCTAAGAGATGGATCTATAAGTTGACTATGCTCTTTTCATCATGTATATGTGAGTGGTCATGAAATCCTTATGGTAATAAGTAGAAAAGAACAAAAGATAAGTGTGAATGATTTAATTTATGACTTCTTTTGCGCTATTAAATTAATCTTCTTTTATTTTGTTTAGTGGAAAAAGAAAAAAAAGTATGCCTGCTATACTTCCCTTAAAATGGAACCAGGGTATGAATACGTTACAACCTGATCGCAAGTCGATCTTTGAGAAGACTTTCTCCCCCTTCATTTGATCGAGGAGGTCATCAATTTGAGGTATCGGGTATCTTTTCTTCACTGTGGCTCTGTTCAAATATCCATAATCTATGCAAAAACCCAAGGAACCATTCTTCTTCTTCACAAAAATTACCAGTGCACCCCACGATGAAATACTTGGCCTGATGAACCCTAGGTCTAGAAGTTCCTTCAACTGCATCTGCAACTCGCAAAGCTCTGGGGTCGTCATCATGTATGGTGTATTTGATGTTGGCTCCAAACCGGGCTTAAAATCAATGGTAAAATCAATTTCTCTCTCAGCAGGTAACCCAGGAAATTCCTTTGGAAAGACGTCACTGAATTCAGATAACACTGGGTACTGATCAAAGGAGGGTACCTTCTCATTATTTACCGCTTCAACAATATACAACTGACACCCTTTCCTCATACATAGTTTTACGTTCATTGTCGATATGAAATGTAGGAACACCTTCTGTTTATACCCTATATCACAATGGCCTCTCCTTTATCATTAAAGAAAAGAAATTTCTTCCCATAATAGTCCAAGAAAGTTCGATGTTCCTCAAGCCAGTTCATGCCTATGATAAGGTCATAAGTTCTGAGGTTGGTGATGTACACTTTGACTTGTGTAATACACACCCCAAGATCTACTATACATTTCTCAACACTAGGTCCTAGTGTTTGTTTTACCCCTGAATCGATTTCAACTAGGTTGAAATTGTCGTGCTCGTAGGCTGCTAAGCCACATTTATCTAATGCATGTGGAGAAATAATAATATTTGTAGAACCAGGATCAAATAATATTTTGAGTTTAACAATATTGACCTTACTTGGTGATTCCACCATAGCGGATTGGTGTTCATCCTGATGGTTATTCACTGCTACCTAGGTCTCATGCTTCTTGCCCCCACTCCCAATTGGGGCCTTCACTTCTCGATAAACTATGCGGGATCATAATTCAGGACAGTCACACTGATAGTGTGGGCCTCCACAACCCCAACAAGCAACCTGTAACGAGGAAGGTGAGCTAAACTGCTGATACCTCAGAGAGAGGTTTCTCCCCCTGGATCCCCTTCCCCTGCTGACTGATCCTCGAGAATTCCTTACACTCTGGTGAGTCCCTGTTGCCGATTGGGATACTTCCCTAGCTACTGCTAACCTATCCACTGCTGCAACTCTGGGTGTATACCTGTTTCCGTATGGAGGTAGCCTCACATATCCTCCTCTAGGGTAGCTTCAACTTGCAAGGATAATTTTAGGGGTGAACTTTATCCCATGGGCTATTTTTCCATGCTTTTTTCCAAAAAACAATTCGTCGATTTTCATTTTTTGAAGCCCCATTTCGCCCAATTTTGATGGGGTAAACTTTTTTCACTCTAAAAATCACCAAATTATTATATAAACTATATAAAATCCTTAGAAATTGAAATAATAAATTAGAAAAATATCGCCAAATATTTTATAGTTGACATTTTAAGAATTGCTATGATTCGCCAAGGTTTATACAATTTTAAATAAGTATAGGTCCTTAAAATTATCCCTGGAGCCTTTGAGGGGCCTTCCCTACAAACCATGAATGTTGAGAATTGAATGATTTAATGGGTTTCGCACCCAACATCTCTTCTATATAATGAGCACAATCAACTACCTCGGCAACCGAAGTCGGTTTCCACATACACACTTGGGCACTGATCTTGTTATTAATCCTATACACAAAGACATCGACCTAGCATTCGTCATTGTCCAAGTAGGGGACATACTTAAGTAGTTCCATGAATCTTTCCTCATAATCCTCCACGAATAGATTACTTTGTACCAATGCATGAAGGGCTCCTGCTTGTTCTTCTTGGTAGGAGGAAGAAAAGTACTTCCCTCTAAACTTATGCAAAAATAGTTCCCATGGAATAGTGTCTGGGGTGAGGTGCAACCGTCTTTCTTGGTGTCCCCAGCAATTCAAAGCATTGTCCTTCAGTTGAAATATGGCTATTTTTTATTTGGATGTTGAAGTGTGTTCATGCAATGTTAAACACCTAGTTATCTCCTCCAACCATACCTCTGCTTGTACCCCTACACGACCCCTTAAAAACTTTGGAAGCCATATTTTCTGAAGATCTGTCGTGATATCCTTATGAGGAGTTCTTTGCACCATGTTCAATGCTACTTCAAGGTTTCCTTCCCTGAGTGTGTCATTTATTTCCTCCAAAGAACGCAATATGATAATGGTCTCTGGGGATGGTGTCAGCGCATTTTGTTTAGGTATTGTCATCTCCCGACCTCGCCCTTGACCTGCTCACGTCCTTTCCATGCTTATCCTATATCATTGCATAATTAGGCAATTAGCACATGTTTTAAAGTTTAACTAGGTCATTATTAAACACATACCAGAACCTACTAGAGTGAGTGAATGTTTCTTTCTTTCTTCACCCGTAAACGAGTTTTACCTGATACCGAGGAAAATGCCTATCACGATTAGTGAAGGGGTGAGGGTACAGGGTCACTACTACATCCCTAAGTTGATGCCACCATTGTGAGACATGAGGAAGACACTATGTCTTATGTTAGGTGTGGTATTGTGTCGTCGTTGCGACTTAAACGACCACTGACCACAACACCTACTGAGGGTTTGCACTTTTTCGTGATTCCGTGCATGAAACCTCCTATCCTATTTAACTTGACTTGAATTCGATTTAATTCAATGCGACTTGTAACCCGTAACCAAATTTAACTAAATTGTAATTTTTAACCTATAATGTTAATTATAGGTTAATTATTAATTAGTTATATTAATCCTTATTTCATCAACATGATATTTAAATAATTAAATAATTAAATCTTACCATAATATTTATGTAATTTAATTATTTAATTATTTACTTAATTATTTAATTTAATTATGTAATGTTAGAGGCATAATTTATATAATGTACATTAATTTAATTAATTAAATTCCATAGTGTGAAATTAATAATTTAATTATTTGACAACTTGAATTTTTAATTGAATGTCCATACATTCAAACAATTAACGAAATCGAATATATAATTTTTTTTTGTGTTTTAAACTATTAAAATAAAAAATAATAATTTAAAAAAGAAAATCAAAATTCCCTAACCTATACCACTTTACCTTAGCCTAAATGACCACCACACATCGTACCTAGGTCATCCACCTCCATGCAAGGAATCAAACCCTAAAAGGGTTGAACCGAAAGGTCATTAGCCATTTCTCTCTTGGATTGTGAGGAGTTCCACTCTCCAACTCAGTGGTTGGAGAGAACGATGGGCTCCATGAGTTCTGCATTGCAACTGACCTGCTCAGGTATGGATAATCTCTCCATCTACGGATTTTTTTTTTAGGTTCTCTCATTTTCCCTCAATGTCTACATAGGGCGGCCTAGCGGCTAGCTCCTCTTCTTCTCCTCCCATCGGAAGTGGCGGCCTTGCTGCCCTTCTTATCCTCCACCCCATGCTATGGGAATTGTACGTGATTCCATGTCCATAAAATCTGTGGCAGGCACCCTTTCTCCACAAGAAAGCCCTTCCCCACATGGTTGTGTAGTGCACCCCTTTCATTCCCTTGTGGGATCTTAGGGAGTTGGTAGAGCATAAGGCTCTTAACCCTGTCCCATAGGAGTTCCTAGGGCACAGCAAACATGTGTGATGAATCCTCTGTTGGGATCACAAGATGCCTAGTTGTTGGCCTGTGGGTGCACCCTGCTTCAAGCAGAGAGTTGGTTCATGCAGGGTTGGAACTTGATGGGAATATGCACGTTTTCTTGGGCTCTCCTCGTGGCATTACCTTATAGTTCTCGCCCTTTGAACAGGGCCATGGGCTCTCCCTCTTGTAGATTCCACTGGTTCCTATCACTGCACAAGCCTGCGGCTCCTTCATGCGCAAGGCATGGGTTCTCCCTCTGCACAGACTCACTGTCTCCCTCTCTGCATATGATGTGGCTTCATCGTAATAATGTATAATTTATTCTTATTTTTACTTTTAATTCTACGAAATCTGGTTTTAGAGATATCTCAATAATGTATGGCTTCATAGTAATAACAACAAAATGCAGAAGTAGTTCTCTCATTCTGTTTTCCAGGTTTACTCAAAAGGTTCTCCATCTGTGTAACATCCATCTTTACAACTCTCCTACTTTTTGTAATTTAAAAATGTAACTATGGTTTCTAGTGAGGATCTCAAGGCCAAGGCCCCACCAGTAAACATTGTTGTATAATTGTTTATTTTCCTAGTTGCAATCGTCGATTAATAGACTAGGTGACTGAAGGTTGTGATGCAACTAAACGACACGAAAGCGAATCCACTAGGGGGAGAGAGGTTGACTGGCTAGGAAGCCATGAAAGTTGAGATATTGATGATGGTATATCATCTTGGTGCTCGTAGGAACTTAGAGGAAAGTAACAGTTTACTTTTCTTTAGAGTTCAAAACCCTAAAGTGTCATCTCAAGTCGGAAGAGTCCTATTTTTTTGTTAGTTAGTTAACTATAAATTGGTGTTTCTAACTAGAGTTAAGTATCCTAAAAACCTTGTTTTATTTTATCCCTAGCTCAGCAAGAAAGTGAAGGACTCCTAGTATTATTAACTACTCCAAAATAACAAATAAGGAGTTTTGGACTAAGAAGAAGTTATGATTATAACCTTATTCAGGATGTATCAACATAATATATTATAAAACATATAGATACATTCGTATAAATATATATACCTTTTTCCTAAGAAGAAGTTATACTTATAACTTTATTCAGGATATATAAACATAAGTATATTATAAATACATTCGTGAAAATATATATATATATTTTGTTAAGGGGGTGTTTACCTTTCGCTTAAGTAATAAACCAAAGAGTGTTTTAATACACATGTCATGGAAATATATATATATATATATATATATATATATATATATATATATATATATGTATATGTATTATAATATGATTAGTATTATAAAAGCACAAAAGGGCACACTTGCAGTGAAAAGCAGACTCATATGCACAAACACTTAGTAAAAGGGGTTATTCGTGGGAGTGGGGAATCTTGACGAGATATTTGTGGAAGTTTGTCTCCTTAAGGGAGAAATTTTTTTCTTTCTAAACCACCACTTATCCCATGCCGAGCAGGAAAACCAACCGGTGTCATTTCGATGAGGATATGAACCACTCATTGAAAAGGAGGAGGGAACTCATCGAAGGAAAAGTGGGGGGGAGTCACCATAAAATTTCAATGGGGAAATCTGTAAGCTCTACATGAAGAGAGGGTTCTAGAGTCGAAGTAACAAGTTTTTCTTGGATATGGGAAGGTAGAATCGGTGTTAAGAAGTTAGTCCAATGATCATAATAGGTCATCTATGCGGTACTGGTACTCAAATCCTTTGCATGGTCTTTTATTTTAATAATGCAAATTCCGTCTCTTGCTGATAGAGACGCCATGGGTATTTTCATTCTATAATTATGTGTTTGTATATGATATTTACTGGCACTATTTTATTGCATCCTATTGATGCATTTTACCCACTAGACCCAATGCCAGAGTTGGATCTCTGATCTGATCGATGGGATCGATCTTCACTATTTTAATTGCATCTTGTTGATGTGTTTTACTCATAGACAATTTGTTTTTTATTACTGCACAGTCGTGGGTGATAATCCAGAAATAACCAGATCTGATTTGTAATTAAAGCATCGATACATTATATATTTAGGTCTGTAGCGATATAGATATATGTATAGATCTGATCTGTGGTTAATGTTGATGTATATGTAACTTCAGAATGTATTTCACATATGTATATTGTAATCCTAAAGAGATGTTATTATTCTTCTATACGGAAGTGTCGTCATTTGTATTGACAAGTGTTGCAAGTGTCGTAACTTGTTGTGGTTATTAGACCACCGATTGTGGGGTCTTCCTTGATTAGTATAACCATGGGTTATTAGACTGAGTTAGACAAGTCGGCCCTGCTAGGTTATTAGGCAGGTTAGGTCATGTATAAATAGAGTGTGGGAGGAACTCTATTTTATCATCTCATTATTCGCTTCTACACTACTTGAAAAGTGGCGCACTAGTGGAGGAGGAGGTTCAGCTACTAGGAGGACTATCTCTGTGTACTTTGGTTGTATCATTGCTCTTTCTATCTCTAAGGAAGTTGTGGAGTTTTTCACCTTTATGGTTTTCCCTAGTGAAACTTTGTGTGTCTATTGTCTCATGTGATTGCTTGGTGTGATTGTTATGTATTGCTATGATTGATATGCTATACATGTTATTCTCTCAGTAAAGTTCCTAGAGTATATTGAATCAATGCTCAAAAATTAACATGGTATTAGAGCTAACCTGAGAAGAAGACAATGTGCAGTTGCGGAAACTAGGGTTTCTTGTTTATTGGGTTTCTCTCCACATATCTTGAAAGGAAGTATGGTATTTTGACTCTCCTCGGCAAGGTGCATCTTTCTGTCCAATAAGAATTCAATTCTCGGCACTTTCAGGTTTGACCCTAAAAATTAGGGTTTCCACAAAAATAGGAATTTCTGAATTCTGAGGACATAACTGGAAGCTCCTTGGAAAAATAGAATTTTAGAGCTTTGGATCGAGATTTTTGGTTGGGGAAGCTCCAGGAAACTCAAACCCTAATTTAGGGTCCTCCTTAGTGAATCCGGGAGATTGAAAGGCATTTCTGAAGGGTGAAACTTTGCAGATTTCAAATTCTGAATGCACCAGGATGATCAGCTCATCAAGGCACATCTTTCTATCCTTTCAGAAAGTTGAAATTCACATTTTGAATTTTTAGGGTTTCTTTGACAAACCCTAATCCAGCACCAGATCCAGATTTCTGCAAATCAAGTGTGAAGACCTAAATCTTTTATTTCCATTTGAGTTTCTCATTAAAATGTCTCACCACACAAAGCTTGATGATAAGCTTGAAGGGGTTGATAACTTCTGAGCATGGAAGTATAGGATTGGGTTAATCCTGGAAGAAAATGAATTGGACACTTACATAAGTGAAGAGGCTAAGGCCTTACATAAGAAGAACTTGGTCAAGGAAAAGAGGATCACTGTTGATTCTATCAAAGACCATCTCATACCACATGTGTCATCTCTAAAGACACCCAAGGAGATGTTTGATTCCCTAACCAAGCTATTTGAAGGGAAGAACATAAATAAGAAGATGACTCTGTGGAACCAATTGAAAGGGGTAAAGCTTCAGAATGGAGAGACCATTCAATCTTATTTCTCCAAGGTCTCTCAGATCAAGGAACAACTTGAAGCTATGGATGAAGTAGTGGACAATGGTGAAGTTGTCATGACCACATTGAATGGCCTACCTAGGTCATGGGACTCCTTCATCCAAGGAATCTGTGTAAGAAGGAAGTTGATCTCATTCAGTGGACTATGGGAGTAATGCTCACAAGAAGAAGCAAGGCTTCTATCTCGAGAAGAAAAGATGGGAAATGAAGATCAAGCTATCACAGCTCACACCAAGAAAGGAAAGTTCAAGAGGGAGCCATCCATCCCATCACAAGAAGAAATCTTCCCACCCATATCACAAAGAAAAGAAAGATATGAGGTGCTTCATTTGTAATGAGAAAGGACACTTTGCCTCAGAGTGCCCCAAGAAGGGAAAAGAAGGTACTAAAAACTCCAAGAAGAAGAAGAACAACAAAAGGAGATTACATGCTCATGCTGTTGAGGATGATGAACCTCCCAAGAAGAAGGCTAGGGAAGAAAGTGATACTTCATTAAGTGAAAATGAATGTGTTCTAATCTCTGCTCTCACATGTAGTATCTCTCATGGATGTAATGATTGGATTATTGATAGTGGGGCTTCCAAACACATGACTGGGTTTAAAAAATCTTTTGCAAATCTATCTGAACATGAGTCACCCCATAAAGTGAAACTTGGGGATGACTATCAATATCCTATCAAAGGAAGTGGTAAGGCCTCCTACAACCTAGACTATGGGAAGTCCTTCAAGATGAAAGATGTTCTATATGTACCCGGGATAAAAAAGAACCTACACTCCATATCTGCATTTGATGCAAAAGGCATGAGGGTTGCATTTGTAGATGGCCATGTCCTAATGTGGCCAAAGGGTAAAACTATAGATGATGCAGTAGTGATTGGAGAGCAAGAAGGAGGATTGTACAAATTGAAGGGACAACCTGAACATGCCATGGTACATGAATCTATGGATCCAAGTGAACTTTGGCACAGAAGGCTTGCACATGTGCACTATAGAGCACTACCAATTGCAAGCAAAGTTGTAGAATGTCTTCCTGAAATCAAGACAAAGCACGAAGGTGTTTGCAAAGGATGTGCAAAAGGAAAGAAAATTAGGAAGGCATTTCCAAGTAGTGAAAGCAAAGCTAAAGGAATCTTGGAAATTATCCACTCCAATGTATGCAGTCCGATGTCTCTAGTTCTCTGAGTGGGTATGTATACTATGTCTCTTTCATTGATGATTTATCTAGAAAGACTTGGGTTTACTTCTTGAAGAACAAAGATGAAGTGTTTGATAAGTTCAAGGAATTCAAAGCCTTGATAGAGTTGAGGGTTTTCTTTTATGTACCTGCACAGTTTATTTACTTAATGAAAAGGCAGATGATTATGAATATGGGTTATTGTTTTGGAAATATGTATGTGATATGACTAAAGCAATTGATTGATGAATGGTTATTAGCTGTGTGATAACTAGTTTGTGCATCCAATACGAATAGAAGAGGATTAGGTGAAATTTTTGTATGTGAAATTTTAGCTATTACGAGTTTAAGATTGGGTAGAACTCGAGAGGTTCCAGTCTTTATAGAAGTATATTTATGACTTAAGTAAACACTCTGTGAACAAGGTAATTGTGCATTTTATTGTTGTTGAGTTATGAATGAGTTTGAATATATGGGATTACAAAGTAATCTTGCATTGTTGTGTCAATGAGGAAAGAATTTTGTGCAGGTCGAAGAAGGAATTGGTGGAAATTCCTATTGAGGGTTACAGCTCGCGTTAGTGTTGAGGAAGCCCTGTAGTGGACCGAGTCTCTGCAGAAAGTTTATTAAAATGTTGGGAGATTCCATGGGATCAAATGCCAGTATGTATCTGTGCGCAAAGATTGGGGAAACCCCGTCATTATATTGATAACACTCACTGAATTCCAAGGCGGTCAATGATAATTTATAAATGAATTGCGAGAGTTGCAGATGAAATCAGTTTTATGACTTATAGAGGTTTATGGGGAATTTTTATACAAATTGATCTGGATCATTGGAAATATAAGAGAAATGGTGGGGCATTGTTACACTATGGAAGTTTGTAACCTGACTGTAGGTGATTTCAAGTAATCATCATTTGAAAATTACGTTGAGAGAAGTCATCCTTTGGAAGTTGCATAGAGGGGAATTGATTCCTCAGAGAATAAAATTCAAGTCTAATCTAGGGCACATTAGAATTTGTGTCAATGCTAGAAAATGACTTCATGCCAAGGTAAATCGGTTCTGAAACTTGAATGTGCACTCCTGTTTAATAAAGGGAGTTGAAATTCTCAGGTTATGATGCTGGGTGAATTTATGGAATTAATATTGTGTCTTCCTTATGTGAAGACTTAAATTTAGGTGGAATGGTAATTATCCATGCCATGGAATAAAGAAACGTATGAATGTCTGGAGAGAGAATGAGTGGAGAGTGGCATTATGTTATTTAATGAAGGTGAAAGATAGTGAGTGCTCATGTAATTATATTATGTTGTATTTCATTGGGTGAGTTCTTTAATTAGGATTATCATGAAGTGTTGTGAATCATTGAAGAATGAATTGGAATTGAATGGGAACGGGAATGCACATAGTTCCTAGTGCAGGAAATTTGTAATTGGTGCCAAGTCATTTTTTTTGGTGCTATCAATTGGTATTAGAGAGGGTTTATCCTGCAGGTGGAAGGTGGGAAGAGAATACTCTTTGACAAAGTAAAGCCAGAATTTGAAGGAAAGAAGACAATAAGAGAAGCTCGTGAAGAAGTTTTGCAATAGGAGTTTGCAGACAAGAGAGAACAAATAAGAAGTAGTAGCAGAAGAGAAGATATCTCAGCAAGAAGATCACAGCCTTAGGAGCAGTGATGAAAGAATCCAGTGAGGGTTTCTAGGAGGAATAAGTGTTGCCTGCACCTAGTATTTCAGCTGAGGTTGAAATATAAGAGGACAGTAGTGTTCTCAAGTGCAGATGAGTTGTGAGTGCAGCTCATAGAGAGTGAAAGAAACTCAGGAAGATGACTATTGAAAGTCATAGTAGATGTTCAGAAGGCAGCCACAAAGTGAAGACGAGAGATTTCAAATACAATGGCATGTGGAGACAGTTGAGTGATGAAGAGTATGAGAGGGAGAAGGCTGAGACAGAAGTCCATCTAAGAGTATTGATGGAGTTGTTACAGAAGGAGGAGGAAGACCAAAGATGTGGTTTCCTCATGAGGAGAAAGCTGAAGTGGCATAAGCTACAAAGGAGATGAGAGCAACTGATAAATGCTCAGTATGAAAAAGAGATACTCAAGACAAGCGAGTATCAAGGAGAAGACTTGAAGGCTGAAACTTCAAGTGAGGCCAAGAAGTCTCATGGTTTTAAAACTGATATCTTGTGTATGTTTGCAGGTGAAAAGAATGAAGATGGGACAGCTAGTTCTCATTCAAGTGCACATGCACAATTCATAGAAAGTGTTTCATTTCAGCATGCAGCAAGAGCTGGAAGCAGAAAAGTCTTGGCTTATGATGATGGCCAAGAATAGGAAGAAGCCGAGGAGGACTTCAAACATTCAAGGGTTATGCTTGAGGAAGCTAAAAAGAAGATTATTAAGGATTTTCTGAGTCTTGTAGAAGGCTTAGAACAACATGAAGATTTGATGATTGAATCATCAAACAAGACCACCAGGTCTTGTGGTTTTGAAGCTAACAATTTGAGTGTATTTGTAGGTATGGCAGAAGACAATCCATCTTATGGAGTTGTCTTAAGTGAAGTTGATAAAGATGAATTATTGCAGCAAAAGGAGTTTGTAGATTCCTTGGTTAATGATGAAAATAACCCTACTGGAGATGAAGCAGTTATACTTCTTGTGATGGAATCTACTACTGATGAAGACCGAGAAGAACTGGCTCATTTGAGTTGCCAAAGGATGACTGTTGGACAGACATCTAGTGTTGTTACGGTGGGGTAGGATAAGAATTCTATTCTGATCAAGGATGCTCAAGTATTACCACAGGAGGATTAGCTTGGTGACAAGGAAGGAGATGGGGAAGATTGTATAGAGTTTTCAAAAGAAATTCCGTGTGAAATGGCAGATTTGTGGCACGAGCTCAGTCCTTTGGAGTTAGACCAGCAAACCAGAGAGTGAATATTATAAGTGTACAATTGAAATTGGAGGAAAGTGAGGTAGATTTGTTTCAAGCTAAAAGAGAATCAGTCTTCGAATTGAATGAGGTTGAAAACTGTCTAGCAAAGTATGAAGATACAATAGTTCAAGATGTTGAATTGATTGTCAGAATCAGTCAAGGAGTGGAAGGACAATTACTAAGGATTGTCAAGGAAATAAAAGAGAGTTATGCTTAAGTTAATGATCAGCATCCCTATGATGTGTTTACTGATATACAAGGAAGACCGATTGATTATGTTGCTACAATCCGAAAATGGGAAGACAAATTATTTTTTGAAGGTGAATTTGCAAGCAGGAAGCATGAGAAGGATGTTGCAGAAGGAGATGTTTACAAAAGCATAAAGGAAGTGTGGGTGGTAGCAGTATCTGGAGTAGCATTTGAAGCAATCTCAGAACTAAAAGCAGAATTTGAAGTAAGAAGAGTTGAGGAAAATAATCAGCAGTTGGAGGATGAGTGTGCCAAATGCAACAGAGTGCAATGGCAGAGCAAAGAAGATAAGAGTTGTTTGCAACAACAAACTAGAATTTGGGATCCAGGAAAGATGAAGGTTGAAAGTACATGATCAGGGGATCATGTTTTCTTTCTACTTCGGGAGTCTGATGTAGGAGCATTAGTCCTCCATGTCAAAACTACGAATGTTGAGTCCTTTATTTCCTAATAAATATGAGATAGGAAGTATGTTTAGTGTTTAGGTGTCATTTAAAGAGTAATTATGGAGGCATTGAGCCATGTAACTAAACCCTGAAATAAAGGGATGATTGGAATAGATAGTAACTTGTTTTCAGTTACTAGTTGAGTGAGTCATAGGTGCAGTTAGTGTAGTTTGTAATTATAGAGCTACGTGGCTAGATTATAGGAAGTTAGTGGAGGAGCTAAAGAGGCTCTGATTTTGTAATGGAATTCGAGAGAGAGTTTCAAAAAGAGAGGATGGCCATGAAAAGAGGGATGAGGCCATTGATAGAGTTGAGGGTTTTCTTTGATGTACCTGCACAGTTTATTTACTTAATGAAAAGGTAAATGATTATGAATATGGGTTATTGTTTTGGAAATTTGTATGTGATATGACTCAAGCAATTGATTGATGAATGGTTATTAGCTGTGTGATAACTAGTTTGTGCATGCAATACGCACAGAAGAGGATTAGGTGAAATTTTTGTATGTGAAATTCCAGTTATTACGAGTTTAAGATTGGGTAGAACTAGAGAGGTTCCAGTCTTTATAGAAGTATGTTTATGACTTAAGTAAACACTCTGTGAATAGGGTAATTGTGCATTTTATTGTTGTTGAGTTATGAATGAGTTTGAATATATGGGATTACATAGTAATCTTGCATTGCTGTGTCAATGAGGAAAGAATTTTGTGCAGGTCGAAGAAGGAATTGGTGGAAATTCCTATTGAGGGTTACAATTCGAGTTAGTGTTGAGGAAGCCTTGTAGTGGACCAAGTCTCTATAGAAAGTTTATTAAAACGTGGAGAGATTCCATGGGATCAAATGCCAGTATGTATCTGTGCACAACGATTGGGGAAAACCCGTCATTATATTGATAACACTCATTGAAATCCAAGGCGGTTGATAATAATGTATAAATGAATTGCGAGAGTTGCAGATGAAATTAGTTTTATGACTTATAGAGGTTCATGGGGAATTTTTATACAAATTGATCTGGATCGTTGGAAATATAAGAGAAATGGTGGGGCATTGTTACACTCTGGAAGTTTGGAACCTCAATGTAGGTGATTTCAAGTAATCATCATTTGAAAATTACGTTGAGAGAAGTCACCCTTTGGAAGCTGTGTAGAGGGGAATTGATTCCTCAGAGAATAAAATTCAAGTCTAATCTAGGGCACATTAGAATTTATGTCAATGCTAGAAAACGACTTCATGCCAAGGTAAATGGGTTCTAAAACTTGAATATGCACTCCTATTTAATAAAGGGTGTTGAAATTCTCAGGTTATGATGTTGGGTGAATTTATGGAATTAATATTGTGTCTTCCTTATGTGAAGACATAAATTTAGGTGGAATGGTAATTACCTATGTCATGGAATAAAGAAACGTATGAATGTCTGGAGAGAGAGAATGAGTGTAGAGTGGCATTGCATTATTTTATTTAATGAAGGTGAAAGATAGTGAGTGTTGAATCTCTGGAGAAAGAGAATGAGTGTAGAGTGGCATTATTTTATTTAATGATTTGAAAGATAGTGAGTGTTCATATAATTATATTATGTTGTATTTCGTTGGTTGAGTTCTTTAATCAGGATTATCATGAAGTGTTGTGAATCATTCAAGAATGAATAGGAATTGAATGGGAACGGGAATGCACATAGTTCGTAGTGCGGGAAATTTGTAATTGGTGCTAAGTCATTTTTTTTTGGTGTTATCAGAATTACCCACCAATGAGCATATACCATCAGCCGCGTAACCATTGTTACCAGAAACGTGACGTCAATTCATGTTTTTCGGAAAAAACGAGATAGAAACGAAGACGACACGGAAACCGGCGTTTTCTACGGCCGTTGCCGTTTCTAAAGCTGAAAAACCGTTTCTTCTAAAACGAATCGTTTCTCAGTATGGTTCCCCAGAAACGGGGGTAAATTTCTCAGTGTTTCTTCAAAAACGAATCGTTTCTCATTACTGTTCCCCAGAAACGGGGGTAAGTTTCTGAGTGGACTGGTCTCGTTTCGTCTGGTTTCTGAGTCAGTTTTTGTAATGAATGGTGGCCGGTGGTTAACTTCAGCACGTAAAAGGTAAGTTAGTAGATGTAAAATTTAATGATACTCAATGCACAAATTTAAGTTAGGCATATGATTCAGATTGAGCGTGCGGTAACCAGCCCTGATGTTATTAAGAAGTTTGGAATAGGTGCTTTCATGGATCTCTATTTGCCTTTTGTTTGAATGTGTTTTGATTTTGCGGGAATCTATGGGCCATTTCTTCCATATTGACATTCCTGGAAGAATTGCATAATGTTTAATGGGCAATATGTAGACTGTAGATAAATATAGGATCTACAATAGATTCTCTCATGGGGTTTGATATTCATACATTGGTGTGGGGCTTGATTGTGTTTATGAATTAATGCAGGGAGCATTCTGAATGGTGGAGGGAGTGCACCTGCACCACAGGCGTCTGCTAGTGTGTGGGCTGATATGGTTGATAGCTTCTAGGATGCAGCTATGATCACTCGCCTCGGCATTCCTATGATTTTTGGAACAGATGCTGTTCATGGTCACAACAATGTTTACGGTGCAACAATTTTCCAACACAATATAGGCCTTGGGGCAACCACGCAAGTGTTATAGGTCTCCATGGTTACACAAAGTCTAGTGTCTGCAGGCATATTATGTTTTAATATAAAATATATATCATGAACTTTGTAGACTAATTGACATATTTTTTCTTTATTTCTATATTCAGAGATCCTGATTTGGTTAAAAGAATAGGAGGTGTCACTGCCCTTGAGGTCAGGGCTACTGGTATACCATATGCGTTTTCTCCTTATTTAGCTGTAAGCACTTGATCTGAAACTGAAATGTTGTATGTGGCCTCAATAATACCTGAAATGGCTGGTGTCGGCTTTGTTTTTCTGTATAGTTTGTCAGTAAGGCTGCTTATTAGGCCTGAGGTCCTTGTGTTACCTAGATTTTTTTGGGGTTGTATTAGGCCTCATTCCTTATCAGAGATACAGGATGTTTGTTCAAATTTTCAACCTGCTAGATTTCCTAGCTTTTAATAAGATTCTTGGTTCTTGGTTCTAGTTTTCTGCTCTATTAGGCGTCGTAGATTACTTTAGATTTCCTTGAGTTCTGTTCTTTATTTTCTTTTATCCAATCTATTTAGGCTTCATAGATGTTCTTCATGCTTGTTTGTTCATAGATTGAGGGGAAATAAATGTATCTAAGCAATGATAATGAGTCCTCATATTAAATATGTTTTAAAACTTTAAAACATGAGTATTGATGGTATTACATAAAGCAGATAGAAACAGTCGTGTGATTAATGGCAGTTAAGTTCTGGAAATATTTTTATGAACATTTATTGTAGTTTTTTACTGGGTGACATAATGCAATATACAGGATGTCCCCAGAAAGTAAATAACACTATTTTATATACTCTCCTTGAACAGGTATGCCGTGACCCAAGATGGGGAAGGTGCTATGAGAGTTACAGTGAAGGCACAGAAGTGGTCCGAAGCATGAATCATATTATCTTCGGCATACAGGGTTCTCCTCCTAAGGGACATCCTAATGGATATCCATATGTGGCTGGAGGGTATGTTGGGAAAGAGTTCTCCTCCTAATGGATTTGCTTTCTAGTTTTTTATTTGTTATTTGTTAGTTTAGATTTTTGGCCACTGTAGATTCATATATGTCACCAGTTGCTCAACTCTAACTTTTCATTTTTAGATTAGTGGTAGCCACCTTCACTAGTGGATCATAATGTTTTATTAAAAAGGACACAACAGTGTGACCTTTGCTTTAGGTGACTAAGCAATATCTATCAAAATAGAAATAGGTATTGCAGCTCTTCTTCACCTTCAGTTTTGTTGTTTTTCTCTCCTCTTTTCTTGTATGCGAAACTTTTGTAAGTTTTGCCAAACTTTTATATGCGAAACCTGCAAACTCGGTTTCTAATCCCAATTTACCTTCTCTTATGGTCGTGGAACAATTCACCATTGTTCTCATCTGGCTCGGATTAACAGTCACGATGGCTTTATTGAATAGTTTGTTCCATTCTCTGGTGCACAGTATTGGTATATGCCCCCAACGTTCCCAGCTTTGTTCACAGTAGTTAGTTTTTCATGCTACTCAGTTGCAGGATTGCTGATTATTGATAGCAATTACTTCATCGTTCATCTTTATTTACTCTGTAGATCTTCTCATTCGGAAACCATAAACATACTAACGGACATCCAACTTCGATTCTAGGTAAGGAACTCAACGCTGAATAATAATATTCCGGCGATTACTCATTTTATAAAAAATGACTGGATATAGCAATATGAAAATCCATTAACATGTGACCATCATCTTTAGACATACCAGTCTAGGGTTGAAGCAAGATTTGATAGGCATATTTCTCATCGATTCTAGGTAAGAGAATTAGTGGCTTTTTAGTTGCTTTTGGGCCTATTATACTTGAAATCTATCTTTTCTTTTTAGTGCGATGTTGCTAATATCTTGTGCCTGTATGTGGCAGGTCGCAGAGGTATGGCAATGCCACCACCTTCTACAGGTATTACGCATACATCTTTGCTCCTATCTTTCCTTTTTCAGATCTTGTAATAATGTATATGTAACAACCGGGCCATGGTTTCTTGGTAGGATATAACAAGGGTTGGAGAGGCCCTTCACCTCACGTGACCGTAGACCCTTCGAGGAATCTCTCGTAAGTTCATTATTTATTATTTATCATATGGCCAGAATTGTCCATGTTCATTATTTAGCACTTAGATTCCATAACCATAATGGGCTATTTAGTGCTCGAACTTTATGTTTTTCTTAAAGCTTTGATGGCTATTCAGACTACGGGGGATCTTGTTTTTATTTCCTGCTTGATAGTATTAATTCGAAAAGCTTAGTGATGTGCAATGATTATGTACTTAATCCTTAGTTTTGGTGGATCATGGTTCATAAATAATTCTACTTTGCTTTCAACTTTCAACCATTAAACAGTTTATTAAATTACCACGCCTTCTTTCTACAAGCGGAATGTGCAAGATTAAGATTCCCATCCACCATACAGAGCAGAAGGTATTAGTTATATCGAAATCGAATACATTAAAATTAAAGGGATATCTCTTTGACTTCTCCCAACTGTACACTCGTCGGATCGTCTAGAGAGATAGTCATGGCAGCTGGTTGTTACTGGTTCTTGACTGGAAGATGCTGATATTATTATTATTCAATAAATGACATTAAATGTGAGGAGAAAGACTAATGAATATTATGCTACCTAATATTAGCTGCGGTGTTAGTAAATTCAGACGTCACAACCTTTGTATGAGAGTAAATTTTGGTCAATCATTTGGTTTTTCAACCCATTAGTGTGCGTGTTAGTGCCTGTTAGTGTGCCGAGGCATTGTATAAGAGATCATTCAAGCTTTGGGTTTTCAACCCATTAGTGTGCGTGTTAGTGGGCCGAGGCATTGTAGAAGAGATTATTCAAGCTTTGGTCAAACAGGATATCATTTCCATCTCTACGTACATATCCTTTTGCCATTAGTTTACACTGGAGCCTACCTATCATTTCAATACTAAAACATACTATATATAATTTCAATACTAAAATATACTATATTAAAATCAACCATATGGTGCAATCTCAACAAATTATTAAAGTAAATAAACAAATTTCAATCAAAAGACTTTTAACTTTATGCAACAAAATATACTATACTAAAATCAACAATATGGTACAATCTCAACAAATATATTTTTAAAATAAATAAAAAATTCCAATCAAAGGACTTTATCCAACAAAGTTTCAAGCTATCATTTGATAGCTTTGCGAAGGAACATTACCTTTGTTTAATACATATGACTATCTTTGCAATACATTAATTAATTTATTATTTTTTTATTATAATTTCAACCACCATTACAATATGAAAATGAATGATATTGATTTTTAATGGACATTGCTTTTGGCATCATTAACACATCATTAACATGGTAGGCATTATTAATATGGTAAGCTTGGTAGATTATTTTTACCACATTAACATTAGTATCAACTATATGGTACAATCTCAACAAATTATTAAAACAAATAAACAAATTCCAATCAAAAAACTTTATGCAACAAAATATACTATATTAAAATCAACCATATGGTACAATCTCAACAAATATATTCTTAAAATAAATAAACAAATTCGAATGAAAAGACTTTATCCAACAAAGTTTCAATGTATCATTTGATAGCTTTGGGAAGGAACATTACGTATCATTTGATAGCTTTTGGAAGGAAGATTACCTTTGTTTAATACATATTACTGTCTTGGCAATATATTAATTAATTAATTATTTTGTTTTATTATAACTTCAACCCACCTTCAACCACCATCACAATATGAAAATGAATGATATTGATTTTTTTAATGAACATTACTTTTGGAATCATTAACATGGTGAGCATGGTAGATTATTTTTCCCACTTTAATTTTGTTTTCAATGATGTAATTTATTTCAAGTGGTTACTTTGATATTGTTTCCAATGATGCAATTTATTTCAAGTTGTTACTTTTATATAAGGCATAAGGTGCCCTCTTATAAAGCATAAGATGGGATGTTACTCTTATATAAAGCATAATATACATATAAAGCATAAGATACTCTTATATAAATAAAGTATAAGGTAGGGACTTGAAGTTCTAGTTGAAATCCTTACTTTTTAACTTAACATTCTTTGGAACCTAACATTTTTTGGAAGCACTCGTAGAAGACCTTACGAGCTACAGATTGGATTGCATTGTTAAAGCACTCGTAGAAGACCTTACGAGCTACAGATTGGATTGCATTGTTATATGTTGATTCAATTTTTTCCTTACAAGTTTCAAGTTTCATCTATAACTAGTTTCATTCATCTTAAAGAATATTTTAGGAGGAGAAAGTTCTAAATGAATTTTATTATATTAATTGAAATAATAAATTTTGTCTAAATGAATTTTAGTATATCAATTTATTATATCAATTGAAATAATAAATTTTGACTTGATTTTAAAAGGTATTATTTGAGTTGATTTTAAAAAGTATTTGATAAATTTTTCATATACTATTTCTAAAGTGTTTTATTCTAGTGATTTAACTATTCAAAAGTATATTAAATGGGACTTGAATATTTTTTGAAATATATAAAAGAAATTTGGTGATGTACAAGTTATGAATGAAAGGATGTTTGATGGAGTAGTTATATTTATTTCAACAATAATATAACACAAAATAATAAGATATATTAATTTCAATGATTTAACTATATGATATAATCTAAAATAGAGAAATAAAACAAAATAATAAGAGATATTAATTTCAATGATTTAACTATATGATATGAAAAATAATAGGATATATTAATTTTAATGATTTAACTATATGATATAATTTAAAATAGAGAAATAAAAGAAAATAATAAGATATATTAATTTTAATGATTTAACTATATGATATAACCTAAAATAGAGAAATAAAGTAGTTACATTTATTTCAATAATGATATAACCTAAAATAATAGGATGTATTGATTTCATTCATGATACACCAAAAATGTATTTAGAACAACACCATAATTTTATTGATTAATAGAGTAATGATATAAAACAACACAATATGGTGTATTAATTTTAATAATAATATAAATGATGGAGTGCATTAATTGAAGAAACTACACCAATATGTAATGGAAATGATGGAGTGAACTACACCAATAAAGTTTATATTAATTTCAATGATTTAACTATATAATATGCAAAATAATAGGATATATTAATTTCAATGGTTTAATTATATGATATAATCTAAAATAGAGAAATAAAAGAAAGTTTATATTAATTTCAATGATTTAACTATAGGATATATAACCTAATATGATATAATCTAAAATAGAGAAATAAAAGAAAATAATAACATATATTAATTTTAATGATTTAATTATATGATATAACTTAAAATAGAGAAATAAAGTAGTTACATTTATTTCAACAATTATATAACCTAAAATAATAGGATGTATTAATTTCATTCATGATACACCAAAAATGTATTTAGAAGAACCACATAATTTCATTGATTAATATACTAATGATATAAAACAATACAATATGGTATATTAATTTCAATAATATATACTGATAATGATGGAGTGCATTAATTGAAGAAACTACACCAATGTGTAATGAAAATGATGGAGTGAACTACATCATTAAAGTTTATGAGCATATATATATATATATATATATATAACATATGATAGAGTATAAATAGAATTACATGAGATTAAAAAATAAACAATAAATATTAAAAAAAAAATAACAAGTAAACTTCCTCTTTCATAAGATGATATTGAAAATAGGATAGCTAGTAAGTATGGTTTAAAGATGAGTGAATTTTGAAAAACAAATTTATTCTTTCTTTACAAATATATTCCTTCTTTACGGGTTTCAAGTTTCACCTATACCTAGATTCATCCATCTTAAAGAAGTGCTAAAGGGGATTCTTCAATGAATCTTTTATTGAATGGAATCTCATTTTTACATTTTCATTTCATTTATTTTTTTTCAATTTTCAAAAATTAAATGGTATTTTACTCCACCTTCACGATTCACAAGGTTATCTAAGTTTATCCAAGTTTTAGGGATTTCAATTAGAGAATTGGGATTTAGAGGATTGCGATGAATAATTATATAATGGAGTTGATGGAACTAAACTTATGATTAGTAAATGCTAAGAAGCATGCAATGTTTTCAAATGCAAACCTTTCCGCAAAAATTTAAAGAAAAAGTTTGACCGTCAAATCTCAAATAGATATATAGTAATAATAAACCAAACCAACTTCTCATAGAGTATCAGTGTATTTTAATATTTAATCTTCCTGTCTGAATCATAATACCTAAAATGGCAATTTATATCTTTACTCTACCGCTGGATTTGTTAACTAAAAATTGCGACTTACTCCCAAACCGCAATACAGATAATTCTATTCACTGGATCTGTAAACTGTAAAGTTTGCAACTTACCCAAAACCTTATGCGATCGTTGCTCCACAGGTAAACATGGCACAGGAATTAGACAAAACCGCACAACGACCTTCCTTGTAAAGTGGCGATTCACTATGAATTACAGAAAGTGTAGCGAGAATCTTACTGATGTCCAATATCATAACCCTTGATGCTCTGGAGGCGTCTTGCACATATCTAAAGTAGTCGGACATGGTGACTGTAGCAGCAAGTTCGATGTGTATAAGGGTGATCTCTGAGGATTGCAGATTAGTTCAGACAGTCTATAATCGGGACTGAAAAGGGGAAGCTCTTGAAAAATAATGGGAGACAAACGGAGCTCTGACGGTACTAAGAAATTGGGGGAGAAAGGAGAGAACGGTGGGATTATAATGGAATCTGCGGAGGAAGTTCCAGCAGGCTGTGCACGGTGGGAAGCTTCAGGTGCGGAAGCCCTGTTCTCGATTTGCTGAGTCCTATCATTTTTCAATGATGTGAGATTTGAATCACAAGGTGTATGATCACCAGGAAATGACCCCGTATTCTGATCTACAGATTCAGCAGGCTGAGACGACATTGGAACATCCGAGGCTTGCCGTATTACCGTGGAGTCATGATCAGCCGTGAGATTTTCATTATAGGAAGAGGATGAGCTCCCTGTGAGACGTTGCACCAGATTCATGAAATTGTGAGCTTCTGTGTGGATGATCTTAGGAGACTGCATGTAGATTATCACCGGCTTTGATCTGTTGATGATCGGTACCGATCGTACAGATGGAACCACAGGAGCAGGCTTTCGAATCTTGTAAGACTCTCTGCAGATCTTCAGAGGAGGTGGCCTCCGTCCCTGCAGCTTATTCCTAGGCACTCTAGCGCTCTTTCGCTGAGAACTCATGATAATAATATTCAGAGCCTGTTAATGCAGGACGAATTATATCAAACTCCTCTCGACCTTATCAATAATAGTATATGTTCACCCCTTCACTGGTTGGACAAAAATTCCGAATCCAAGTCAAGTCAAGAAGGGCTCTTCACTAATTTTAGTCCTCCCACGCTACTTTCACTTTCCACGATAAACCCTAACTCATTTTCCATATCCGGAATCTTTGAAAACAAGAGGGTTGGTGTGGTCTTCATATTGCCGTGACCTAACTTCTTGAGGTTGAACGGAAAAAGTTGGCTGAGGATTACCATTGAATTCTCAGGGTCACCGTTGATTTTTAATTTGAATTCTAGAACATAATCAAAATCAAAATCAAAATTTTAATTTGGACATCACTCCTACCAACGATTACTCCGTTACCGAACTCGTCATTTTGGTAGATTAATTAATTAACTTTAGATTAATTAATTAACTTCAGATTAATTAATTAACTTCATGATGTACGTAACTATCTTTCCATCCAAATCGATATTAGGGCCCATTAACGGGCAGTTTTTCACCGATCCAAGGATAATGGAAGCTATCTGAAAACGGACACAACCTATATTATTGTAGAAAGGCTAATTAATTTCTTAGAAACACCTTTGCAGTTATTAGATATTTCATATGATTCATCTCCATTGGAAATATGATGACAAACATAACCAGGGAACTATTGCGCATGATTCGGCACACTTTTTCCTCGATGTTAGAGTATTATAATGCAAGAAAGTAAACGGCTCCAAGCTAAATATCAAATTAGCGGAGATACTAAAATACCACCGCATGAGATATATTTACTCCAATTAATGATCAATAAGGATTTTATATATGCATTTTCAAAAGACATTTCAAAATGTGAAAGTGTAATTAAAGTTTTAGTTTTTTATTAGATTTAATTAAATTGATAAAAATAATAGCAAACATATTCTTAATACATATGCATAGAAACTTCTTAAAAACTAAAGAGGAAAGCTTAATTCACTTTCTATAAACCAGTCTTACTAATCAATTTGAAAAAAAATAAAATAACATCATTCAATATGTTTAAAAAATAAGCTTTCGGAATTGATCTCATATATAAATGATGATATGATACTAAAGTTCAAATAATATTGTTTTATATTATTTGAAATTAGGATTTTTTTTTTTCAATATCGTTTTGGCTTGGTTGTAGCAAATAACTTAAAACTTGACTTGGTGCTAGCCTTTGGTTATAGGAAATAGTTTTTATATTATTATTAGTGATATTCCTGTTTTTAATATGTATTTTAGTGTGTCATAATTAATTTTATTGATACATAAAACAACATGGAAAATAAAATTTTCTCCTTACCCTAAATCATGCGAATTGAATTCGTGTTAAGAGAATAACATAGAGATGACTTGTTTTCTTATTGAAGTGCAAGTGCGATGAGACAGGGATCATGAGTCAATAGTGAATTTTACGACGTAAAAAGAGTGCACCACAATATTACCGTATTTCCCAAAAATGACCCTCGCATTGTTTCCCTGATATTAATCCTAATTCCAATTATCTGTCACGAAGTTTATTGTCTGTTCACATGACCGGAATTTATTTTCTAAAAATTTAATTAGCCAAATATCTTGAAACATAAAAAATCATAAAAATCATAAGTTTATTATTTTTTGAGCAAAAAATCATATTATTGGTATTTATATAAGAAATCAAATAGTAGAAAAAATAAGTCTCAGAAAGATTTATGATCAGCCATAGACTGAATGTCCAAACATGTCTAGATGTCCTCAATACATGATACTAAAGAACTAGTCATCAGAAAAACATCAAAAAATAAAAATTACATATCAAAAATGTTGACTGTGCCGAAATCAACAACTTGTAAATCCAGAAATTCCTCCTAATAGATGACTCCTTCATCTCCCTTTGAAAAAGAATCAACCATAATATTATGTTGTCTATAAATATATTCAAAGAAAATCTCCCTAAAAAACTGAATCTTCTCCCAATATGATTTTATTATATTTATTATTGCAAGTATAAAAATGAATTAATAATTACGATTATTTAGAGTGGACGAAATGGAGTTTTGTCTCTCAAACACGTTTCAAGGGTAAAGCACGTTCATTAATTTACAATAATCTTAACGGTAAAGCAGGTTAATCAATTTATTATGATTCTTGTTAATAATTTTATCAAATTTTTATGATTTTTATTAATAATTTTATCAATTTTTTCTATTTATTTAAATTAGTATAATTATTATAGAAAATTGTGTATAATTACTTTGTTGTTATTGTTATTGATAATGATGATGGTTATTAACATCTATAAGATTAACTTTAACTTATCCCAACTTTAAAAATAAGGAATTACTTGATTTTATTTAGATATTCATTTCTATGTTCGAAAAAATTTAAAAGAAGTCTTTCTATATCACCATGTAGTTTTGATGAGTTAAAAGGTGAGAAGGTCAATATTTTAACAAATGCTTTGAAATTGTGATTTAATGTTAGCTAGAGCATTCTAAGAGAAATGTTTTTTCATCTTCAACTCTCTTAGTGTTATTTTTTCCTATCCTTTTTCACTATGGAACTCATGAGAGCTTGTTTTTATTTTAGCAATGTTGATTTTATCCTTTATGCTATTTAAAACATAAAGATACAAGTTTGAACTTCTAAATTAGAGTTTACGACTACCTTACAGAATCTTCATTTTCTCTTATACTCTAATTCTTTATCACCCCACAACTACTTCTTAAATTTGAATGTAGTAATACTTTTAATATTATCACTATTCTATAGAGTGCCATCTTCCTCACTCCCAGATGCTTTACACAAGGCTTGACATCTTTTTGCCAACCTTTCTTATGTTAAAGTTGGTTTTGAACCAATCTTAGGGAGTCTCTTGTCTCCTATGCTATCTATCTTTTTCATATACATAAGATACCTAGTAATATACATGCACTTAATGGGGAAGTGACTTGGTACTATGACGAGCATAGAATAGGGTGTATTGCCCTTAATTTTTAGAGTATATGTTATAAAATGATTTTAGATTTTCTCTATCCTTATCAATAATTTTCTAGAGATATTGGAGCCCCAAAATTCATATCCATAAAATATTAATATAGGAGTGATGACAATCTCAAAGAGAAGATTCTTCTTATAACAAAGACAAAGCTCTACTAATATGAAACTATTTTCAAGTCCACAATAATATTTTCAACCCATGTTAATCATTTTCGTTACTCTATACTTTTAATTAAGATTGCGATAAATATGCTTTAAGATATATTTGTATGAAGTCACTTCATCTAAGTTGTTTTTGTCATACATGTCAAAATTACCATAAGTAATCTTTTATATTTGATTATTATAGCCCTTTTTTTAAGTGTTAATAATCATACCCAGTCTAAAGAAAAAATATTCAACAAATTTTAGTTGGTTGCCCATACCATAGGGACTTCTCACTATAATAATGATATAATATGAATATAGAAAGAGGATGATGATTATTTCTGCTAGAGTCTTGTTGACACAACCTAGTTCTTCCAAGAAACCATTTAACATGTTAATGTATATACCAAAAAGGTTAGCAATAAAAGACAGTCTTTCTTGAATCCTATATTACATTTTTTTTTTTTACAACCATCCCTTGGAGCTCATAAAATTGGAATAATATTTTCATAGTACCTTATATCACAAAAACTCTCAACTCAAAAGGGTATTTTATCTCTTCTAATCTAGATTACAAATGTTATCTCTAGGAATTGCAACACTTTTTTTCTAATGTCCACAAAGAAACCCAAAGGATTGGTTTTATTATTGTGACACTCCTCAACAATGATACTAAGATAACAAGGTGGTCCACATAACAAGGTGGTCCACAATTGAATGGTATAGATCCTAAATCCTACATGGACTACTTCTCTTTTTCCATGATTTTCCATCCATATGTTGATCTTCCTTTATAGAATATTCCATATAACATTTATAAAACATGGCTAATCATAATGGTCCTCTAATTACATAGATCGTTTCTATCTTTACTTTTAAAAATAGAAACAATGAGGCATTGTGTCAATGGTTTAGTGAAACCATGATTCATTTCTAAATTGAGGATCTTGTGCATGTGGGGGATGAGGATAGACCACCAACTTTTAGTATTTATGTTTGGTATCAATTGATGCCTTTAGCTTTCCCTTTTTGAGCCATTTAACCCCACACTCTATGTCTTCTAAGGAAATAAAATATTCCTTTGTGGAAAGGGTTTGAATGTTGTCGAGTGCCTCACAAAATTCATAAATATATTTTGAAGAAGGAATTCAAATCATTTAACGAAATCATATTTCTTTCATTAGTTTATATGTCCTCCAAAATTTCTTAGGATCTAGCTATGATAGGTGCAAAATCTTATCTTGCGTTTAATTATATAGTACATTTTTTTTCCTTTTAATTAGAGCTTTTAAGGATTTTTAAAAGCATCACTAATGGAATTTTGTAGCATGCTTTCACTCTTAATCATGCAAGGGTTGGTCATTATATTTTTCTTTTTACACATATATGAAGTTGTTAATAGAAGTATAGAGGGCCATAGTAAAATTATGAGAGAGATCCCGTAGTAAAATTATGATAGAGGTCCTGTAGTAAAATTATGATAGAGGTCTTCAATGGTGTCCTCATTTAATATTATATTTAATTTATTATTTAAAACCCATAAATCTCTTATAAGACATATGTGCCTTAAATAAAACTTGTGCTCATGATCATTAATGATATCAAAATTTACTATACCAAGCCCATGAATGCAATTAGTGTGGTTGGATGTAAGATCCCCATTTTTGAACTAACTGTTGTTATATTGTTATATTGGGCCACGGCCCCGACACATGTGATTTATTGTGATGATTGGGAATAAGCCCTGATACTTATGATTGATTCTATAGTAGACTGACATGTTGGACATGGATCCTTACTAGATTACCTTATTGTTGATATGCTGGGCAATAAATCCCCAATATGCTTTCTGATTATGTTTCAATGCAGGCACAAAGCCCTAATATACTGGAATGACCCTTTGTTTTCTTACATACTGTTCAGTGATGTGAATGACATAATTGACTTATATAGTGTGTTGAGCGTGGACTCAGAAACACACCAATTACCTATGTACTGGGCCAAAGCCCTGAGGTACCTAGAGGAAATATAATGTACTCGGAGTAAGCCCTGATGTACATTGAGTGTTGGATAGAAACCCTGGAGCACTCCAAGCTGATAAAACAATTACCGGATCCGAGGAAACAAAAAGATCCTAGATGTGCCTCACAACCACATTCTAGCACTAGTGCAGAGCGGAGACTCTGAAATTACACTAGAGTAACGCCCATGTGAGAGTGTTGAGTTAAATGCCTCTGAAGAGCACTCGAGGTTACAAATCTCCAAGTGTTGAGTTAGATGGCTCTGAAGAGCACTTGGGGTTACGAAGTTTCTAAGTGTTGATTCGAGAAGACTCTGAAGAGCACCTTCATCATAATTATTTAAATTGACTAAATGATTCATCTTTCTATCTATCAAAGTACTACGGGAATTACTGGGTTGAACGAGGAAATCCAACATGCAAAGAGGTAGACGAGAGGTACCTAGCCAAGCCTACCAAGACCATCCAAAGTGTTGGACTTGTCCCTAATAAATTAAAAAAAAAAATCTTGTCAAGTTACTTAATTAAATCAAAGATAATTACCCATAGTCTCCTATGTATATCTTAGATAAAAGCATCAAGGCTGATTGATCTAATAAAGAGCTGTAATATTAATGTTGCAATACTTACTATGAAGTATATTGTTGTTTTTATGCATTAGTAATATTATTAATAATGTATTAAAAGATAGTATGAATTATAATTAATTATTATAATTATTGACACCATATACGGTTATTATAAATATTATGTAATTATTGTGGAAGAGGAAAATCAATCTTTTTCACTTAGTTAAAGAAGTGAAAAGTCCTAGATCCAAGGAGGACCAAGCAATTGTTAAAATAATATCTTTTAAACTTTAATTAGGTAATTTTAAGAAACTAATTACCACAACCGTCATAATTCAATATCTCTTACTTAATGAGGCAAATCCCAAGTTTTGCGTCCCTCATTCTTTTCATTATCATTTTCTTTTATGGTAATCAAAGGAAGCTTTTGCTGCTCCAAGAAATCGAAGTAGGCTGGTCCAAATTATTCCAGAACTAAACAGGCTATGGCTTAGGGAACTCTACCTCATTTTTGCATGTTGGAATCCAGCTCGGGGGGATCCGTACATAATCAGAAGTGATTATCGGAGCATGGTTGTGAGGAACTCGGTAATCCCAAAGTTATCCCATCAAGGGCAATCAAGACCACAGGTTTTGTGTTAACACGGTATTGAATGTGCAGATAGGAGCAGGAAGGAAATCAAGTGCCAAGCACCCAAGCTACAGGTACGAGTCATCGACGTATTTTCAGATTTCTGTTATAGGAAAGTAGGTCATTTTTCTTCCCATGTTTATTATATTCAAGTTTTGCCCCAAAACTAAGGAAAGAATCTAGTAGGCCTAGCTAAACCTAGACTTTGCTAGAGGAATCTGGGTTGTGCATTTAAGTAATTATTTTAGGTATTGTTATTTCATCTTATTAATTTGATGTGCTATCACTGTTTTGTCTTCTTCACCATTCGATTTGTAAACAATATAGGGTTTATCACTTAGGTTAAACATTAGTGTTCTGCGTTTTTAGTATTTGTAAACCAAGATGATACCACCCACATACTTTTACAAATACAGATAACCAAACACATTAAAACAGAGTCTACAATTTCATTGACAAGGTAGCTTCATCCCAAAATAGGAATATGATTCTTATAAGCCTTCATTTCTTTCAAACGCTGCTTTAGAATTAAAACAGTACGCTAGGGTAATCTCTTTCTTCTTTTTTTCTTTAAAGCTAGGAGTCACCAGATCGAAACCCTAGAGACCACATTCAATAGAAAACGATAGCTACAGGAAACTTCAAAGCCCAAGCGTAGTGGTCAAACAAACCAAAGATCGACTCCACCTACTAATAGCTTACTAGCAAGAATGATTTTCTTCAGTTAAGAGATTTAAACCCTAGTATTTACATAACCTTAATGACCTGGAAAATTAAAAACAAAAGACTTACATATGCATAGCATTTTCAACGCTATTGAAGTTAACGCAGAGATAGAGAAATAACAGATCGGTACCCAAACATCAAATTGCAATTGCAGAGTTACCTACAGAAATTCAAGACAGAGATTGCTCTCAAACCCTATCATCACTTAAACATTGAGTCTCAGAAAGAGAATTCTCCATACACAGTTTAAAGGTAAATAGAAATTAATGCAGAAATAGAAAACTCACAGTTCAAATCCCAGTAAGCATTACAAGAAGTAGGAAAGTCTGTGTATCGAATGTAGTAACCAAAACGTATTCAAGACAAATAATTACATTTCTTCATAAAATTATATAGTCAGCATTAGCCACAATCCAAGTCACTTCTCTACCCAGAAGAGTTGGTACCTCTTCTTCTACCAAATCGAATCCAAATACATGGCCCAACAACCCTTTAGGGCCATTACAAACAATAGATACATGAGTCTCGGTCTAGCCAAATGGCGACCCAAAGCACTATCCAAATCATAGCAGGTAACCCAAATGGGCTCCAGGTCCTCTCTAAAACCTCAAACCAACAGCGAAACCCCCACAGAGCCGAGAGGTGAATTCAAGATTTAGTAACTAGACTTACCCAAGCTTCGAATTGCAATCATGGATACCCTGACCATGCAGAGGAGAATAAGAGCCAGCCACTACCTGCATTAACACAAAAACCCAAGGTAGAACTGAGAGGCAAAAATAGCTGAAACCACAATTCGATAATTGCAAATTACAAGAAATCATGACCTAGTAACGTTACCTATGAAATGGATCGTCACCATCATTCTGTAGATTGTTACTCTAAATCCTGGACAGGAACAAACAAACGAAACCCTCTCCTCTTCCACATGCAATTCAAAAAAAATGAATCACAATTTGGGGAAAGAGTGGGTTTTGGACCCAACAGTAACCCCGCCCACAGCTGAAAAGCACTTGCACGATTCCACTTAAAGAACATTAATACCCCCAACCACGATTTAAATTTCGTAGATGGAATCCCTTGCGCCATAGTTTTAGAGACCTAAATTTTGCAAACTTAGTGCCATTTAATTATTACAAAGAGTTTCGACCCACTTAGGGTAGCACATAAATTACAGTGATATCTAGGGCACCAACTTTCATAATTCATGTTGTCCAAACATAGGTGCAACTTTTGGAAGGTGACGCTTATTCAGGCGAGTTAACTAAAACGGAAGATGTCGACAAAATGGGCAAGAGTAGATACCCCAACCAACTGTCCGGTGGACACACCTACAAAAGCATACAGTGTACAAGTGTATTAGCGGCAAGCACTAAGTAAGTCCAATGCCTCTATACTTTCATCCTACCTCTCGGTAGCACCCCAAGGGAATCCCTTTCCCTCAACAAACAAGCACTTCACTTTAAGCCTCAATAGTCACCAACATAAGTCCACTATACCTGAAGTAGCAGTACATAGTTCATATATTTGTATTTCATAAACTTTTGAAGCATTTAAAAAAAAGAAAGGGGAAACAATAGTAAACATTCCAATAAGTGCCAGTGATACATGGTAGTTCCACATTATCTGTACATTCATTTCCATAGCCAATTGTAATTCATATTTTCTGTTGTCAAGCTCGACTATCGCATTTATTTAGCAGAAATATTTACAGTGCTGAAGTTAATTTTGCTTATTATCCATTCTTTTATCATGAGAGACAACTATATAGAGATTTTTTTATTTTACAATTTTTGGGACGTTTCAAAAGTATCAGAGCGAGTTACAAACACTAAGTGACCTATTGGGCTCACTACCAAACACCGCTGCAGACATAGGAAATTGTGTTTAAAATATTATGTTATGTTTATGAAAAGAATTAACTAACAAACTGTTTTTTTTTTTCCGCGAATGGATACTTATATTTAACAGCAGGTATAGACCATATCAGTAGAATGGAAGCAAAACGAGGCAGAAGCATACAGGGAAATCTAAATTCCCCACCACGAGAGCAAGAACTCATGGTGGAGCTCAACTCAGACCTGCTGAAATCCATGCAAGATCTACAAGCTGAATTTCAGAGTTTCGGAGATGAAAATATGCAATAAAGAAGAGAACAGCGGGCTATAAATGAATCCTTACTCCAAATCCTAATAGGGGCAAAACCCCTTGAACATCATACTCTCTCTGTCAACTCTCTTAACACCAGGAAGGTAGCCAGTTACAAAATAGAAGAGCAAACCGAACATAAATCAAAACAATTGGAAGAGGGCTGTAAGAGCTCTTCCAATGACAATGGTTCTCCACCCCCTTGCAAGAAAAGGAGGAAGAGTGATGACAGCTTACAAAGGGAGTTTAGAAAGATAAGAGCCCCAACTTATGATGGGGAAGTTAACTTAGGAGAAAAGGCCGAAGAATGGTTGTTAGGGATGAACAAATACTTTAAGGTTCATAATTACTCTAGTGAGATGCAGGCCCGACTAGCCATATACAACTTAAATGGAAAAGCTACTAGATGGTGGTGGGACTTGAAACACACTAAGGGACAAGAGCTGTGAGACATAAGCTGGAACACTTTTAGTAGAATATTTCAGGACAAATATATGTCTGAAAGATTCTTCGACAAGAAGATAAAAGAATTTCATGAGCTGAAAATGGGTTCCTTGACTATGGAAGCTTTCATAAATCGGTTCTTAGACTTCCTGCACTATGTACCTTATATTAAGGATGAGAAGGTGAAAATCTAGCAGTTTTTGGGTGGGTTGCCACCAAACTTTAGAGAGAAGATAGAATTTGACATGCCAAAAACCCTTGACATAACCCTACATAAAGCCAGGCTGTGCTATGAGCATGGGAAACCAAGGAACGACAACATCAACAGAAATAGAGATAGATTCAGGACTTTCTCAGACAACCGCAGACCGGGTTTTAGACCCCCACCTTTTCAGAAACATAACAATAGTTTCCCACCCAACAGAGGTTTCAACCGATCTCAAGCTTGACCTAATGCACCCCCACCACCAGCCAACATGCTAGCCTTCAACAAAGGGGCAAAGACAGTCCCACCAACTGTTTCTTGTTGGAAATGCCAGGGACCACATTACTACAGAGACTGCCCCAACAAAACAGATGGGACTTTACACAACATCCATGCAGAGCCTACAGTGGGAGACATGGCAAAGACACCTAGGATTTATGCCACCCTTGATGGTCGGAAGGCAAATAATCAAGCCACCATGGTAGAAATTGAGGGTAAGATATCTAACCACATCATTTCAGTTCTAATAGACCCCAGTGCTTGCCGGAGATACATCTCTCCTAGAATAGTAGAATCTTGTAAATTAAACTGAGAGAGTCACAAAGCACCATGGCTGGTACAATTAACCATCGATACCAAGCGGAAAGTCTCCGAACTAGTTAAGAATTGTGAGATAGATTTGAACAGCTTTCTAACTAGGATAGAATTGAACATCTTACCGCTAGGATCTTATGACGTAATAATAGGCATGGATTGGTTGGAAGGACATCATGCATTGTTGGATTGATTAAATAAGTCAATCCTATGCACAGATAGTCAAGGAAACCAAAGAACCATCCAAGGTATACCTAAGGAACTATCAGTACAACAGACATCGGCATTACAAGGAAAGAAATGCTTAAGAAAGGGTTGTAAACTATTTGCAATCCACCTTCAATTAGTAGAAGCCGATAGAGATCAAAAGATCGAGGATTTCCCGATACTAGTAGAATTTAGAGACGTATTTCCTGAGGAGATACCAAGGCTACCACCCAAGCAGGACTTAGACTTTTCCATAGAACTAAACCCCAAATCCGTACCCATCTCTAGGACTCCATACCTTATGAGTACATCCGAACTGGTAGAACTCAAAATACAGTTACAATAACTAATAGACAAGGGATACATTTGACCGAGTGTGTCTCCCTGGGGAGCACAAATCCTCTTTGTTAAAAAGAAGGATGGCACGATGCATATGTGCATCGACTACCACCAACTCAACAAGTTAACCATTAAGAACCATTATCCACTCCCTAGGATTGATGACTTGTTTGACCAAGTCGGAGGAGCAAAGATCTTATTGAAGATCAACCTGTGATCCGGATATCACCAGGTGAGTATCCGTGACGAGGACATCAGTAAGACCACGTCTTAGGGAACAAACAAACGAAACCCTCTCCTCTTCCACATGCAATTCAAAAAAAATGAATCACGATTTGGGTAAAGCGTGGATTTTGGACCCAACAGTAACCCTGCCCACAGCTGAAAAGCACTTGCACGATTCCACTTAAAGAACATTAATACCCCCAACTACCATTTAGATTTCGTAGATGGAATCCCTTGCGCCATAGTTTTGGAGACCTACTTTTTGCAAACTTAGTGCCATTTAATTATTACAAAGAGTTTCGACCCACTTAGGGTAGCACATAAATTACAATGATATCTAGGGCACCAACTTTCACAATTCATGTTGTCCAAACATAGTTGCAACTTTTGGAAGGTGACGCTTATTCAGCTGAGTTAACTAAAATGGAAGATGTCAGCAAAATGGGCAAGAGTAGATACCCCAACCAACTGTCCGGTGGACACATCTACAAAAACATACAGTGTACAAGTGTATTAGCGTCAAGCGCTAAGTAAGTCCAGTGCCTCTATACTTTCATCCTACCTCTCGGTAGCAGCCCAAGGGAATCCCGTTCCCTCAAGAAACAAGCACTTCACTTTAGGCATCAACAGTCACCAACATAAGTCCACCATACGTGAAGTAGCAGTACATAGTTCATATATTTGTATTTCAAGTGCCAGTGATACGTGGTAGTTCCACATTATCTGTACATTCATTTCCGCAGCCAATTGTAATTCAAATTTTCTGTTGTCAAGCTCGACTATCACATTTATTTAGCAGGAATATTTACAGTGCTGAAGTTAATTTTACTTATTATCCATTCTTTTATCATGAGAGACAGCTATATAGAGATTTTTTTTAATTTACAATTTTTGGGACATTTCATTGGATTTTAACCACTTCATGAAAGCCTTGCAAATTATTAAATATCGAGAAGTGCAAATCTTGATTAGCTTGATACCTAACAAAATCTTAGCAATTGTTTAGAGTTTCTAATTAAGAAAAGGCCCTCCTTTAACCATGGAGAATTAATGTTGTATTCATTACTTAAAATAATAACTTAGTTACTCATGGTTTTCTATATATATAAAAACACACTCAAACATGAATACATATATAAACTCTTGTAACAAACATATCATTCAAATATTTTTAATAAACTAAATGATGTTTTTTATAAGATAAATGATGATGTTTGTACCACTAGACTAAGGAATTAAATTAGAAAGACATAAAGAATAATTTATTTATAAAATTATAGTGGAAAACTTGATAAAGTTAAAAATATTTTTTCATTCTTAGTTTTTTTCTATTAGTATAATAATAATAATAAATTATTTAATTAATAAATAAAAAATATAATCAAACTTTTATTTTAAATATAATAATTTAATTTTTTTAATTTATTTATTTATTACAAAATTCAATTAATTTCGATTTTGACGTATAAATCTCAACAAAACCTCCAATTATTTAACTTATATTAAGAACACCTACACATAAAATGATATCATACTCTCTTTTTCTCCCAATTAATCAAGACCGTTTGAAAAACAGATATTTCTATGATAAATATCTTCTAAAAAATCAATACGATATATATCTTTCTAGATGAACATTGCTTAATATCTTCTAAAAAATCAATACGATAAATATCTTTCTAGATGAACATTGCTTATGCGTCTGTTTTTCAATGTGTAACTTTTCAAAATATATGTTTCTGACACATATACTATTAAACGATGCAATGCTTATCGGTTTTCAATATTTATTTATACATGTTAAATGATTTCGATATAAATGTTGTCGACATTAATTTCCACTTACACTTACGTTTTTTATTATTATTATATATATATATATATATATATATTATTCATACCAAATTCAATTACCATAATTGTTTATTTATTCTTACCAAATTCTCTTAACATATCCGGTAATCAAGAATGATTAGATATCCCAATTAGGTTTAATTTAAGAGAATATAAATAGAAATATTTAAAAAGCATGTTTCAAAACCCCATAAACTTACATGTGTAACTTATTGAAATACATTATCACATATTATTGGATAATATGAAGAATACCTCTAATCCTTATCAATATAAAACATGAATAAAAATAATAACCTCAGAAATTACAAAAATATTTTATTATTATCAAACCAGCCGCGTCTGCATGAATGTTCTTATAGCTATCTTTAAATGGAAAGAAATAGTACGTAAAACCCATAAATCTCAGCATAGGATGGTAATTTAGAGGTAAATATACTCGAAAAATCTGGAAAGCTCTGTGGAATTGACGCCTTAGTTCATGGTGCATGGATCACGCGGAATGATACGATGACAATAATGGTGGCAAATCGTATGACTGGATTCTTCGTGTACCACTCGATGCCACTTTTCCACGGAGGTTGGATGTCAGTATTTCGCGTATGTACGATGCCATTTACACCGTAAATCTGGGATTTACCCTGTAACCAAGGTTCAAAATCGAACATGTCATAGTAAGTCAAAGGACTCCGATAGGCCTCAGAAGTGTTTTATGAAAATTGCATCTCAAAAAAAATTATAATTTTTAATTTTGACATTTTATGAGGAAGTGCAGTAACTATATTAAAATTACATAAAAAGTGTAAGTTTCAAACTACTCGTCAAATATTTTTTATTCATTGTTCAATTCCATATGTGTTGTTGGCATTAAATTGGTAATGAAATGTACTACATCAATTCTAGTGGGATGGATGATGGCCATTGGCCATCTCTGTTTGTAGGTCTACCCCTTGAAAAAATAAAAATAAAAACCATTAAATACATTGTTACGAATTATATTCCATTATTCTCATATCTAATATCAACAAGTTTTGAGATTTATTTGTTTCTTGATTTCTTTAATAACAAAAGGATAGGTTAGCGACCCGGCGAGCTTAATTTTTTTTACTTAGCCTCACATATGAATTTATGAGTCTCCATTAAGCATATCATAGTGATACATGATACAATTGGGTTGCTTTTTGTTCACATCAAATTGCTTAATTCATGATCTTTATGACAATTTTGAGCATCCCAAAATTTTAGTTGTAGTCTCTACTCCCACTTGGTTCAATAGTTGTACCTACATCCACTACCAATTATTTGTATAAATGGCATGCCCATGAAGAGCATCAAGCGTAAAATGATTCATTTGACTACTTATTATTTTGTTAGCCTCAATAAAACTCTTCTTCAATTGCATTTATATCTACCTGAGTTACTTTCTATTCATCATACCATTGAATGAGTTATTTTCTCTCTATGAATTTATGAAAATGGGTAAATGTTATATAAGTATGAATATTTTTGCCTTAATCGAAAAGGATGCAAAGTTTGGGAGAGGTATGGTCATCTAAATATATGAGCACCACACAAAGGGTTACAACGAATCAATTTTTGAATTAGTACTCGATAAAAAGAAAAGAAAGAAAAACATGATTGGGTTCAAGTGTGTTAAATTCCTAAGCTGAGCATAAACTATTTACAAGGAAAAATTACTAAATTAGACATTAATGATTTCTTTTTTTTCAGTACATTTGTTATTGAAACAATATTTCTTGTAAATGTAATGATTATAGATTTATTAATTTCTTTAATGGCATAAATTTAATTAAAAATATAATATTTTATTTAGCATTTTTTTTTATGTAATTAATTTATTGTTATGTCCCCGAAGGGGGGATATTATATATTTCATGAAGACCCTATTAATTTGCACCTAGTTTGCACCTATGGCTATAAATTTTTCCTCCATACTATAGTTTTGGGTTATTTGTAAATAGTTGGAAAAAAATTATTTATATAAATTTTTTAAATAGTATTAATTTGTTAACGTTTCATTGGATGAGAGCTGATAACGTCAGCCTCGGTAATCGCTTCCTGTTTTTGCGACGAGAGGTGCGTCATCCGAGTTAAGGCTACTCGTGGGTGTAGCAACGCGTGGCATATAAGCTGGCCTAGTTTTTGGCTCCGGGAAATGTGTTCGGCACTTTCTCCACAATACGATGGTTGTGGTTATCATGGAAAAACAGGTTGCAGACGTGACAAACCAGAGCAAGGACAGGATAATTAAGTTTTAATGGTTCAATGTTGGCGGGCAAGGGTGTCCCGCCATAGTATTAACTCTGCTACGGGCTTCCCTAAGTGGAATATCTAGGTGGTGGCTAATGTGGCTTGCAACTTGTCGTAAAAGATGGTGAGTAATAAATGTGATATTAATGTATTCAGTACCTCATAAACAGTTGTGCTATAATGTCAAAATCTTCGTTGTTGATGTTATATCCCTCGTAAGTATTCATCGAGGTTGTTTGTGAATGGCATTGTTTGTTTGTTTTGTGTTTGAGAGTGGTTTGAAGGAATGGTTGACAGGCCTGTGATGTATTAGGTTTTAGATTCAGGAATGGCGTTTTCCATTCGTGGTTTGAACCCATAACCAGTGCTTCAGGTCTCCACCACTCTGATGTTGTTGTTGATGCAAGCTTTCAACCTGGTTCTCGTTAAGGTGTATATACCAGCAATCGATGATGGTTCTGAATTGCTTGTTTATTTATTCGATTAAGCTATCCACGATGAAGTCTCTGTATGTGAGAATCGCAGGCAATAAATGAGCCACGAGATGACAAGATGAAGAGGAAATAATGGCGGTGTCAGAAGAAAGGGTGGGGAAACTCTGTTGAAGAGATCGGGCAGGTCTTTCATGTGGTTCCAAGTTCTATCACTTTTCTTTAAATATGTTTTGTTTTGTCCATTAGATGTGGCAAACCTGGCAATCATAATTTCTATATTAACGAAAATTGTTTGTCATTTCAATCATAGCTTGAGGCGCGAAGGTTAAATGTACTAACCTCGGACAATAGGACTCGCCGAAATTTTCTATTCATAGTAGAGATTTTGCAAGTTCCAGAGGCTCGATAAGATTGATGAGCTTTGAATGCGTGTTGTTCCAGGTCCTTACCGAGTGGATTGCCTGGTAGGTATTCTGGTCTGAGAAACAAAACAAAAATAAAGTCATTCAATAAGTCTTCTTTGCAGCCCTAAATATTACTGGTCTCGTATTGAATATTGAAGATTCAACGAAGAATAGCAAAATATTTTGAAGTATATCCAGTGTGATCCTTGTTTGGGTAAACATTTAAGCTATAATTCAGTAGATTTTAAAGATTGTTCAAGGTTGAGATGCTTATTTAGTTTATGGAACGAAAACTAAGGTACAGGAGATTTGATATTTAGTTTTCTTAGCAGAAATTTAAGCTCCAATGTCTATGTCTTTTACTCGAGAATGTTTAGGAGTCCTTGTCTGTTATCTCTGAAATGAACATGGAAACTTTGATAATCTATCCTACCATATATATCCAAGGTTTTTAATTCAAGGCATTGTTTTGCATACAAATTTTTTTATTTTACTTCCACAAAGAAGTGAATAATTGAACTTGATTCAAGTTGTAAATCTCTGTATTATGCAGACAGAGATCTTCCGTACCATGTTGGCTTCATTAAGATGAGACTGGCGATCTTTATTTCGAGTTGTAAATCTTTGTCTTTCAGAGACATAGATATTTGGTAATTCATTAATTCTGCGTGGGTTCATTAAGCTGAGATCATAGATATTTCCTTAAGAGTTATTTGCATATGGAATGTGATTCAAGCGTTAAATTTAAGTTTAGTTCAATGAACGACGACATTAATTAATAATATGTTTTGAATTGGGTAACTTGGATCAAGCTTGAAATTCTTATTTGCATATGGAGCATTATTTAAGCTTTAAAACTATGCAGGTTGCAAGTGATATGAAGACAGTTACACATGCTTCTCTACACAGTTTACAATCAGCTCCATTTTCACAAATGAATGCACAATAGTCACAAAAATCCTCATATATGAATGATCACGTAGTTTCAATTGATGGAAATATAGGTCTCGGATAATACTTGATAGCACCCAACCTCCTAATTACCATTAACAACATATTGTAACTATTACTTCGATTTCAATGATTATGAGCAGTTTCATAAGTATTGCTATGGATATGAACCCACTCTATCATAGCATTAGTTTCGGTTGCACACAACCATAGCAACATTAATAATTATTTTCCATACTGATTAGAGCTAATATCAGAGTATAGATCAAATTAAAGACAAACCAAACCAAAGCAATCAATTTCTGTTGTATTTGATTGTCTGTGTCAGAATAATTTGAAGAAACAAATTCGTTTGAAATATCATACAAAAGATTGCTTTGGAACTTATTGGTACCATTATAGACACAAATATTTTGTAATTACATCAGAATCTCTTTGAATTTTATAACAAATTCGAGACTTTTTATGGTTGGATACTTATGTAGAAATTGTATCAGCAGTACACGTAAATATATTTAATAGTTTAGTTAGTTCTATCTAAAATTACATTGAAATTTCTTGATTCATATCATTGTTTTGTTGGAAGACTTCAAATGAAAATGTTTAATTTAGGTTTTTCGTGTTTTTAATTTTATTTGATGATTAATGAATGTGTTTTGAACTCAATTTTCAATATTTATATTTTTTATTCACAGTTTGGAATTTGGTCCAAATTCTTTAAAAAACTATAACAATATGTTTTAATTTTTAAATAATAAATAATGAATAAAATATAATTTTTTTATTAGTTTTTGAAATATTACATTTAGTTTCTTATAGTATAAAGAAAAGTGTATTGTAATGTTATTTTTATTATAATAAATTTATATTTAAACGAATAATATTATTATATTTTATTATATTATATAGTAAATGGTAGTAATGATATGGGAGATATTTCTTGTAAATATTATAGTTTGTTAATACCAAATGCATATTTATATTTATGAAATAAACATGTTAAATTGATATAAATGCATGACAATATCATTGTAAATACTAAATGCATATTATATTTATGTTTTTCTGTATTAAAAATGTGAAGTTAAAAGTGAGTCGTTACCTAGAATCATTATTCATATATTTATCATTTATGCATAATGATGTGTATCTATAAAGACATAGTAACAATATTACATACTAAAAGTGAACAAGAAATCTTACCTAGAATCATGATTCTAGTAGGTCGAGTTCTTTAAGAGCAATTTGATATCTTAATTTAAATATAAACAGAGCGATTAAATCCATTATACATGAAATGCTATATAGAGACACAATCCATTATACATGAAATGCTATATAGAGAGACAATACTGGACATGTGTATATGTCATTGTTCTTTTTTATGCTTGCACCATACTATTCCCTTTTTGTTTTCTGTCGTCAAGTACCTTCTCAATATATATTTGCTTTGATGTTTTTTGTTTTCTTTTTTATTACAATTTTGTGGCAAAAGTATCATATTATAGCAATAGCTGTTAGCAATTCCTGAAAGCAAGTGCGGGGACATTGCCACCTCGTGGCTTTTGTTGTTAAATGAAATGAGATTTTTTTCTCAAATTTTTCATCGTAGATGTGCTAAACTAATATATACCTTTCTCACTAAAATTAAGATCAACCCTTCAAATTTGAACCTGCCTGTAACGACTAACGATGCCACTTAGCACGTCGTATATACCCTGTGGATTGAAAATGCTGCAGCCATGCAGGCCTTCCGATAGTGAAAGTCGCTCATTATTTATGTTCTTGCAATAAAATGAATATATGAAAATACAGCGAAGTCTACTACGACTCTCTCGTCTAGTGTTTTGTCTGGTGTGAGTAATAATTTGCAAGTACAGCCACATTATCTTTGACAAATCGAGCTCCATCGCATTCAAGTTTCAACGAACAGTTCGTCAAATTAGTTGAAATGACGTGCTTCTAAGTTCTTACCTCTTTCGAAATAATTACCTCTTTCAAAATAATGGTACGCCGGTCATTCTACGGCATATTAAACCAAACAGGAGGTCAGTCTATGACTAAGTCGGGAAAGTGCCGTGGGATTTTTGGAAAACTAAACTGCGTGTTTTTCTTGGCAGAAATAATCTCGTGCCGTGGGATCACTGGAAACCTAAACTGCCTCTTTCCTGTGTTTTACTTGGCAGAAATATACTCTTTATAGAGAACCAGCAAATAAAGCACTCTAAAAATACAATCTCAGCTGCAATTTTATATTTGCTTTGGAAACATTTAATGGAACTAAACCCTCATAAAAAGGGTTTAAGGGTAGGGTTTAAGGGTTTGGGTATTTAAGTAGTGAATAGTTTCGCGGATTCCTAGGGAAGAAACCATGACTGTCGAGCGGCTTTTAATGTGAAAACAATGATGTGAAGACTCTCGGGTGAAGTAAAGGAGCACATATTTGAAATCCTAATAGAAAGGGCAGTATAAGGAACAACCAAAACGTTCCCACTTGTTTTTAGTTGTTGCAATCCGTGAGATGAAGAATTGTTTAAATGGCAATTTCCTTGCTTGGGATTTGGATGATTTAGATAGTTTTAAAATAACATATTTAGTTTAGGATCGATTATCCTGATTGCTGAAATAACAACAGTGCAGAAATTAAAATTCAAATAAGAATTGATTAAAATTTAGTTTATTTGTATCCTACCCGTTCAACGGCGTCATAGTATTTATAAGTGTGTCTCGGGCTTGGACAATATGTATAAATGTGTCTGGCGCTGTGACAATTGGGATTGGCACTCTAATTTGGGGTTGTAAAAAGTGAGATAAGCCATTTAAATCAACAGTTATTGAAAATAACTCTTTACATCAGTAAAAGAAATGATATTTTTCGGCGATAGGGTTACAATGAACATTTCATTGTATATGGAGGGCGATTGCAAGCTTTCAATCAGGGATTAAGGATGAATGACCAAGATGCAGTGGTTTGGTATATATCCTAAAAAAATTCGTCAAACACACACAATTAATTGAAGGGTTTTACTTGTGGGTATAACTAAATACTTTAAACCCTAACCAAGATCTACTCCTATGCAAGAAATTAAACTTAATGCACAGCGGAACATAGAAATCAAGCTTAATGCACAGCGGAACTTACTTTCCATCTTCAAAGGTCGCGGACAGCTTCCAAGGCTCTGGGTTGATACGCTCCTGGTCTTGACTTGAGTTGTTGGCTCTCGAATCCTTCCAAGAACTTGCAATCCTTTTCTCTGGAGAGTATCCTGTCTTCAAATGGAGCAGACAATTTTTCTGGATGATTGCAAGCCTTGGAGACTCAGCCCTTTTATAGCAGTGCCAAAGAAAAATTCTAATCCTAGGGCTGCTGAAATTTAGCTAATACTTGGGAAACAAGTCTAAAAAGAAATCTGGAATTTCCGATTTTATAAAAAACTTGAAATCGAGAAACTTCAAAAAAAACTGAAATAAATCAGAATAAATTCTGATTTCCTTATTTAGCTCAAATTTATTACTGCTATTATTTTAATCAACTATAATCGGTCCATTAACAATTATAATTGATTAACATTATTCTATATGTATTTGTATCCAAAACCTTATTTAAATACGTACAATGCCATGACTTAATTAATCACATTGTTTGGCATATTTTAATCATTACATAAATGTAATCTTGCGACAGTATTTGATATCATAATCATAATGCACGTATGTCCAACTTAATTATTGTAATTAGACGTCTCTAAATCCAACAATCTCCCACATGGACAAGTGCAACCTTTTGATTATATATCCTTAGCTTTATTGCATGCAACTTTTCTATCTTTACTTATCGTATTTCTTAAACAATTTCGTCCATCAATTATGCTAATAAAGGACTTAAGCGGCACTTATCACATTTATTCGCAACTAAACCGACATAAATCACGCTGCCAACATAACTGAATGAAATGAATCTGATTTGGACATATAGTTTAGAAATTACACGCAAGTGTGATTAGACGTGCCTATTTCTAATTGAGTCACCTTTACTTTACTGTATGAGGTCAAAAGTTTAAATTTTAAAGAAAGAAATAATGAAACTGAAACTGAATGCAACTTGTATATATCATCAAAAATTGTTTACAATTGCATTACATAGAACATCAAAAACAAAACTTAAAACATATTCAGACTCCCACATTTTCTAACTATCCTAAATAGATATTACACCCATACGGGCAACATGTTCGTGAAACTTCTTGGGTGGTAATCCTTTAGTAAGAGGATCAGCAATCATGGAGTCTGCACCTATGTGTTCTATACATAATTCATTATTCTGCACTCTCTCTTTTACAACCAAAAACTTAATATCGATGTACTTTGACTTTGACGAACTTCGGTTGTTGGTTGCGTATAACACTGCTGAATTGTTGTCACATAACAATTTGAGTGGTTTCTGAATAGAATCCACAGTTTTCAGACTTGTGACGAAGTTCTTCAGCCATACGCCAGGATAAAATGCTTCATAGCATGCAACAAATTCAACTGCCATAGTGGAGGAGGCTACCAATGACTGTTTAGCACTCTTCCATGACACGGCACTGCCTGCCATCATTAAGATGTATCCTGATGTTGACTTCATGCTATCGACACATCCTCCAAAATCAGAATCAGTATATCCAATGACCTCGAGCTGTTCCGATCTCCGATACGTGAGCATATAGTCCCTTGTTCTCTTTAGGTATCTCAACACTCGCTTGGCTGCCTTCCAGTGTTCCATACCTAGGTTACTCAAATATCTCCCTAGCATTCCAGTGATGAACGCAATATCCGGACGCGTGCATACTTGTGCATACATGATGCTACCCACGGCTGAGGCATAGGGAATATCTTTCATGATGTTTTTATCTAAGTCAATTTGGGGACATTGTTTTAGACTAAACTTATCTCCTTTTGATACAGGGGTATCTCCTGGTTTGCTGTTTTCCATGCCAAATCTTGTTAGAATCTTATCGATATAGTTCCTCTGGGATAACCTTAGAATACCTTGAGATCTATCTCTAAGTATTTCAATCCCTAGAACAAATGATGCATCACCAAGATCTTTCATTTCAAAGTTCTTAAATAAAAAATTCTTAGTTTGATGCAACATGTCCTTATCGTTACTGGCAAGCAATATGTTATCTACATATAAAACCAAGAAAATAAATTTACTCCCACAGAACTTAAGGTATATGCATTCGTCTACTATGTTAGACTCAAAACCAAATGAGCTAACAATTTTGTGAAATTTATGATACCATTGTCGAGATGCTTGTTTTAGCCCATAGATAGATTTGTTAAGTCTGCAAACCATAGACCCTGCATCACCTGATACAAAGTTCTCTGGCTGCTTCATATAGATCGTTTCATCAATGTCACCATTGAGAAACGCCGTCTTTACATCCATCTGATGAAGTTCTAAATCATAATGTGCTATAAGCGCCAATATAATCCTTAAAGAGTCTTTCGATGAAACTGGAGAGAAAGTCTCTTTATAATCAATGCCTTCTTTCTGTGTGAAACCTTTCGCAACAAGACGTGCCTTGTATTTTTCAACATTGCCTTTAGAATCCCGCTTAGTCTTAAATATCCATTTGCAACCAACGGGTTTCTTGTCTTTAGGCAACGGAACGATATCCCAAACGTCATTGTCATACATAGATTTCATCTCTTCATTCATGGCATTAATCCACCTTTGAGAGTTAGAGCTTTCCACAGCTTGTTTGATATTAACAGGATCATTTTCAAACATGCCAATGTCAAACTCATGTTCTTGAAGATATGCATAATCCTTAGATTGTGTAGATCTTTTCTCTCTAGTAGATCTCCTAATTGGCATAGGTACTAGATTTTCTTGAGGTTCATTTACAACTTGATCTTCAACAGGAGGAGGAACATCATTATCAATTTCTGAATCTCCCACAGGCCCTAGGCCATCAACATTTGTCATGTCAATGTCAGGGTTTGGGTTGGGTTCAGGTCCATTTGTGTTCTCTATTCCATGTTGAGTTTCTAACTGAGTTATTTGTGATGATGAAGTTTGCATATTGTCAGAAGATGTATTTCTAAATGCAATCGGAATTTGAACAAAACCAGGACTTTGGTCCATAGTCTCATTTCTAAACGTAATCGGAATTTGAACAGAACCAGGACTTTGGTCCATAGTCTCATTCGCATTCGTCTCTTCTTCTTCAAAAATACTATCTTTTGTCATATCTCCCCCCACAAACTCATTATCCTCAAAAAATTTTGCACTTCGTGACTCGAAAACTATATGTTCTGTTGGATTATAGAATTTGTATCCCCTAGATCGTTCAGAATAGCCTATAAAGTGACAACTAATGGTCCTTTCGTCCAGTTTCTTTTCATTTGGCTTATAAGGCCTAGCTTCACATGGACATCCCCAAACTCTCAAATGATTCAAGCTAGGCTTGCGCCCAACCCATAACTCGTAAGGGGTCCTGTTAGCTGCTTTAGTAGGCACTCTATTAAGTATGTATGCTGCAGTCTTTAAGGCTTCTCCCCACAAATTCTCAGGTAGAGTTGTACGAGAAATCATACTTCTCACCATGTCTTTAAGGGTGCGATTGCGCCGTTCAGCAACACCATTCATTGCAGGCGAACCTGGCAACGTATACTGAGGCACAATTCCGCATTCCTCTAAGTATTTTGCAAAGGGACCTTGACGTTGTTCTCCGGATCCATCATAACGACCGTAGTATTCACCACCACGATCAGAACGAATGGACTTTATACGTTTGTTAAGTTGTAACTCAACTTCCATTTTGAACTTTATGAACACGTCTAATGCTTCTGCCTTTTCTTTTATTAAGTAAATATGACCATATCTTGAATAATCATCTATGAATGTGATAAAGTAACGGTGACCATTTCTTGTAGCTTTTGGAAAAGGACCACAGATATCCGTATGAATCAATTCTAAGACATCATTACATCTTTTTGCATCATACTTACGTTTATTAGTTTGTTTTCCCTTTATACAATTCACACAATCACTTAAGTTTGTAAAATATAAAGGTTGGAGAATATCATTAGACACAAGACGTTCTATCCTTTTCATAGAGATATGTCCTAATCGCTTGTGCCATAATGTTGGAGATTTCTCGCAAGTTAATTTACGTTTTCTATTATCTACATGCAGTGCCTCTGAATGTGAAGTGTCTATATCTAGAAAATAAAGATTATCATAAGAAGACAGGATACCAGAAGCAAGTAGCTTAGAATTTTGACACAAACTGAAATTTCCATTACCAAATGAACATACATAACCATTTTTGTCCAAATAAGATATAGAAATTAGGTTCCTTCTGAAAGATGGAACCACTAAAGCATCAAAACTTAAATAAAATCCTGTCTTACATAATAATCTAAATTTTCCTATGCTTTTCACTTCTACTTTGTTGCCATTTCCTACGTAAACGTAGCGCTCCGCCTCATTTGGCTTGCGATGGCTTAGGCAACCCTGCATCGACATACTGATGTTAGTCGTTGCACCTGAATCTATCCACCAAGTATATCTAGATACATAACTTAAATTAACTTCAGAACAAACTAAAGCAAGAGACATACCTTTCTTTGCCAACCATGCATGATAGTTAGTGCAGAATTTCTTTGTATGTCCTGACGCTTTGCAGAAAAAAAAGTTCCTTTCTTCTGCTTTCGCAGAAGTATCTTCCTTCTTGCTTTTCTGCGCGGCATTGTTTGCAGCTACCTTGGCAACAAACTTGCGCTTCTTGCCTTTACCCTTAGGATTAGATGTTACTACATGAGCACTTTCCCCCTTAGTCATTTTCTGTCTCTCTTCCTCCTGCACCAACTGAGCCTCAAACTCAGGTAGTGTCCACGTCCCTTTTTAACAATTATAAGTCATCTTGAATTGACTAAAGTTGGACGGGAGAGACAGAAAAATGAACTCAATGAGAACTTCATCAGAGATGTCATAATTATGCCCTTTCAAGGCACGTTGCAGTCTTGTCATCTCAATAACATGCTCTCTAACCCCTTCTTTTCCCTTGTATTTTATTGTTGCCAACTTCACAAAGAGTGTACTAACTTCAGTCTTTTTACTCTTTGTGAATTTCTCTTCAAGGGCCTTAAGGTATTTAATAGCGCCGGTCTCTGTATCAGGTATTATGCCCCGAAAAGTCTCATGGATCATTTGCTTCATCACCATTATGCACATGCGATTTGAATGCTCCCATCTATCAATATCAGCCTTCTCTTGGGGGGTTTCTTCACCCTCTTTATTGGGCTTGGGGCGATCAAATCTCAGTGCAGTGTCCAATTGCATGATCCCTAAGACTAATTTCAGCTTTTCTTCCCACTATTTGAAATTGTTCCCCATGAGGGGCTTAATTTGACTTAGATTTGACATTATGTTTAGATCTGAAAATTGAAGAACAAAAGGAAAAATTAGATATTATGCATCACGATTTGATCTTTAATCATAATTCTAAAATCCATCTAAAGGCCCAAATTAAATTATGTGCTCCATTGAATCTTTTAGCCAAAACACCACTCAATAATGAAAAACACCTTTGGGTGCAATCATTACCTTATTGTCTTTTCCGCGTTTGGGCCAGATTGACATATCCATTTGCTAACGACCAGGCCAGTCAAGTGGGGAAGGCAGGTCACTAACGGACCTGGTGCACCAAGCCCCAAATGCTTTTTCTGACATTGCCAGCATATGTGTGTTGCAACTTATTTGTTATACATCACCCTTAGCAGTTGATAATATGTGCTTGTTCAAGTAAAATATTAACATCTCTAAAAAGAAAGTATCACATTCAAAAATACTAAACTTAAGATGGTAGAAACAAGATGCAGACAACATCGAGATGGTAAGAGGCAAGATACAACGCTCAGAGATCAAACCACGTTGACCGAACAGGAAACAATGATCATTTACCCAGATTGCATTCTCATACTAGATCCGTCTACACATGGATCGCATTCAACGAGAGAGCGAGCACTGCCAGATCGAGATCAGCCGTCAAACAAATTTAAAAAAAAAGGTACAAGGTAGCTCTGCTATGCAACAAGGGCATAAATGCATACTATATCTTAAGAAAATATGTACAGGGAAATTAAAGAAGCGGAAGCATGCCCAGATAGCAGAGCTTCCCAATCTCTGCACAATAATTATGAAAGGCACCTAGCAGGGAAACAATATCGTAATCCCATTATAGGCACGGGGATCTACCTCAAGCACCTGCGCGGTTAGCAAAAGAACAACATGCATGCTTCTTATCAAGCTATCAAAGAAAAGTAAACCGGAATTATCTTCAGGCCTGCGCAGATGTAAATACTTTCAGCAAACAAATGAATTATCTCTGCATTGTTAAGCAATCTCCCTCCCCCAGAACGATTAATAAAGTGCATACACAATAATAGCAGAGATCGGGAGTCATCTGCACTTGTGCAAACCTGAACATTAAGATTGCAATAACGAATACACAAAATGTATAAAATATATGGGATCAAGCTCCCAATCCCCTGCACTATGCAAGCCAAGCCCCACGCAGCACCAATGATCCCCAGGTATCATTGCCAAGGCCAAACCATAGGCATATTTATTATCTAGTGATCCAGCAAGGTATCATTTTCCCCAAAACGATTTACAGCAATAAAAATAATAAAAGGAATGTTTTTCTGTGTGCAGGGATCAATACTCACGCTAAGTAAGGAAGAGAGACAAATGCATAAGGAAAACTAAAAAATTCCTCTTCCATCAGCGATTATAAGAGAATAAAATTAATTCCCCAGATCTCAAAATCAAGCACCAAACAGAGATTATAAAAGAATTTAAAAAGTCAATACTTCATAATCGTTTTCACACACAGCAATTCATAGAAAACGCATCTCATACTCAGGGGATCACACGCAGCAATTTCAGCCATGGAGACTTGGATTTTAAACTGCAATTCTTACACAAGGGTTGCTCTGATACCAATTGAAGGGTTTTACTTGTGGGTATAACTAAATACTTTAAACCCTAACCAAGATCTACTCCTATGCAAGAAATTAAACTTAATGCACAGCGGAACTTAGAAATCAAGCTTAATGCACAGCGGAACTTACTTTCCATCTTCAAAGGTCGCGGAAAGCTTCCAAGGCTCTGGGTTGATACGCTCCTGGTCTTGACTTGAGTTGTTGGCTCTCGAATCCTTCCAAGAACTTGCAATCCTTTTCTCTGGAGAGTATCCTGTCTTCAAATGGAGCCGACAATTTTTCTGGATGATTGCAAGCCTTGGAGACTCAGCCCTTTTATAACAGTGCCAAAGAAAAATTCTAATCCTAGGGCTGCTGAAATTTAGCTAATACTTGGGAAACAAGTCTAAAAAGAAATCTGGAATTTCCGATTTTATAAAAAACTTGAAATCGGGAAACTTCAGAAAAAACTGAAATAAATCAGAATAAATTCTGATTTCCTTATTTAGCTCAAATTTATTACTGCTATTATTTTAATCAACTATAATCGGTCCATTAACAATTATAATTGATTAACATTATTCTATATGTATTTGTATCCAAAACCTTATTTAAATACGTACAATGCCATGACTTAATTAATCACATTGTTTGGCATATTTTAATCATTACATAAATGTAATCTTGCGACAGTATTTGATATCATAATCATAATGCACATATGTCCAACTTAATTATTGTAATTAGACGTCTCTAAATCCAACATTAATGGCTCAAATTTACTTTTAGCAATCAGCATACTGAACCGTCATTTGTTAATCCACCGTCTTTTTTCATTAACCAAATCCTTTGCCGCAGGGGGTTCAGTTTTTTTGTTTGATCGGAGCCTTTGCCACGCGGGAGCTTGGTTAAATGAATATCCTTAGTCTTCATGGGTTAAATGAATCGCCTTGGTTAACAAAGACATAACTGCGTGCTCAAGATCCACGGGTGTTGAGATATTGGCGAAGACAGTTGGCCATTGCGATATGAGATCATTATCAAGCAACAGCGACTCGTCCTCATCCTCATAGGGAACGATGCTGTTGGTGTTCATCCTGAGAGAGACGAGGGACTTATGATCACATGTTTACTGCGTTGAAGAACGATCAGAGGTTTTTTCATGAATTTCTTGGGCACAAGCTATATTTCACCGATAGGAATAAAATCTGTGATTGGGAATGGATGGTAGGAAGCTGCGCGAGGAATTAATACTTAGGGTACATGTTTTGGAAATGTATTGATAGATTCTGTTAGGCATTTTCTGTAACATCCCCATATCTCCGAGTTGATACTAAGGAAAAAGGGGTAAATAAAAATTATATCTTTTACCTTCAAATTATCATAGTTCGGTATGTAAACATAAATGTCAATTATAAAAGCTTTGATACGTCACACAAGCTAACATATTAAAGCCACATCTAAGCAAACTTTTAGCGATTTGATAGGTCAAAGTAGATATATCACGTTATACACATGTCTACCCATAGAACGTTACTTTGAACCATTGATAACATGTATAAAATAAATATTTTACAAAGTGTTAACCTAATCCTCGTGGACATAAGTCTTTAATACAATCATTTGAACAAAATATCTTCATAAGAACGTATAACCAAAGAACAAAGTGATTCGTGACCATTCTATAGACCCCCGAATGATGAGCAACTTTTACCTTACATTAATTCATAATACATTACCTTTCAAGGTACGTTTGATACACACATATCTCGACATGAAAAGACAAGCTTATCTCTATGACACTAAAAGTTATATTATAACTACTACTACTCATTCATTTACACAATCATCTTTCTAAACTTCGTTATATCAATTTGAGCACTAAAGATGAGGATCCATCGGTATACAAATGACTTAATACACTTAAACTTATTTTTTCATAACAACGTCTTAATCTTAAACTTACCTTTTCACAAATTAATACACTTAACCCATTTAAATATCTTACATGAAATAAACCTATGACCACATCAATTCCACTTAATATTAATGTACATCTTCTTAAAGTAAATGACATCAATTGCAAACACAAGGTATGAGTGTACATCTTTCATAAACTAAATCACATCATTTGCAAACAACACAAGATATGAATGTACATTTTTCATAAAGTAATTCACATCATTTGCAAACAACACAAGATATGAATGTATATTTTTCATAAAGTAAATCACATCATTTGCAAACAACACAAGATATGAATGTACATCTTTCATAAAGTAAATCACACCAATCACACCAATTGTAAACTCAAGAGACACAAATATATATGTGGTTCACCCAACCTTTGGGCTAAGTCCATGGGAGTAGTTGTCTTTTATTAATCTTTCATGGAGTGTTTTACATCCCACAACATGATTGTTGCTCAAGCCACTCATATAGAGGGCGTTTTCTCAAGACCTTCGACCCCAAATCAACACTAATGTTGTGGACTTATTATACTTACAACCAACTATATATTTTTATTTTTAAGCAAGTAATTACAATCGAATCTAAGGTTACACCCTCAACATTAACTGTAATACAATGTTAAAAGTAGTGCCCCTCTTTGAAATCACTGGGATCACATATTAAAAACATAACCTAACTCAATTTGCAGGGTAATGCGATTTACGAGCTAAGGATCGTGCTCGAGAGTCGTCTCATCTTTATCAATACAGAAATAACATATATAGAGAGAGAGAGATCTTTAGTAAGGATTTAATGTGATACTTTCCTGCTACTTAAACTCGGACAGAGGTAATACACCAGATAGGTTTTGTAGATCAATTGGTAGAGTTGGATCACATAAAAACATACAATATGTGCCAAAGTTTTAAATAAGAACACACTCAGCAATTCATGAAGACGGGGTTCGTCTCTCTCTATGGTGAGATCACGTCCTAAACTCTAATTAAGCAGAGATTAAAACACTTTTCTACAAACAAAGGAAGGGATCTACTGTCAACAGACAGTAACATACCTGCTACCCATACCATGAAGATCTAAGCACAAATTCTAAAATGAAGACCATGCAGAGCTTGGGATTGAGCTGAGCTTCTGCAAACCTTTGATATATATATAAAAAGCAAATTAACACAGAGCCTAAATCTCAAACTATCGATGGAAGGGTTTAGGGATCGAGCTTCCTTAGCTGTCCTGTTCCCATGTTGGTTTTCGTAGTTAAATCCCAAAAATGCAGAACCGGGAATTGCAGGTTGTATCCACTTAGAAATGGTGAAGGCCAGGGTCACATTCATTTGCAGCGGATCACTCCAACTTAAGCTATGTCCTACGCAAACGATTATTTTGAAAAAAACGCATACAATACGAATTACAATCTGGGTCTATCGACATAAAATTTAGCTGCAGATCTCTTGCAACGACAATCAACAGATAGTGTACAATAACCTGCTGCAATTCTTGTTTATCCTAAATTTATGTGCACAGAACTATTTCTATGTCAATGAACACCTAATGTACACTCGACTGCTGCGATCTGGTTTATCCCAATATATATATATATATATATATATATATATATATATATATATATATATATATATAATGGGTAAAGTCTACATATTAAAACTCTATTGAATCTAAGTTAACTGGACCGCAAGTCCAAATTAACTCAGTTAGTCATGTAATACTGAAATTAAGAAATGATTACTTACCAACTATTATCGCAGAGATTTCTTACCAACTTCTATCGCCGAGTTTGTATCTTTATTACCGTTGTTGCAAGGGTCATGTCACACAAAGCTGGAGATTGGAGAGGTTGGTGTCGATCCATCTCGATGGAAGAGATCATGTATCTATACGGCTATATCATAAACTTGTTATACCTGGGACTCGAGCTTGTAAGCTCTCTTAATTAATATTAACAACTCTTCAACTAATTAAGGAAATAACTGATTTTTCATTGAGAGCTTCAGGAATGGTCCATAACTCCCTCAACGGTTCTCTATCTTGATCTGTGGAACAATTAACACATAGCCATCAGAAGCTTGATGGAAGCTTGGCTATTAAACCCCTGTTTGGTCCCCAAGCTCGCTAACTCAATCTTCTTCAGTTTTACACCATCAAGTAAGAGAAAGCAGAGCTTGGAAGTGCCGTACAGGAATCAAAAGTAGAATAGGGAAATCTTCTACAGTAAGTCAATGGCTGGAGGTATGATCTATTTGGTATTCATATTTCGATTCTGTATCAGAGTATTATTCCGCATTTTCAGAATCAGAAATTTTTTGCTTACAGTTGGCATCAGAGCAAAAATTTATCTCTGCCTTGATGTTTGGATTGCTCATGCGTTATATTGTTTAAACCCGGAGTGGCTGTATATTTCCTATTTGACTGAATGCGCCCAGAGTATTTTTCTATCACCAAATCTCTAAAAGATAAGACACAAACTCTTAATTTATTGATTTTATTAGACTGGATTTGTGTGTGCATTTCTTTTTGTGGATTTGCTTGAGTAATGAGGAGCGGTCCTCATAAAGACCGACTCTTTTGTTGGTAACGTTGTCTTCATTAATTCCTTAACTCGTAACAAGACAAATATCACCTTGGTTTTCCATGTTGACTACGTTGGCCATTACACGATCAGATTTCTGGTTTTGGAGGGGACCTAGTCTATCCAGGCATTTTCGTCATAGTGCAAGTCTTACCTTTTAAAGCTAACAGAAGTCGGTACTGCAAGCCACACCACTGTGCAACAACCCCAAGTAGACGCTAATGTTGCTGCAATGCCTGAAGCTTCTTTTAACTGCAATATTTATCTTATCCTGTCTGAATTTATTTTTTTGTTGTCCCCTCTTTGGCGCTTCATGTGGGTTTTAACTTAGTGTTTGGTGCGACTGCTTGAGAGGGTGTCGCTGCTATTTGAGAGAGGGCCACTATTTTCATCTTGCTCTTTATGTGGGAACTGTCCTGACTGCCAGTCGTGAACCTTATCTAGGTCTCATCCTGCCTAGCGTGAGTTTGTTGAGGCCTACCATGAATCTGGTAAGGTTTATTGAGCCTTCCTAAGCCTATTCAGGTCTGCATACCTACCGTGAGCTCACCTGTGGTAGCCATGACCCTGTTGGGATTTTGTTGAGCTGGCCGTGACCTAATTTGAGTGCCATGAGTCCTATTAAGGACATCTTGTAAAGGTCACAACATGTTGAAGGTTATTTGACTGAACCATGGGCCATCGGTCGAGATCACAACCCCTTTGAATTGTTTTATAGTCAGCCTGTTGTCTATTGTGGAGGCCACCATCTTCTTAGGGTTGTTTATGAAGTTTGCAGACTTACTTTGAGGTCATATCTACTGTCTCGTGACTTTGTGGGGGTTAGATCTATATGCTGAGATTTAGTTGTGATCAGATCTATTGTACTGAGTCTTGATTGTGGCTGGATTTGACTATTGATGACCACCACTGCTGCCTTTATTTATTTGCCTGCTGCCACAGTGAAGTAATTACAATTAGTTTATATAACTATATTGGTTACCAATGTTGCATATAAATGGGTTTTGGGGCGTACTGATTCCTTAAATTTCAGTATTTCTTTTCCCGTAACCAGTGCAGCTGCTATGGGGAAACTATTGAGATGGCTTCATATATCGATAGATTTAATCGCATCTCTTACATTTCCTATTAGTATCAAGTTAATTTTATGTGAGTGAGACTCATCAAGAGAAAGTTTATTTTTATTTTTATTTTTAAATTAGATATCTTCATAATTTAGGTTAAGGTTACATTATTTTTAGCTGCTTAGTTTCTGTGTAAAAATTGATATATGTTCCCCAGCAAAATCCTATTGAACGCTTATTTTTATCCCTGCATGATGCTAGGGTGTTAGATAATGTTTTTTATTATGGTGTTTGATAAAGTTTTATAATAAGGTGCTATTAGGAATTTTTCCTAGGCCACTTTAATATATATTTCATTTGCTGATGTGATTAATATCAATTTAATTTTATGCATAAAAGTAATAATGTCTAGTGATCTATATAATTTTAATTGATTAGAGAATAGCCACAGCATCTCTAATTAAATAGTATTATATATTATGTTTGATTAAGATCACGTAAAGAATATTTAGACATTAATTGTAATTAATTATACTGAATATAATAAATTTTATCCCACAGGAATTTTTATTATATTTATGTAATTAATTAGGATAAAATATTGAATTATTCGTAACTTACCCACAGGAATTATGAATTAATAGTTTTATCATAAGGAATATTTGAATCTGCTTGAATTAAAAATTTAGCCCACAGGCAATTTTTATGTCATTAGATTCAATCTTAAAGCATGAATTTACATTGGTAAAACATGAAAATTTTATTTGGTCTCAAATTTTAACATAAGCATGTGATCTTTATTTTTTATGCAGTTGTACAACCTGCAAATTTCTCTGAAATTCGTTGTGATATCCCTGAACTTAATGCAATCTCATTTGTTTGTTATGAATCTAATATGGTCAATGTCAATATTAACACTTGGTGGATTGATTCTGGATCAACAATTCACATTTCGAATTCTTTGCAGGGTTTGCAAAGCCTTAGGAAACCAGTGGGAAGTGAGCAAAGCATCTTATCAGGAAACAAGATGGGCTCGCATGTGGAAGCTATAGGAACATGCTATTTAACTTTAAGTAGTGGTTTTGTTTTAGAATTAGAAAAGACCTTTTATGTTCCAAGTTTTTCAAGAAACTTGATTTCAGTTTCAAGGCTTGTACCTTTTGGATATTCCTTCAACTTTTCAGAAATATCTTTCAGTTTATTTTATAAATCTGATTTGTTGGGAATGGTATTTTGTCTGATGGTCTTTACTGCATTAATTTACAAAACAATGTCACTTATGATTCAATGCATGTTCACACTGGCGCTAAAAGATGTGTTATTAATGATAATTCCTCTAAATTATGGCACCGGAGACTAGGTCATATCTCCATAGAAAGAATTAAAAGATTGGTAAATGAAGGTGTACTTAATACTCTGGATTTTACTGATTTTGAGACTTGTGTGGATTGCATAAAAGGAAAGCAGACCAACAAGTCGAAGAAAGCTGCCAATAGGAGTTCAGACATATTAGAGATCATACATACTGATATATGTAGTTCAGACATGGACTCACATGGTCAGAGATACTTCATCTCTTTTATAGATGATTACTCATGATATATGTATCTCTACATGCTTCATAATAAGAACGAAGCATTAGATGCCTTTAAGATCTTTAAGGCTGAAGTAGAGAAACAATGCGGCAAGCAAATTAAGATCGTGAGATCTGATAGAGGTGGGGAATATTATGGTAGATACACAGAAGATGGACAAGCACCTGGGCCATTCGCAAAATTTCTTCAAGAGCATGGGATTGTTGCCCAATACACCATGCCTTATTCACCCGACCAGAATGGTGTAGCAGAAAGAAGAAACCGAACTTTATTGGACATGGTGCAGAGTATGCTTAGCAGCTCCAATCTTCCTAAATCCTTGTGGACTGAAGCACTTAAGACGGCAGTGTATATATTAACCGAGTTCCAACCAAGGCCGTCCCTAAAACGCCATTTGAATTATTGAAAGGTTGGAAATCGAGTTTGCGACATATGCGCGTTTGGGGATGCCCGTCTGAAGTGAGAATATATAATTTACAAGAAAAGAAGCTGGACCCAAGGACCATTAGTGGGTATTTCATTGGATATGTTGAAAGGTCTAAAGGTTACAAATTTTATTGTCCATCTCACGGCACTAGGATTGTGGAATCAAGAAATGCAAAATTTCTTGAAAATGACTTGATCAATGGGAGCGATCTAACCAGGAACATAGTTTCCGAGAAGGATCATTCAGAATCTCAACCTTCCACCTCAAGTGATAGATTGGTTATTGTTCACAGCACCCCTCAAGTACAAACTGGTGTTGAACAACCAATTGTTGAAGTTCCACAAGCTGCTGACGGCATTCTAGTAGATCAGGTAGTTCAAGAGTTTCCAAGAACTTTTGAACAACGAGTTGAACCGCATACTTCTCAAGAAGATAGTGATACAACGTTAAGAAGATCTACTAGACCAAGGAGATCAGCAATTCCTGATGATTATGTTGTGTATCTGCAAGAATCTGACTCTAACGTTGGAGCCGAAAATGATCCCAAGTCCTTTTCACAAGCCATGAATTGCAAAGAATCAGAATTATGGTACGATGCCATGAAGGAAGAGATGAATTCTATGAAGAGTAACGAAGTTTGGGATCTTGTTGAGTTGCCTAATGGTGCAAAAGCCATTGGATGTAAATGGGTCTTTAAGACAAAGAAAGACTCATTGGGCAACATTGAGAGATACAAGGCTAGACTTGTTGCTAAAGGATTCACTCAGAAAGAAGGAATCGACTACATGGAGACGTTCTCTCCTGTATCTAAGAAAGATTCCTTGCGTGTTATTATGGCAGTAGTAGCCCATTTCGACTTGGAGTTGCATCAAATGGATGTGAAAACGGCTTTTCTAAATGGATATCTAGAGGAGGAGGTTTACATGAAACAACCTGAAGGATTCCCCTCTAGTGATGGTGAGCAATTGGTTTGCAAGCTCAAGAAATCCTTATATGGTTTAAAACAAGCATCCCGCCAATGGTATTTGAAATTCCATAATGTAATTTCTTCTTTTGGTTTTGTAGAAAACATTATGGATCAATGTATATATCTGATAGTTAGTGGGAGTAAAATTTGTTTTCTTGTTTTATATGTGGATGACATTTTACTGGCAACCAATGATAAGGGTTTGCTGCATGAGGTGAAACAATTTCTCTCTAAAAATTTCGATATGAAGGATATGGGTGAGGCATCTTATGTCATTGGCATTAAGATCCATAGAGACAGATTTCGAGGCATCTTGGGTCTATCTCAGGAAACCTATATTAATAAAATTTTAGAGAGATTTCGGATGAAGGATTGTTCACCAACTATAGCTCCCATTATGAAGGGTTATAGGTTCAATTTGAATCAATGCCCAAAGAACGACCTTGAAAGGGAACAAATGAAGAACATTCCATATGCTTCTGCTGTCGGAAGCCTAATGTATGCTCAGGTCTGCACAAGACCTGACATTGCATTTGTTGTGGGAATGTTGGGACGATATCAGAGTAATCCAGGTATAGACCACTGGAGAGCTGCAAAGAATGTAATGAGGTATCTTCAAGGAACTAAAGACTACATGCTTATGTATAGATGGACGGACAATTTGGAAGTAATTCGCTACTCAGATTCTGACTTTGCTGGATGTGTTGATTCACGCAAATCAACATCAGGATACATTTTTATGATGGCCGGTGGAGCTGTATCATGGAGGAGTGCCAAGCAGACCTTGATTGCCACTTCCACTATGGGGGCCAAGTTCATCTCCTGTTTTGAGGCTACTTTACATGGTGTATGGCTTAACAGTTTCATTTTTGGGCTTAGAATTATGGATTTGATCTCTAAGCCATTGAGAATGTATTGCGACAATTCAGCTGCTGTTTTTATGGCTAAAAACAACAAAAGTGGGAGTCGAAATAAACACATCGACATTAAGTATTTAGCCATAAGGGAACGTGTTAAAGAAAAGAAAGTGGTCATTGAGCACGTCAACACTGATTTTATGATTGTTGATCCTTTGACTGAGGGCATGCCACCGTCTAAATTCAAGGATCATGTAATGAATATGGGACTTGGTTCCATTATGTAATTTCTCATTGTATGGACAATGTTATTTTTAGTGAAATTCTTAATTACTGTGTTGTTTTTTATCATACATATGTGCACCTTAATTTAATTTGAGAAAATTCATCTATGAGGACCAAGAATAAACATAAGGTTTATTCATTAAGAAATTGTTGCCACATAAATTAAAATAGCAATAAATACATAGTAATACATGGAAGATAATACTTGTCATAAGAGGACTTATCGCCATGATTCTTGTATCTATTACTTAATACAGATTGCCAACGGGTTTTAAGATGAGACATTATGTTTGGAAGTATGGACCAAGTGGGAGAATGTAAGCTCTCTTAATTAATATTAACAACTCTTCAACTAATTAAGGAAATAACTGATTTCTCGTTGAGAGCTTCGGGAATGGTCCATAACTCCCTCAACGGTTCTCTATCTTGATCTGTGGAACAATTGATACATAGCCATCAGAAGCTTGATGGAATCTTGGCTATTAAACCCCTGTTTGTTCCCCAAGCTCGCTAACTCAATCTTCTTCAGTTTTACACCATCAAGTAAGAGAAAGCAGAGCTTGGAAGTGCCGTATAGGAATCAAAAGTAGAACAGGGAGATCTTCTATAGCAATTCAATGGCTGGAGGTATGATCTATTTGGTATTCATATTTCGATTCTGTATCAGAGTTTTACTCCATATTTTCAGAATCAGAAATTTTTTGCTTACAGAGCTATGATGCGATTCTCTTGCATAGCTTCCTGATCAACAGTAAGGTAAAATAGGAACAACGCTCAAATATTTGAATGGCAGCAGCATCCTAATATAAACAACATCAACTTGTCTAAGCCAAGATCGCTACATACGAGCTTCATGCAGAACCTATATGGCTAGAGATCAAAACCAGATCCATCGTTTTGGTGGTCTATATATAAACATCTAAATACAGGGAAAACCAGATCTTTGCATTTACAGGAAGGAATATAAATAATCATATAAAACTGGAGATTGATCGGATCCATCGTTTGAGGTAGCAATTCAGGTATCAACGACTTCATTTCCCAAAATTTGCAGGCATAATATGTATATGTTTATATAACAGCTACAGAATATAGATAGACAACATTTGTATATATATAAATGCTCCATGGAACACATAGGGTAATATACTTCATCAACTATCACACAAGAGGTTGGCTTCGATTGAGCCGATCCTATCTTCGTCAAGATTTGGAACGAATGGATAACGGAAATGATTATCCTCTCAAAACGCACCCAGCATAGATGCTACGAATTGGAGGTATCTGAAACGGAATTAAGAAATCAACAGTAAGGCAATAGCAAAACATCTGCAACAAACAGAGAAGAACCGAGACTATCGTCCAACTTCCCCAATCGTGACTAACATCCCCCTTCTTCTCGTGCTGATCGAAGTATATAACAGCAAAACTGATGGTAAAGTCGCTGGCCACATGGCGTTCCACGTGTTGGAGATAATTCCTCCCGCCAGGTGTTTGTATCCACCTACCACCGTACAAGAAGATTAATAGAATTAGCTGAAGAAGTAAATGAGCCTCGGGTGAAGAGGCATCGGTCTGCTCCATGTATTTTTGTATGTTCTTTTTGGGTTCTAGAAGTATGTAGAAGAGTCGCAGAGCTCCGTGAAGAAGTTTTTCCCTGTTTTCGTGTTAGCTTATCTGTCTGATACTCTGTTTTTGTAATACTCTATTTTTAATACTCTGTCTCTCACAGAATTCGACATGGTATCAGAGCCACAGAGGAGCTACAGATTGAGCCGCTGTTGAAATAGTCGAGCCGCCGATTTTGTTTGAGCTGAGGCTGGAGGAGCCCGCGTGAAGGAGCGGTCCGGAATAACGCCCTGGGCTGCCAGTTTACAAGATGTTTATCCATATCTAGACACCCATTTGGCTCCTCTGAAAACGCAAGGGAAGTTATGTTGAATTGGACCGCACGCCGCATATGGATATATCTTACTGTGGCACGAAAGCCGCAGGGGTTTATGCCGATCAGAGATCGAGCTTTATGATGTTGATAGGGGTTTGTGGCGATCAGAGATCAAGTTTTTTTTTTTTGATGTTGCTCTCCCTGTATTAAGAGGGAAACCCCACTGATTTTATTTTGGACACCCACGTCGCCTTCTGTTTTGTATTGCGGTCGAAAGTTGTTGGTGGGACCGTTTCTGTGGATTTGATTTGTGTGTAGGCTGTGATGTCCAGAGAGGCTTGAAAAATATATCACTCTGTAAATGTAAAAAAAAAGGGGGAACAGTTTGTCACGTTTTAGAAAAGAAAGGGGGAGCTTCTTGCACAGTGATAACAATGGCATCCAGCAGTAATATGAACCTGTCTCAGGGCCCAGTTCTGTCAGACTCAAACTATGAAATGTGGGCTTTCAAGATGCGTAGTTTTTTGAAAGCACAAGAATGCTGGGAATTTGTTTTACACGCATTTGAAGAACCTGACCCCGCAGATTACCAAGCAATGTCCAATAATCAAAAGAATGCAGTGATAGATAGCAGGAAGAAGGATGCAAGAGCTTTATGGTTTTTACACAATGGTGTAGAAGACTCAATTCTGCCCAAAATTGCCACAGCTGAGAATGCAAAACAGGCCTGGGAAATACTAGAGAATGCCTATCAAGGCACAGCTAAAGTTAGAAATGTCAAATTGCAGAATCTTAGACGAAATTTTGAAACCTTGCAAATGAAGGATACAGAAACTATGGACAGCTTCATGACTCGAACTATGGATGTTACCAATCAACTGAGAGCACATGGTGAAGATATCTCAGCCCAGAAAATAGTTGAGAAGGTGCTCAGAAGTATGCCAGCGAAATTTGACATGGTAGTTACAGCCATTGAGGAGTATAAAGACCTGTCACAGCTTTCTGTTGAAGAGCTTATTGGTTCATTAGTAACTCATGAGTCCAGAATTAATAGAAATTCAGAATCAACTGAAAATGCCTTTCAGTCACAGACTTCTTACAACAGAGGAAGAGGACGTGGATATGGAAGCAGTGGACATCAAGGCAGAGGAAGAAGAGGAAGAGGACGCTCTCAATCTGGACATTTCCAATCTGGTAATACTCAAACACATTCTGAACAGACAGAGAATGGACAAAACCGTTCTCAGAACTTCAGAGGAAGAGGTAGATACCAAAATCAGCCACGCTGGACTGATAAGTCAAACAAACAGTGTTTTTACTGTAAGAAATTTGGGCATTTTGAGAGTGAATGTCGAAAGAAACAGTCAGATCTGCATAAGAACAAAGCAAATGTTACAAATGCTGATGAAGGAACATCCCAATCCATGTTCATTTCGTGTTATGTCGACGAAGAATATAATAGCAAAGATGTCTGGTTGCTGGACAGTGGCTGCAGCAATCATATGACTGGAAATCATGCCCTGTTTTCCAGCCTGGATGATTCTATTCAATCTGAAATCAAACTTGGAGATGACTTCAAAGTGAATGCTTCAGGAAAAGGTACCATCTCTGTCTTGACCAAGCAGAATGAAAAGAAAGATATTTCAAATGTTTATTTCGTTCAAGATTTGAAACATAATCTGTTAAGTGTTGGTCAGTTGAGTCAAAAAGGTTATAGAGTCATTTTTGAAGGGTCATTGTGTACAATTTTAGATAAACCTCCCAGTCAAAGAGTCATAGCCAAAGTTGAAATGACCAAAAACAGAATGTATCCATTAGTCATGAAAAATGCAAGTCTGTCTCAGTCTTATGCTCAGACTGTTATTAGTTCAGATAACACTTGGTTGTGGCATTGTAGATATGGCCACTTATCATTCAAAGGTCTGAATGAGTTACAAAGAAATTCCATGGTTAAAGGTCTTCCTGTCATAGATGTACATCATAATCCTTGTGAGAGTTGTATCCTGTCAAGACATAAAAGAAATAAATTTCCTACTGCTGCCACATACCGAGCCAAAGCCCCACTTGAGTTAGTCCATACCGACCTGTGCGGTCCGATGCAAACTGAGTCCATAGGTGGAAGCTTATATTTTTTAACTTTCATCGATGATTATAGTAGGATGACCTAGATATACTTTTTAAGAAACAAATCTGAAACTTTTGCAAAGTTCAGAGAATTTAAGGCTGCCACAGAAAAACAGAGTGGCAGATTTATTAAAGTATTGAGGTCAGATGGAGGCGGAGAATATGATTCTAAACCGTTTGCTGCATACTGTAAAGAACATGGCATTCACAGACAGTTTACAACAAGGTACACTCCACAACAGAATGGAGTAGCAGAAAGAAGAAATCAGACCATTATGAACATGGCCAGGAGTATGTTGAAAGACAAAAATCTGCCAAATGAATACTGGGCACAAGCTATTTCATGTTCTGTTTATGTGATGAACAGATCTCCAACCAGGAGTGTGAAAGACAAGGTTCCATTTGAAGCATGGACTGGACAGAAGGCAGATGTATCTCATTTAAGGGTCTTAGGTTGCATTGCTTATTCCCACATACCAGAAGATATAAGGAAGAAACTGGATGACAGAAGTGAACGGTGCATCTTTGTGGGATACAGTGATCATTCCAAGGCTTATAAGCTATACAATCCTGTCACTAAAAAGACAATAGTGACTAGAGATGTCAAGTTTCTTGAAGATCAAGCCTGGAATGACAATGTTGGAGAAAAGACTAGCTCTCAGCTTTCTCCACATGTAACTGAATTTGATGAAAGTCTGAAACAGCACGCGAATGAACAAAGAATTCCTCATATGCAGACTCCACAAACATCACCAAGACAAGAAGGGCAAGCTCATAGTCCATCTTCTAGTAGTGAATCAGATCCAACAATTGCTTCACTTAGAAAACAGAAGTCGAAAAGACTAAGTGATATCTATGATCAGTCTGAGACCTTCGATGAGCAAGCACACTTTTCCTTCTTATCTTTTCAGCCAACCTACTTTGAAGAAGTAGTTAAGGAAAAAGTATGGGTTGATGCCATGAATGAGGAAATTGAAACCATTGAAAAGAATGACACCTGGGATCTTGTACAGTTGCCAGCAGAGAAGAAAAGTATTGGAGTGAAATGGGTATATAAAACTAAATATAATGAGCAAGGTCAAGTTGCAAAACATAAGGCAAGGTTAGTTGCAAAAGGATTTGCACAACATCCTGGTATAGACTATGGAGAAACGTTTGCCCCCGTAGCTAGACTAGACACAGTCAGAACAGTCTTAGCTATTGCAGCTCAACACAATTGGCCAGTTTATCAGTTAGATGTGAAATCATCCTTTTTAAATGGCATTCTCAAAGAGGAAGTTTATGTTGATCAGCCTCCGGGATTCGAAGTAAAAGGAGAAGAACATAAAGTCTATAAGTTGAAGAAGGCTTTATATGGCCTGAAGCAAGCGCCACGAGCCTGGTACAGCCGAATTGATGCTTACATGCTCAATCATGGATACAGAAGAAGTAACCATGAACCCACTTTGTATATAAAATCTGATCAGCAAGGTAAATTGTTAATTATATGTCTTTATGTGGATGATATCATTTACACTGGAAATTTGCAGCCTTCAGATTTCAAAACAGCCATGATGCAAGAATTCGAAATGACTGATCTTGGCCAAATGAAGTATTTTCTAGGCATTGAAATTCAGCAAATAGAAACAGGGATCTTCATATGTCAAAAGAAATATATTAAGGATATTCTAGCAAGATTCAGAATGACAAATTGTAAAACAGTGAGTACACCAATTGCTACAGGAACGAAATTGAGCAAAGATTATAACAGTTCAACAGTGAATTCCACGCTATACAAACAACTTGTTGGTAGCTTAATGTATCTAACAGCAACTAGGCCTGAAATCATGTATGCAGTTAGTCTCATTTCCAGATTCATGGAGAATCCAAAGGAATAACACTGGAAAGCGGGAAAAAGGATCTTAAGATATGTTGCAGGAACAACATAGTATGGAATTCTTTATGGAATATCTGAAGCAGATCAGCTAGTTGGATATACAGACAGTGACTTTGCTGGCAGTTTAGATGACAGAAAAAGTACCTCCGGCTATGTCTTTCATCTTGGAACAGGTGCTATCTCTTGGGCATTAAAGAAGCATCCCATAGTCACATTATCTTCAGCCGAAGTAGAGTACGTTGCAGCGACTTCAGCAGCTTGTCAAGCAGTTTGGCTACGTCGATTGGTTAATGATCTTGAACATCCTCAGTTGAAACCAACTGTTATTTTCTGTGATAACAGTTCAGCCATTGCTTTATCTAAAAATCATGTATTCCATCGAAAAAGCAAGCACATTGACACTCGCTTTCATTTCATCAGAGAGCTGGTCAATAACGAAGAAATCAATCTTCATTTCTGTGGTTCAAGAGATCAGCTTGTTGATATTTTCACTAAACCTTTGAGTCGAGATATTTTTGAGTTTCAGAGACAGCTTCTAGGTATAGTCAGTCCTGATAAATGTAATTAGGTACAGTTGGAATTAAGGGGGAGTGTTGGAGATAATTCCTCCCACCAGGTGTTTGTATCCACCTACCACCGTACAAGAAGATTAATAGAATTAGCTGAAGAAGTCAATGAGCCTCGGGTGAAGAGGCATCGGTCTGCTCCATGTATTTTTGTATGTTCTTTTTGGGTTCTAGAAGTATGTAGAAGAGCCGCAGAGCTCCGTGAAGAATTTTTTCCCTGTTTTCGTGTTAGCTTGTCTGTCTGATACTCTGTTTTTGTAATACTCTGTTTTTAATACTCTGTCTCTCACAGAATTCGACACCACGAACTTGGCGTGCTAGGCATAAAAGAGACAAGTCGTACTACAACTCAACTACTCACACCATTTGTCTATCGAGGTAGTGGTAGGTCAGTATTTGTTGACCTTCTAGTGGTAGCTGGTAATTCCAATACTCGATAGTGCTTTCAAAGTGGAGATGGTATCAATAGATAACTCTACAGTTATGAGGTGGTCTCCGAGCTTGCAAATTTAAAGTAAAGGTACCATGCATTAAGTAAATATGCTCATAAACAAAGTTAATTTAATATAAGGAAACCCAATGTTATTAGGCTATGTCCTCCCATCCAATGCGCGTGTAACTTATAATCCTATTTGAAATTATAAGGTATTTTGAACCAAGGGTTACGCATTACCCCGCATCTATATATATGTAGTGCAAATACTAAAACATCACATAAAGTGAAAGAATAGGGTTGCACTCTAAGGGTCTTATTTTTATAATGATATTTTCATTATATATATATATATATATATAATTCCATAATATTATTGTAAATAATATTAACTCAAATGGATCAATTCTATTAGGGTTATCATGATTGTGAAATAGGCCCTATAAGCTAGATACTTACTTAGAAGAGTAATCCTACTAGAACAGACTACTATCTTAACACCATCATAGCTTAAAATGATGTGTCATACTAAGGTCATCACACTCATGGCTTTCTAGCCATTCACGTCTCCCCCTAATGTGTGACCTTATTACAATTTAGGAAATAAACAATGATCCTTGTAAGGTTGTCTGGTGGGGCCTTGGCCTTGAGCTCTTCACCAAGGCCATTTGCATAGATATAATCTCAACAATTTATTTACATTAGGTTGATAAAGGAGGGGTGTTACATTTTCATTTCATGTATTGATAGATAATGTTAGGATTTCTATTTTCTTAAGATAAATGCGGAGTTTGGTTCTATATCGGCAACAGCTAGTTATCTTGAAATGAATGGATCAGACATTTCATTTTCAAGTTGCAGTACTGATCCATTACAAACCCTACTTGGAATAATGAACCACGACAACATCTATGGGTGAGTTAAAACATATAATCGAGGAAGTATTAGGCAATGTGTTTCAAGACAACATAATAATTTTCCTTTTGATTAATTTCGATGTCATGACCATGTGTGTGTAGGTTGGATGATTTTGATGAGGAACTGTTCACTGAATCAACCGAAAGCTTTGAGTTTCCAAGCCTAGAAGGATCAGGGTCAACAATAAAAATGGATTCAATTCTGGATCCAGAAGACTGTTTGCACTCAAAATCTCATGTATGCAATTCTGATGTCACAGACCCAAAATTCGTAAAAATTTAAATTTTTTCTAATTGGCCTATTTGCCATTAAATACTTTGCGGAAATATAAAATGTATATTCAATATCTAAATTTCTAGTTAATAATTGCGACATGTAACTCTTAATAAAATTTATCATTGAATGTTTATGCCAGAGTGTTAGTACTTACTTACAATAGGTGGAAATTGTCTTTTTATCTTAAGTGATTCTTATGCAGTTCAAGTATGAAATATCACTTAAACAATGTTTAGCATGAAGTATCTTTGCTAAGATGCGTTCAACAAATGCGATATAAAGATCAACCATTAAGATAACTCATATGAGAGGGAAATCACACAATTGTCATGAAGGCACATACACATATAATAAAATTCATAGACAAATAAACGAGACCAAAAGTAACGTGGTTCACCCGTACACGGGCTAGTCCACAAAGGTGTGTGCATCATTTATTATTAGGCAAAAACTAAAAGGATTACAACGAGCAACATGGTTTCTGCAACAAGATTCTTTCCCACTAAACTCCTTTTAACCTGTGTACAGACCACTCAAGGAAAATATCTAAGTATCATGTTTAAATTTAAAGTTTATCTTCTACAAAAGTTTATTAAACTCTTAAACTTTAATCGAAAGATAACATTATAACTAAATATAAATTGTCTATATATATATATATTATAATTTCCTTAATCTGTTAGAGTAAATATGAAGATATGAAGAGTATAAAAACTATGAAATCATATAATGTATTCCTCGTATATCTATCTATCTATCTATATATATATATATAACCTAAAAAATGTATTTTCTTCAATATTTATAATATGCAATTCATTTTCTAATAGAATACATTTATAAACTTTATTAAACTTTAAAACTTTAATCAAAGGATAACATTATAACTAAATATAAATTGTCTATATATATATTACAATTTCCTTAATATTTTAAAGTAAATATGAAGATATGAAGAGTATAAAAACTATGAAAACATATAATTTATTCCTCGTATATCTATATATATATAGATATAAAACCTAAAAAATGTAATTTCTTCAATACTTATAATATGCAATTCATTTTCTAATAGAATACATTTATTTCCATCTATATAGTTATAGAATTCTTTAATTAGTAAAAGATGCGAAGGTAACCTAATCCTTTGTGTACGTAAAATCTCTTTATATTTTAGTTAGTAACATGATTATAAGTGAAAACGCATAATCTTTATACTTGTCTATCTTAACCTGAATTTGGGTTAAAATGTTACCTAAGCCTCACCAAGTGAAATAAAATACAATCTACACAAAACTACTGAAATATTTTATATCAGTGAGAGTGTAAGGATTAAGAGTATGCACCCAAACTCTATCCATCCGCTAAATGCAGAGCTGATTGTAATAAGATGAAAACAGAGCTATGATCCAAATACTGTCAACTATAGAAGCATAAATCTAAGCATACAAGGAAAACGATCCAATCGTAGGCATATAAATATACCATTCCTAACACAAGAGGGTCTGCACATTGTTTGTCTATCACGGAAATACTAAGCATTACCCAAATCCCTCTCAAAACATAAAATGCGGATGATAATAACATACCGAAATCACTATCATCATAAGGGAAAATAAATGAAGAGCAAACAACATCACACAGATTACTATGGACATTAACGCCAACCCTGAGATCACAACACAAAATAAAACGGCACCTAGGTTCTCGAACAGATTCGTCATCACCACGTATGATAATATCTAAAATAAGTAAGCATCGAGATTCTCTAACTTATTTGGTTCAAAAGGCAAACTTACAGTAATATAAATGCAACAGGCAAATCGTGTAAAGTCCAGAGAACAGTATATGAGATGATATCTGGAAGTACTGTGAAGGAGATCGCCTCGGGGATATTGTAGTGAATCTGCGGCATGATTTTGCTTCAACAAGTTCCCCCCTTCCTTTTCGACCATAACATCGGATAAAGACTAGGATTTCTTCTCTATCCGCCCTTCCCTTTGTAATTGACCACATCATATAAAAGAAGAAATTGCAGAGACAAATCTTTGTAATATAAATCAAAGAAAAGATTATACAGGGATTTCTTTATTTTATCATAAGCCGCAACAGGTATGTCTACTGGGGTCATCTTCTCAAGTCGCAAGTAGCATAAAATAAATATATTTACGTAGAGATTTCCTCATACTGTCATATGCAATAACCAGACTTACTTCAAAACAACATACATGTATAGTTATACAGAGAAAACAAAATCGAAAGAAATCATTACTCTCCCCAACATGCAATCGTGAGTGACTTTAGTAAAAAACAAAACTCAAACAAACTGAATCGCTATTTGGCTGCTATAGGAAGAAAAGCACGGTTTACAGTGTCAAACAACAAAATATCTTAAACCATGGATCGAGCTTTTAACACGAAAGCATACAAATGCAACAACAATCAAATTTGGGGATTGAGCTACATACCAGAATCCGACCAACATTCATTCAGGGGATCGAGCTTAACTCGATAACATACAACAAAATGCAGCCGCAGAAAAGGGGATAGGATCCAGCGTATTCTCCACGGCGAGAGCAATAAAAGGAGTTTCTCGGCCTGCAACCGCTCAATGGAGAAGCAAAATAAATCGAAGCTTTCCGCTTGGAACCAATCAATCGCAGACAGCATTCCCATCGAGAAACTTTGAACTATTAAATCGCCGACTTCCTTTAAGTAAGCATCCTATATCAATTTCAAACTCTGTAATTTATCTTTTGCCTTTTCCCATCTACCTAACACGGTTCTGTCGAATTTGAAGAGGCAGAACAGCAGGGGAAAAAAACAGAGTATCAGGAGAACAAAAAACAGAGACGGGCCAAATTCCTGAATGGAGCTCTACCGGCTCTTCTCGCATTCACAAACTGTATGTCAGATTCATTATACAAAAAAGGAATATGGTTCCATGGTGCCATCGAGAAGGCACATCCACCAAAACATATTTAAAACAAAACTACATCTGGCAGCTAGTGTTTACATCTGGCTAATCTCAGCATTAAATGTAACATGACACGAGGGAGAAAGAGAAATTATATTTTAACACTCCCTCTTAATTTCGACTGTACCTAATTACATTTATCAGAACTGACTATACCTAGAAGCTGCCTCTGAAACTGAAAATTATTTCGACTCAAAGGTTTAGTGAAAATATCAGCAAGCTGATCTCTTAAACCACAGAAATGAAGATTGATTTCTTCGTTATTGACAAGCTCTCTGATGAAATGAAAGCGAGTGTCAATGTGCTTGCTTTTTCGATGGAATACATGATTTTTAGATAAGGCAATGGCTGAACTATTATCACAGAAAATAACAGTTGGTTTCAGCTGAGGATGTTCAAGATCATTAACCAATTGACGTAGCCAAACTGCATGACAAGCTGCTGAAGACGCTGCAACGTACTCTGCTTCAGCTGAAGATAATGTAACTATGGGCTGCTTCTTTGATGCCCAAGAGATAGCACCTGTTCCAAGATGAAAAACATAGCCGGAGATACTTTTTCTGTCATCTAAACTACCAACAAAGTCACTGTCTGTATATCCAACTAGCTGATCTGCTTTAGATATTCCATAAAGAATTCCATACTCTGTTGTTCCTGCAACATATCTTAAGATCCTTTTTCTCGCTTTCCAGTGTGATTCCTTTGGATTCTCCATGAATCTGGAAATGAGACTAACTGCATACATGATTTCTGGCCTAGTTGCTGTTAGATACATCAAGCTACCAACAAGTTGTTTGTACAACGTGGAATTCACTGCTGAACTGTTATCATCCTTGCTCAATTTCGTTCCTGTAGCAATTGGTGTACTCACTGTTTTACAATTTGTCATTCTGAATCTTGCTAGAACATCCATGATATACTTCTTTTGACATATGAAGATCCCTGTTTCTGTTTGCTGAACTTCAATGCCCAGAAAATACTTCATTAGGCCAAGATCAGTCATTTCAAATTCTTGCATCATGGTTGTTTTGAAATCTGAAGGCTGCAAATTTCCAGTGTAAATGATATCATCCACATAAAGACATATAATTAACAATTTACCTTGCTGATCAGATTTTATATACAAAGTGGGTTCATGGTTACTTCTTCTGTACCCATGATTGAGAATGTAAGTATCAATTCGGCTGTACCAGGATCGTGGCACTTGCTTCAGGCCATATAGAGCCTTCTTCAACTTATAGACTTTATGTTCTTCTCCTTTTACTTCGAATCCCGGAGGCTGATCAACATAAACTTCTTCTTTGAGAATGCCATTTAAAAAGGCTGATTTCACATCTAACTGGTAAACTGGCCATTTGTGTTGAGCTGCAATAGCTAAGACTGTTCTTACTGTGTCTAGTCTAGCTACAGGGGCAAACGTTTCTCCATAGTCTATACCAGGCTGCTGTGCAAATCCTTTTGCAACTAACCTTGCCTTATGTTTTGCAACTTGACCTTGCTCATTATATTTAGTTTTATACACCCATTTCACTCCAATACTTTTCTTCTCTGCTGGCAACTGTACAAGATCCCAGGTGTCATTCTTTTCAATGGTTTCAATTTCCTCATTCATGGCATCAACCCATACTTTTTCCTTAACTGCTTCTTCAAAGTAAGTTGGCTGAAAAGATAAGAAGGCAAAGTGTGCTTGCTCATCGAAGGTTTCAGACTAATCATAGATATCACTTAGTCTTTTCGACTTCTGTTTTCTAAGTGAAGCAATTGTGGGATCTGATTCACTACTAGAAGATGGACTATGAGCTTGTCCTTCTTGTCTTGGTGATGTTTGTGGAGTCTGCATATGAGGAATTCTTTGTTCATTCTTGTGCTGTTTCAGACTTTCATCAAATTCAGTTACATGTGGAGAAAGCTGAGTGCTAGTCTTTTCTCCAACATTGTCATTCCAAGCTTGATATTCAAGAAACTTGACATCTCTAGTCACTATTGTCTTTTTAGTGACAGGATTGTACAGCTTATAAGCCTTGGAATGATCATTGTATCCCACAAAGATGCACCGTTCACTTTTGTCATCCAGTTTCTTCCTTATTTCTTCTGGTATGTGGGAATAAGTAACACAACCGAAGACCCTTAAATGAGATACATCTGCCTTCTGTCTAGACCATGCTTCAAATGGAACCTTGTCTTTCACACTCCTGGTTGGAGATCTGTTCATCACATAAATGGCACATGAAACAGCTTGTGCCCAGTATTCATTTGGCAGATTTTTGTCTTTCAACATACTCCTGGCCATGTTCATAATGGTCTGATTTCTTCTCTCTGCAACTCCATTCTGATGTGGAGTGTACCTCGTTGTAAACTGTCTGTGAATGCCATGTTCTTTACAGTATGCAGCAAATGGTTTAGAATCATATTCTCCGCCTCCATCTGATCTTAGTACTTTAATAAATCAGCCACTTTGTTTTTCTGTGGCAGCCTTAAACTCTCTGAACTTTGCAAAAGTTTCAGATTTGTTTCTTAAAAAGTATATCCAGGTCATCCTACTATAATCATCAATGAATGTTAAAAAATATGAACTTCCACCTATTGACTCAGTTTGCATTGGACCACACAGGTCGGTATGAACTAATTCAAGTGGGGCTTTGGCTTGGTATGTGGCAGCAGTAGGAAATTTATTTCTTTTATGTCTTGACAGAATACAACTCTCACAAGGATTATGATATACATCTATGACAGGAAGACCTTTATCCAGGGAATTTCTTTGTAACTCATTCAGACCTTTGAACGACAAATGGCTATATCTACAATGCCACAACCAAGTGTTATCTGAACTAATAACAGTTTGAGCATAAGACTGAGACAGACTTGCATTTTTCATGACTAATGGATACATTCTGTTTTTGGTCATTTCAACTTTGGCTATGACTCTTTGACTGGGAGGTTTATCTAAAATTGTACACAATGACCCTTCAAAGATGACTCTGTAACCATTTTGACTCAACTGACCAACACTTAACAGATTATGTTTCAAATTTTGAACGAAGTAAACATTTGAAATATCTTTATTTTCATTCTACTTGGTCAAGATAGATATGGTACCTTTTCCTGAAGCGTTCACTTTGTAGTCATCTCCGAGTTTGATTTCAGATTGAATAGAATTGTCCAGGCTGGAAAACAGGGCGTGATTTCCAATCATATGATTGCTGCAGCCACTGTCCAGCAACCAGACATCTTTGCTATTATATTCTTCGCCGACAAGACACGAAATGAACATGGATTGGGATGTTCCTTCATCAGCATTTGTAACATTTTCTCTGTTCTTATGCAGATCTGACTATTTTTTTCGACATTCACTTTCAAAATGTCCAAATTTCTTACAGTAAAAACACTGTTTGTTTGACTTATCAGTCCAGCGTGGCTGATTTTGGTATCTACCTCTTCCTCTGAAGTTCTGAGAATGGTTCTGTACATGCTCTGTCTGTTCAGAATGTGTTTGTGTATTACCAGATTGGAAATGTCCAGATTGAGAGCGTCCTCTGCCTCTTCTTCCTCTGCTTCCATATCCACGTCCTCTTCCTCTGTTATAAGAGGTCTGTGACTGAAAAGCATTTTCAGTTGATTCTGAATTTCTATTAATTCTGGACTCATGAGTTACTAAAGAACCAGTGAGCTCTTCAACAGAAAGCTGTGACAGGTCTTTAAACTCCTCAATGGCTGTAACTACCATGTCAAATTTCGCTGGCAGACTTCGGAGCACCTTCTCAACTATTTTCTGAGCAGAGATATTTTCACCACGAGCTCTCAATTGATTGGTAACATTCATAGTTCGAGTCATGAAGCTGTCCACGGTTTCTGTATCTTTCATTTGCAAAGTTTCAAAATTTCTTCTGAGATTCTGCAATTTGACATTTCTAACTTTAGCTGTGACTTGATAGGCATTCTCTAGTATTTCCCAGGCCAGTTTTGCATTCTCAGCTGTGGCAATTTTGGGCAGAATTGAGTCTTCTACACCATTGTGTAAAAACCATAAAGCTCTTTCATCCTTCTTCCTGCTATCTATCACTACATTCTTCGGATTATTGGACATTGCCTGGTAATCTACGGGGTCAGGTTCTTCAAATGCATTTAAAACAAATTCTCAACATTCTTGTGCTTTCAAAAAACTTTGCATCTTAAAAGCCCACATTTCATAATTTGAGTCTGACAGAACTGGGCTCTGAGACAGGTTTACATTGCTGCTGGATGCCATTTGTATCTCTGTGCAAGAAGCTTAGAAAAAAAAAACCTTGCTTTCGGTACCGAGTATCAAACCCTAGCCTTGGATCTCGATAAATATTCGACCTGTTTCTACGGCTGTTAAGTGGCTGAAGCCCTTGGGTCAGCCGTATAAAAATCGCCTATTTCCACTTCGTGCAAAAGAAAATACCACTAGATCCTGAATTGCCCGCGTAACTAGCGGTGAGATTCAATCAAATTTGCAGACCAGCCTTTATTTGTTTTGTCATCCTATAACTGTGTATATCCTACAGTCGCTCTGTATATCCATTGCCCGCCGTAAAATTCAAGGGTTTTGCAGAAAAGCACGGAAGAATGGCCGGCACAGAGGTTGACGCGGTCGATTTCGAGCCAGAAAATCCATCGGCTGTATCGGGCTGGTGAAAGAGGGCAAGATCTGCTGCACCCAAAACCGGTAAACACACCCTAGCAAAACACGCTGAGGCGTTTTTAGCAGAGAGGCGTGGAGCTGAGGCGAAATCTGAGCAAAAAGACAACAGGATTCTGCCTTGGCTAAGGCCGAGAGGATCGATGGTCCAAGTAATGCTCTGATACCATGTCGAATTTGAAGAGGCAGAACAGCAGGCGAAAAAAACAGAGTATCAGGAGAACAAAAAATAGAGACGGGCCAAATTTCTGAATGGAGCTCTACCGGCTCTTCTCGCATTCATAAAATGTATGTCAGATTCATTATACAAAAAAGGAATATGGTTCCATGGTGCCATCGAGAAGGCACATCCGCCAAAACATATTTAAAACAAAACTACATCTGGCAGCTAGTGTTTACATCTAGCTAATCTCAGCATTAAATGTAACATGACACGAGGGAGAAAGAGAAATTATATTTTAACGGGTTCGATGGATATCCTAACGATCCAGCCAACCCCCTTAACTCCAATGGTCACAACTTCCCATACTGTTAATCACGAAGTTTTCAGTCGAAACCCGTGCTTCCCCCAACATGCATCTCTCTTCTACAAATATAGAGATAAAAATCTCTCTGCTATCGCTGCCTAAGATGCAAAAATATTACAGAGACCCTATCTTTTACTCTCCACTCTCACATGCTGTAGCGCAGAGTTGTTCTAGTGTAGCACCATTCTACTATCAACCATTACTAAAGAAAATATGACAGAGCCTTACTGTGCCAGTGTCCAAAACTTAGCTAACTAAAGGATTTTCCCCGAAGGAACTATACTCGCTCTGTCCAACTCGCCGTAATTAAATAATGTTGATATTGTTAACTAAACAACTGTGCTAGTAGCACCCTTTTGCCAAATGGCGACGACAGAGAGTCGTGGTTCTCTGAGGAAGTAGATGTCGCGTTTTCAGTTATGGAACAAAATTTCAGAGTGTTCCACTACTTGCATCAAAGGGACAAATGTCGTCATGATTTCTGAGTAGTGTCCAAGAGTGGTTGTGCCCCACATCAGTTCAGGGGACAATCTCCTTTTAAGAAGGAAGAAACAGTTTTACTGCAATCCCGTTTGACCAGATGGAATCCTAACCTAACTAAGAATGCTCCAACGAAATAACACGGTGTGGATTCAAGGGTCTACGAGCACCAATCTCCTCCCGTTTCTCCTTTAAGAGATTCTCCACTTTGAAAGAGGTTTGGATGATGGCTTTGCCGACTAGGTATGGATATATAATTATAATCTCCCAACTCTATATATATATAATGTTTTTGATTAACTTTTAAATCTATTTAATTATATATATACTTTCCATAACTCTATAAGACATACACACAATTAAATATATCATATTTTAATAATGACCTTAAGTATAAAAGTATATATATATATAAATGATATTTAAAAACTTGAATAATTCCTAAATAATAATCTTCTTGATACTAGATACCATAATGTTAATTGGCCCTTGGAAAAATACTTTTACTTCCCCACTGAGAGCTTGTTAAACCCTTTTTAATTTTTCATATATGCATCAATATAACAATCAAGTCACCTTTAATACCTCATACATAATAGGTCGTTTGAATGATAATCTATCTTAGTTCATAAGAACTAAATCTTATGTGTAAAAATAAAATAATAATATATTAGTGGATTTAAGTATGATAGATTTATACAATCTATTCTATAGATTTAAATATATTTAAGTGATATATATATATATATATATATATGAATAACAATCTACTTCTTTATATATATATATCTAATAATAGATTAAATAGAGATTTTTAACCAGTAACATTTTATCAACACTAGTTGTTCATTAATGTGTAATTCATACTATTATAATAATTTTAATAGGTTAAGCTTCTTTTTAAGCTTAGGAGTCTTTCCTAATTATATTGTAGTATTTCTTTTTGTTTCCTAAGTTATTAATAACAATTACACCCTAGGAAGGATAAAATACAATCTACTCAAGGTCCTCGGCCTTGAGCTCCTCACCATGGTCATTTAGAAAATTCATAATTACATTTACAAAAGTAATAATAATAGGGCTGAATTTGAGGGATGTTACATCCAAGCCGTCATGTAATTTTCAGTACCTTTTGCCTGGATTGCCTACTTCCAATTCTGTGGAATAGGTCGTTAAATTAATTGTAGCTCTCTTTGAACAAGGATCAGTGCCTTTCTTGTGTTCATGGTATGGCTGTTTTCTAACTGGTTGGGATGGTTGATCGGGTTAAAAGCCTCATTACCTTTCTATCAGTTCAACAGACGCGAGACTTTAAGACCGCTATGAATTAATTAGAGGTCCTTGCCGTCTGGGTATAGGAAAGATAATAACTATTGCTCATTTTCAATTGTAAATGTAGAGATTTACAATCCAAAAGCTAGCTCATATAGAAGCTGGTTGCCCCAACAATCCTGCTAAAGTCAAGCTTGTTCTCATTCGTCACATAAGTGAAGCACAAGGCAGTTGTTGTCTTTTAATGCACAATCTGCAACCAAAAATTACTTAATGAAGAAGTTTTGCATGTTAGTTCCATATGAAAAGCTTTCTTCAGACGCCTCTCACTTTTTGCAGCCTTATTTTCTGGCCTGTATTTTAGGAGCATCTTGAAAAGGTTGGCAACTACATGAAAGCAAGGAGATTATGAACCAAAAAGAATTAACCAATACATGTTATAATACATGATGTCAATAAACCAACCTCAGACGGTATAAATTAAAAAATGCAGTTACTCTAACAAGCTGTCAATGGGCAACAATAAACATCAATGTTTAATTAAAATATTTTTAAAAAAACTTAAAAGCATAGAAAATCATGCGTCAAAGGTATTTGGTGCAGTATGATGTTTCTTTACAACGACCCGAATTCAAGAAAATGTTCCAAATCTTTATCTAAATGATTAATTGACCAGCAATGAAGAGAATGGGGATAGGACGGAGGCTTCATCCGAGCACATGAGATAGATCTTAATGAAGTCATTTGGAACATGGTAGCTGCAATAATATCGTTTATGGTTTATGAGCAACTTTGATTCTCAGATGATTAGCGGTCTCCCCTAATGAAATATTCTAAATCTGTTTTGTTGTATTCAAAACTTTCAAAATCTTGTGTGTTGTGTATTGTTTAAATACTAATAATAAATGAATATTTGAGTGTGTTGCGTTATGGTTCAATCTGCATACCATTTTATATATGACAATAGCTCGTATTTTCAGTAATGAAGCAATAAGAATATATGAAATATTATGTCACACCATAGGAATCAAGTAGTTATATTTGAATGCATCCTACTTATTCGAGATCCCGGTTGCATTTTAGAAAAAATGGTGAAAGAGATCCCGATTGCATAATTCTTTCTATTTTAATTTATCATAAAATAAGATTATAATTTAAAAGCATAATTTCCATAAAATTAATATGTTGAGCATATAAAAGTTTTTCTATTTTACTTTTCAAAAAACTACGATTTTAATTAATTACCTAATTTTCATACTTTTAAAATTAATATATTGAACAAACTAAAGTTTTAATTAAAGGTTTAACTTTCATTTTTTAAAATTAATAGGTTGAACATAATGAATTTATATACAAAACTTTAATTAAAATGGAGGTGAAAGAAAATTCAATCAACAATATTAAATGGAAAAACAAAACAAAAATTAAAGATAAAGGTTGAAAAATTAAATAAAATTTAGAATAACAAAAAAAAGATTAATTTTTAACTAAATTTTAATATTCAATTAATATATAAATAAAATTTAATATTATATAATATTAACAATACCAAGTGAATATTAATATTAACATTAACATTATAATACAATTCTAGATATTAATCAAAATAGTATAATATTAATATTAATAATAATAAGGATAATATTAAAAATATAATATTAATTATTAATAAAATTAATCATATTTATATTAAAATTAATAATTAATATTATTATTATTAATGTGAACATTAATATTAACCATAGTAGTAACTTTAAGAAGAAAACATTGATATTAATATTAAAATGTTATTATTAATAATATTGATCATTAATAACATCACCATCATATATTAACATTTTTATTAACATTATTAATAATATTAATATTAAACTTTTTAAAAAACTATATTGATTTTTAACTAAATTTTAATATTCAATTAATATATAAGGAAAATTTAATGTTATGTAATATTAACAATACCAAGTGAATATTAATATTAAAATTAACATTATAATACAATTCTAAATATTAATAAAAATACTATAATATTAATATTAATAATGATAATGATAATATTAAGAAACAATGATATTAATTATTAATAAAATTAATCACATTTATATTAAAATTAATAATAATTATTATTATTATTAATGTGAACATTAATATTAACAATAATAGTAACGTTAAACATCGATATTAATATTAAAAAGTTATTGTTAATAATATTGATCATTGATAACATGAGCATCATATATTAACATTAATAATAATATTAATATTAACAATAATACTAATATCAACCATAATATTATATTATTGATGGAACTAATGCCTAAAACAATAGTCATCCTCTCTATAAAGGTAACCTTTGTTTAATGTCATCTATGGATTAAATTTAACCATGGTTAGACAATGACATGTCATCAACCATGGTTAGACATAGTCAACCATGTTTAACCAAAGACAACCATATAAATGTGATGCAAGTATAGCCAACCATGATGCACTAATAATGTTATGACAACCATGATTTTCTAAAGTGAGCCTTGGTTAAACAATGGTAACCATGCTTTAATATAGTCAAAATCAGCTTAATGTCAAAAATGCCTAAACAATGGTCAACCATGGAACTCAAAGTCAACTTTTGTTTAAAATCAGCTACGGATTGAAGTTAGCCATGCCCATAAAATGGTCAACCATATGTTAACCAAGGATAACCAATGTCAAACATATTTAACCATATTCGACCATGAGATGTGGTCAACCAAGGTTAAAGATGGTCAGCCTTGCTTAAAAGTCAACTATGGATTGAAGTCAACCATTCCCAAACAATGGTCATCCATATTTTAAGCAAGTTTAACCTTTCTCAAAGAATGGTTAACCATGGTGTATTATAGTCCATCTCAGCTTAAAGTCAGCAATGCCTATACAATGGTTAACCATGGTTCATAGTTAACCTTGCTTAAAAGCCAACTTTGGATTGAAATCAACCATGATGCAAAGTAAACGTTGCTTAAAATTCAACTATGTGTTGAATTCAACTATGGATTGAAGCCAACTATTGTTCAAAGTCAACCTTACTTAAAAGTCAACTAAGGATTGAAGTACACCTTTCTTGAAAGTTGGCTATGAATTGAAATCAACCATTGATTGTAGTCAACGGTGAATTGAAGTCAAACATGGTTAAAAGTCAACCATGGTTCAATGTCAACCATGGTAAAACATGGTTAACCATAGTTAACTAAGGTGAACCGCAAATAGACATGGTTAATCATAAATAAACATGGTGAACAATGGTGAACTGGGGTTAACCAACTAGGGTCAACCATATTTAAAAAAGGGTCAACCATAGTTCTTTAACCATAGTCAAGCAGAGGGTCAACCATAGTCAAACATGAACAACCATAGTCAACCACAGTCAACCATGGTAAGCGAAAGTCGACCATGGTCAGCTAAAGTCAACCATGGTCAACCAAAAGTCAACCATGGTTAAATAAAGTCAACTAAATCCAACCATAATCAACCAAATTCAACCATGGTCATCCAAAGTCAACCATGGAAAACCAAAGTCGACCATGATCAACCAAAGTCAACCAATGTCAACCATGCCTAAACAACTAAATTCATTTGAACTTAACCATGTCAAAACAACCAAAGTTGACCATGGTTCATAGTTAACCTTGCTTAAAAGCAAACTTTGGATTGAAATCAACCATGGTGCAAAGTAAACCTTGCTTAAAATTCAACTATGGGTTGAAGTCAACCATTGTTCAAAGTCAACCTTACTTAAAAGTCAACTAAGGATTGAAGTAAACATTTCTTGAAAGTCAACTATGGATTGAAATCAACCATGGATTGTAGTGAACTATGAATTGAAGTCAAGCATGGTTCAATGTCAACCATGCATGGTTACCCAAAGTCAACCATGGTAAAACATGGTTAACCATAGTCAACTAAGGTCAACGAAAAATAGACATGGTTAATCATAAATAAGCATGGTCAACAATGGTGAACCATGGTTAACCAACTAGGGTCAACCATAGTTAAACGTGAACAACCATAGTCATTCACAGTCAACATGGTCAACCAAAACGTCAACTAAAGTTAACCATGGTTAAGTAAAGTCAACTAAAGTAAACCATGGTCAAGCAAAGTCAACCATGGAAAACCAAAGTCGGCCATGATCAACCAAAGTCAACCATGCCCAAACAACCAAATTCATTCGAAGTTAACCATGTCCACACAACCAAAGTCAACTAAAACAACCAAAGTAAACTAAAACAACCAAAGTAAACTAAAACAACCAAATTCAACCATGCAAAACAACTAAATTCAAAACAATCAAATTCAACCATGCCTAAACAACCAAAGTCATCCAAAACAACCAAATTCAATCATGCCCAAACAACCAAAGTCAACCACGCCCAAACAACCAAAGTTAATCAATGTCAACGAAAGTCAACCAAACAACCAAGGTCAACCAAAGTTAACCATGGTAAACCATACAAAGTCAACCATGGTTAACTAAAAGTCAACCAAATGTTAACCATTGTTAACCAAAAGTCAACCAAAACGCATGCAACCAATCATAACCATGGCCAACAAAAAGTCAACCATGGTCAGCCAAAAGTCCGCCATGGTCATCTAAAGTCAATCATAGCCAACCAAAATCAACCATGGTCATCCGAATTCAACCATGATCAACCAAATCTAACCATGGTCAACCAAAGTTAACCATGGTCATCCAAACTCAACCATGATCATCCAAATTCAACCGTAATCAACAAAAGTCAACCATGATCAACGAAAGTCAACCATGTTAAACCAAAGTTGACCATAGTCAACCATGGTCAAACAAAGTCAACGATGCGTAGCCAAAGTAAACTTGAGTCATCCATAGTTAGCCATGGTCTACCAAAGTTAACCATGGGAAACGAAAGTGAACCTTCGTCAACAAAACTTAACCATGGTAAACCAAAGTCAACCATGGTCAACCAAACTTCAACCAATCTCAACCATGGTAAACCAAAGTCACCCATAGTCAACCATGGCTAACCAAAGTCAACCATAATCCACCAAAGCCAACAATGGTCAACCATAACTCTAGTTGACTTTAACCATGGTTAAATTTGATAGACTTTAGTTGACCATAGTTGACTTTGGTTAACCATTTGACTTTGGTTAACCATTTAACTTTGGTTTTCTTTAGCTGAACATGTGGCTGACCATGGTTGACTTTGGCTAACCATGGTTGACTATGGTTAGCATTGGTTGATTATTGTTAACTATGACCATGGTTGAATTTTGTTGACAATTTACTGTGGTTGACTTTAGTTGACTATGGTTGACCATGATTGACTTAAGTTGATGATGGTTGAATTTGGTGGACCATGGTTGACTATGGTTGACATTAGTTGACCATAGTTGACTTTGGTTGATTATGGTTGACCCTGGGTGACCATGGGCAACTTTTGTTGACCATGGTTGACTATTGTTGACTATCGTTTACTATGGTTAACCATTATTCACTGTGGTTCTTCATGGTTGACCACAACCAAATTCAACCTAAAGTCTACCAAAGTCAACGATAGTCAACCATGGTCTTCCATGAATAACCATGATCGACTATAATCAACTGTTGTCACCATGAAAGGCCATGGTGAACCATGAACAACCATAGCTTGGCATTAATAACCATGGTTAACCAACTATGGTCAACCATAGTCAACCATATTAAACTAAGGTCAATCATAGTTGGCTAATAATAATCAACAATATTCAACCAAAGGGTCTATCATTGTAAGCCATAGGGTCAACCACAGTCAAGCATGGTCATCCATCATTCACCATAGTTAATCATGAATAACCGTAGTCAACATTGGTCAACCATAATAAACCATGGTGAACCATGAATAACCATGCTTAACCATAGCCAGCCATGGGCCATCATGGCCAACCATGAAGAATGATGGGCAACCATGAACAACCATAGTAAACCACAAATAACCATGGTTATCCAACTAAATTAATTAATTAAAGTACTTTAATTAATTAATTAATTAAAGTATTTTAAATTAATTAATTAATTAAAGTATTTTAAATTAATTTAATTATTTTAACTTAAATTACATTAAATTAATTAATTAATTTAATTTAATTTCAATTAATTAATTATTTTAATTAAATTAAATTAAATTAAATTTAATTATTAATATGCTTTAATGTAATTTAAGATGTTTTAAAATTTTAATTTAATTTTTAATATGTTTTAATTTTTTTAATTTAAATTAATTTAATTTAATTTTAATTTAATTTTTAATATGTTTAAATATTTAAATTTAATTTAATTTAATTTTTAATATGTTTTAATATTTCAATTTAATTTAATTTAAGTTCGTTTAATTTAATTTAATTTAATTTTATTTAATTTAATTTTTAATATGCTTTAATATTTATTTTTTAACTTAATATGTATTTCTTTTCATTTTTATTTCCAAATAACATTTTTATTTAGTTATTTTTGCGCTGTGCCGGTTGTCTATTAGCAACAACCACATTTTTAAATGTGGTTAATATTTGTCGATCGACGAATGTCAACCACTTTTAAATGTGTGGTCATGGTTGATATACACCGATTGACGAATATCAACCACATTTAAAAATGTGGTTGTTGCTAGTTTAGTTTTACATTAATGCAATGCTATTATGTGCGAAGAATTTGAAAAATCTTTAAATAGTGGCATAAATATGGTTATATGAAAGTTGAACTAAAGTTAAAGTTTACGAACAATTTTGCTTTTGGTACTAATTTGATATACTATGTGTGAAGAATTTGGATTTTTATTTTTTATTTTTAACTAATGACATAAATGTAGATAGATGAAAGTGGAACTTATATTTATGTTGTCAAAATAGAGTTTATAAACTATTTTACTTTTGATATTAACTTGCGTCATAACACAAATACAAATAATAATTAAAAAATAACTTATACTAGATATGAATATAATGCACATCACCATTCCACAACCCTACTATATTTACAAAAATTGTGTTTTTCCAAGTTTATGATAAGGGTGTGTGCAAGCTAATGAGGGTCTCTCTGACACATTACATGCAATAGAAAACTGAAAAATTAGATATCCATCAACTTACATGGATTTTTTGAGACACATACACAACTAATCTTACGATGAGTAAAATATATGAAACATAGGAAATTGAATAACGTTTCCAAATGTATTTTTTTTTCCATTGAAAATGTTCTTAACTATCCGAAGTTTGATCATTTGTAACATGCAAATTTTTTTTGGACAAATTATAAGGTATATGTTTTTGTGGGTGCAGCCTTTGAGTGCCTAAACGATGGAATCAACTTACAAAAACTCGTAGACATATACAGAATAAGTAGTACTAGTGCATCGCTATTTCACCCCCCCAAAAAAAATAATATATTTTTTTAAAAATTATCTAAGTGATTAAACCTCAAAAATAATATGCCAATTGTGGGTGCGGCCTTTGAAGGTCTTAATGCAACTATTTGGAAATGTTTTTTTTATAGCATGTAGAGGTCGATGTCCTTTAGTGAACCATACAATTTTTCTTTAAATGGTTGAGAAAAGAAAGACTTATGGATGAAACACTAACAATGTGTTTTTTGATTTAAGGAGTCATGACACAAGAAAAATAAGAAAAAAAATAGAAAAATATATATATTCTTTTTAAAAATTACATATTTGGAATGTATAGAAAAAATGATATCCATGTCTAAAATTTCATAAAAAAATGATGGTGTGTAGCATACTGTAACCAACGACTAAACACATGCACACTTAAAAAATTGGATATAATGCTCAATTAGCCATGGCATATCATATTCCAAGGCACAAGCATGGTAAATCTGAAGCAAAGTCCAAAGAAGCCACATAGGCATAGGAATGCCACGCTAGTTTATGTGGAGATTCAGGCATAGTGCTAAGTAACGCGCTCGCATTTTGTTTCCATTTCAATTTTAAAGCCTTCCAAAATACAACGCATAAGCGTTTTATATTGACATAACCCATGCGCGCTTTGCAGTTACATAACGCGTGCATTTTTTTTAACAATATACTTATTTTTTCCAAAAGGGGTTATAATTTTATTTTCCACCAATTATAACATTAAGGATAATTCTTGGTGGTAAGGGGTTAGAGGTAGATGGGAGGTACAAAAAAGGGGCTAGGAGGTGGTAAGGGGTTAGAGGTAGAGAAAGTGGGGTGGGGGATGGTAAGGGGTTAGAGGTTGAGAAGAGAGGGGGGTGTTAAAGGGTTAGAGACAAACAAAGAGAGAGACAGGTGAAGGGAGAGACATTGGGGCATGGTAAGGGATTTAAGTAAAGTGAGAAGGGGGTGGTAAGGGATTAGAAGTAAAGTAAATGGGATATTAGTGCAAATATATAACCCTCTAGTTTTCTTTCCTGTTTTGAATGAAAAATTATTCTTTTCATTGCAAGTATTGGATTTAAGAGCATTTTCTTAGTTGCAATCCAACCTTGCATTTTCATAAACAGATATATGATAGCATTCAATGAACCCCCCTCAATGTTAATATTTGATATATTATTCCAGAATGAATAGAAGATCGGCCATGCACAACACAACTCGAAGAAATTTAGGTATGTCAGCTTCCCAATACGGTTATAGTTCTACCCGGACTCCTTGAGAAGGTTGTTCAGCTATAAAGAAATAGCTCTCTAGCTTTCATCCTGAGGTTCTTTTGTTTATGTATAAGATAAAAAAGCTCTAAATTCGTGAGCTGGAACATATGGATTTTAACAGGATTTATACAATCTTTTCTTTACGATAAACTGACCTTATAACTTCTCGAAGCAATGACAATGAATCCTTCATTTTGCATTTGTTAGTAGAAGAATATCAATTTACGACAACACAATGTAATTATTACATGTGGAGGCAACAATTTCCTATGGAAGACGAGTGTAGGGTTGAGCAGAGGAAAGATGTCGAGAAATGGGCTATTACATTAGATTTTCCATTGGGAGAATGGCTTACAGGAGGAAATATGATAGCTGAGAGGATTCTATGATTTTATTTCCACAGAAATGGTATTCTCCCTATATTCAGTCTTCTGGTTGATTGAACAACCTACCTAAACATCTATACATTGAAATTTTTTATTTCTTTGCTAAAAATTGAAATGGAATTTCAAGTCACCTGCAAAACACTCCTTTGGAATTTCAACAAAACAAATTTGGAAAGTGTATCAGATGTTGCCATCTACACCGAAATTTATTCTTCTCGTAGACAAACGTGGGAATATCAGTAGGGAACGAGGATCTCCAATTTTTTTTTTCTATTTGCATCCATAAGTAACTGGGCCAAGTTAATGGAAATGAATCCCTAGACTACTATGGGATTTTAAACCCTTTCTGTAAATCACCTTATATTGCAACCTTGTGCAGGAGGTTTGATGTATTCAATTAATGATTTGGTTCCATTCTTTTGAAGACACCTTGATGTAGTATATATTCCAGAGCTATTTCCCCCAAAATTCAATCTTTGTGTTATTTCCCATGATTTGAAAGACTGTAATTTTTCTAATTTGGTGCACACAATCCAACGGAAAATGGTTTTGGAATTTATCAGTTGAAGGGCGATATAATTCCCTCCAAACAGTGTCATCAGAAGAAATCCATGAAAAGGGATAAGGGTGTGAATGAAATTTTAAAATACAACCTAGCCCTCACCCTCCCATATCTCTCTCTGCATTCTCTTTGTAACCCTTATTAACCCATAACCTCTAACCTCTCTCTCTAACTCTTACTAACCCCCCTATGTCTCTGCCTCTAACCCTTTAAAATCCCCCTTCTAGTTATACATCTAATCCCTTACCACCCCCCAATTCCTTTGAATATATTTTTCACTAAACCAAACAATATAGTTGTAAGGTTAAATATAGTGATAAAAGTGTAATGTTAAATATTGTGACAAAATTGGAATGTTCAATATCATGGAGTAATTGTGAGGTTTCATATTGCATATGTGTTTTGATGAACATAAATTGAATGTGCGTTCTGATAAGAAAAAACACGTGTGTGTTTTTGTTAACATAAACACATATGCATTATGTTTACGTATTTACCTAACCCCCAAACCCATTAATACACCTCCCTACAAATTCCAAATACCCCCACATTAATTTATAAACACCCCCGAACCCACTAGCACCCCCTTATCTCACACACACACACGCATGCAGATGCCTCCCCTACCACTTACCCCCCTCCTCTCTCTCTCTCTCTCTCTCTCTCTCTCTCTTCCCTCCACTCCCTAAAACTTACTAAATCCTCCTCTCACTCTTTTTCCCTTGCTCCACTTTCGCTCAATCTCCTAAAATCCCCCTTCGTCTCTACCTATAACCCCTTAAAAATCCCCCCCCCCGTCACTATCTCTAACCCCTTAACGATCACCCGACCCCCCTATCTCTCTATCTCCCCTCCTATCCCTAACCCTTACTAACCCCTTATCTCACACTCTTTCTCCCATGCAAGGAGAGGAGGGGGTAAGACCCCTCTGTCTCTACATATAACCCCTTACAACCCCTAAAGTCTATCCCTTTACCTCTCTCTCTCTCTAACCCAAACACTCATTCTCATCACCCATACCCCTCTTTCTCCCTAATCACCCTTCTCATCGCCAAACCCCAAACCCTCTCTCTCTCTCTCTGTCTACCCCTTCCCACCCCCAATATATCTCTCTCTTTCTTTAATTCTTACTAACACCCTATATATCTCTCTCCTGCTAACTCTTACTTACCCCTAATCTCCTACCACCCCCCTTTGTCTCTACCTCTAACCCCTGACCACCCCCTAAAGTCTCTCCATTTACCTCTCTCTCTCTCTCTAACCCAAACACTGACGCTCCTAAACTATATCCCCCTTTCTCCCTAATCTCCCTTCTCATCTCCAAACCCATACCCTTCTCTCTATCTCTCTACCCCTTTCCACCCCCAATCTCTCCCTCTCTCTCTCTCTCTCACTCGCTCTTATTAACCCCATATATCTCTCTATCCCCCTAACTCTTACCCCCAATATCCTAACACCCCCCTCTGTCTCTACCTTTGACCCCTTAAGAATCCCCCTCTGTCTCTACCTCTAACCCCTTACCACCCCCTAAAGTATCTCCCTTTACCCCTCTATCTCTCTAACCCGAACACTCATTCTCCTCACCTATATCCCCCTTCTCATCCCCAAATCCCTATCCTTCTCTCTCTCTCTCTCTCTCTCTCTCTCTCTCTCTCTCCCTAACTCTTACTAACCCGCTATATCTCTCTCTCCCCCTAACTCTTACTTACCCCCAATATCCTAACACCCCCCTCTGTCTCTACCTATATCCCCTTAAGAATTCCCCTATGTATCTACCTCTAACCCCTTACCACCCCCTAAAGTCTCTCCCTTTACCTCTCTCTCTCTCTCTAACCCAAACACTCATGCTCCTCATCTATATCCCCCTTTCTCCCTAACCCCCCTTCTCATCCCAACACCCCTAGCCTTCTCTCTCTTTCTCTCTACCCGTTTCCACCCCCCAATCTCTCTCTCTCTCTTACTAACCCCCTATATATCTCTCTCCCCCCTAACTCTTACTCACCCCCAATATCCTAACACCCGCCTCTATCTCTACCTCTAACCACTTAACAATCCCCCTCAGTCTCTACCTCTAACCCCTTATCACCCCCTAAATTCTCTCCCTTTACCTCTCTCTCTCTCTAACCCAAACACTGATGCTCCTCACCTATATCCCCCTTTCTTCCTAATCCCCCTTCTCATCCCCAAACCCCTAGCCTTATCTCTCTCTCTCTCTCTCTCTCTCTCTCTCTTTACACATTGCCACCCCCCAATCTCTGTGTGTGTGTGTGTGTGTGTGTGTGTGTGTGTGTTTCTCTCTTACTAACCCCCAATATCTCTCTTCCCCCTAACTCTTACTTACCCCCAATCTCCTAACACCCCCCTCTATCTCTACTTATAATCCCTTAACAATCCCCTTCCTTCTCTACCTCTAACCCCTTATGACCCCCTAAATTGTCTCTCTTTACCTCTCTCGATCTCTAACCCAAACACTCATGCTCCTCACCTATATTCCCCTTTATCCCTATTTCCACCCCCCACCCCTTAACAATCCCCCTTCGTCTCTACCTCTAACCCCTTAACAATCTCACTCTCTCTCACTTCTCTACTCATCCACCTACACCTAACCCTGACCTTCCCTCTCTCTCTACACGCTTTCTCCCTAACCATTACTAACCCATTCTCTCACTCTCATTCTCCCTCGTAGGGAGAGGAGTAGGTAAGCCTATAGGGGATAAAGAGAGATAGAGAAGATTTTAATAAGGTTTAAGGATTGGAGGGGAGAGAGAGAGGAGGGGGGGTCGGGGTTAGGTGTAGGAGGAGTAGGGGAGTGAGATAGGGGGTTAGTAAGAGTTAGGGGAAATATTGGGAGGGGAGGGGAAGGGAACGGGGGTGTTAGTGGTATGGGGAGGAGCATGGATGTGTGTGTGTGTGTAGAGGGGTGGGGGTTAGGAAAGATGTTGAATGTAAAGTGAGGGAGGGGGGACTAATTTAAGACTTGGGGGTGTTATGGGTGTTAGGGGGTTAAGACATGGGGGGGTTGTTAGGGGGTTAATGCATGGGGGGGTGGTAGGGGGTTAAGACATGGGGGGGTTGTTAGGGGGTTAAGACATAAGGGGTTCGGGCAACATTCAATGAAATGTTAGGAATGGAACTACCTTATTAAATGTTGTTGATCATTAGTATAAAAAAATGCGTATGCATTATATAACTACAAAACACGCACGCATTTTGTACAAGCACAACGCATGCACATTTTGCACCTATATAGACAGTGCACATCATTTCCCAAGAGGAACTCGAATAGGCTCACAAAAAAACAACACAATGCACACAAATTTGGATTGTATACATAGCATACAACTCATCATGAAGAAAGTTTGAACACAAATTGAGTATTTGATTGAGACCATCTCCATCACAAGTGTTACAAGGATTGCTTGGAGGGGAAAAAGACATTGGACAATTTTCAAGATTCCAATAGAAAAACCATCTCCAATTCTCCACCATTAAATTTCTTACAATTTATGAACATCAAATTCAATATTTCATTGACAATTGTGGTGGATAATAGATTCAATTGAGCAACAAAAACACCAAGGTTGGAGAATGTCATATTGAGGAGCACCATAGACCATCCCCACCATTGATGGTCTTGCAATTGAGGAGCATCAAAGGCATCATCTCATTTATCACTGAGGTGGAGTGTAGAAACTATTGAGCAAGAACAATCATTAGCTTGAAGAATATCCAATTGAGAAGCACCATAAATCATATCCACCACTGATTTGTATTAAAGGAAATTTTTCTCATTGATCATTATGGTGGAGTATAACACAATTAGGTAAGACAAAAAATAAGCTTCGAGAATCTCTAATTGAAGAGCATTGCAGATCATTTATCATTGTGGTCATGGAAAATCTACGCAATTGAAAAAGAAAATACGCAAGGAATAAGCTACCTGAAGAGATCATTAAAGAGAAGAAATGGCATGACCAATCGAAGAAATTATGTGGACACTCAACCAATTCCGGTTGTAGACAATGTTATGATTCTTCCAAACAATCCAAAACAAGAAAGACAGTGAGAGTATTCACTTGAGGGGCCCTCTATTTCCACAATAGTTGAAGAACAAGCACCCCATGGCCCTAATCAAGGACTAAAACGTATGTGCACAACAAGGCCACCTGCAACAATGGATGATTTGATAGGTTGTGGTTACACAAGTGATGAGGTTAGAGAGGTGTTGCATGGCGAGTATATGCTCGAAGAAGACAATGCCAGTGAGACCATCCAAGACTTGGATTTTGTACATCGCAGTTTTCAAATGTTCTACAATCACTTGAAGGATAACAGTATACATATGGAACAACATTGGGTTTGGTTTGATGGTAGTACAGGGAAATTAAAAAATTCCCATGTCTTCCAATGGTTGTGTATGCTCCACAAAAGGCAGAATTTGCCAAATATTTGTAACTATTTTGAAACTGGACATGGAAAAGGTGAACATGATGGAGTAGGTGTGTGCATTAAGATTGCATTATGCAGGAAATAAATGAATTTCACAAATGTATCGCTCATACAAGATGCAAAGACCATTGTTGAATGGTGTTCTTCATTCATGGGGGAGGGAGCAAGAAGGCATGAATATCAGTCAACCAAGAAAGCACATGTACATAGATATTTTTGGGGGGTGGTGGATGTAGATCGATCATAGTTATATGAGTGCAAGACCATCGCAAGGATAATTTTAGGGGCGAAATTAATCCCATGGGCTATTTTTCCATGTTTTTTTCCAAAAAAAGATTCGCCAATTTGCATTTTTTGAAGCCTTGTTTCGCCCAATTTTGATGGGGTAAACGTTTTTCACTCTAAAAATTGGCAAATTATTATATAAACTATATAAAATCCTTAGAAATTGAAATAATTTTAGAAAAATATCGCCAAATATTTTATAGTTGACATTTTAAGAATTGGTAAGATTCGCCAAGGTTTATACGCTTTAAATTGAGTATGCGTCCATAAAATTATCCCTGGACCATCCAGGGAACCGGTTCATTTCATTTAGTTAGAACGTCGGACAATGCTATAGTTGAAATGTGGAAAATGAAACTCTCTTGATTTTGTTCTTCACGCAGTGGTTGTGAATGGGACTAATGTGAATTCATGGATTGGTTTGATAGTTGGGACTGTGTATCACTCCCAAATGGTCAATGCACAGCTACAGAATTATCCTAGTTGGAGGAGGACCAATCAAGCATTTCAACAGACTATGACCACATATCAAATCTCGTACAGCCAGGTTCAATTAATATTTTGAAAATTTTGACAACTTATTGTGTCTAGTTAGTTAAGTCAAATATTGGCACTATTTTTTTTGCAGGGCACATATATGCAGTGGTTTCCCTAATATGCAATGCATGGCGCACTGATTATTGGTTGGCACATTGCTTGGAGGGGAAGAAGACCCTCAGTGTCCCATTAAGGGAATGTGAGGACAATGATTTTATGATTGGGTTGATGGTTATCAAAGGAGAGTATTTGAACTAGGTTTCCTACTCATATGCAAGAAAAGGGTATGTATTTGAATATTATAGACTGGTTCAGATTGTATACCATTACACACACTTATTTATTGGCACAAACCTCCAGCTGCAAACATTGCCAAGGAAGAACTCATCGAAGGCTTGATACTTATTGCCTGACTCCGAGCACGATAGATTAAAGGAGACCATTGGTATTAGAGATGATACTGATGGTCTATTCAAATGACCATAGGTTGGTAATCTAGTATGTCTTTCGCATGTTATATTGTGTTTTTATGTTTTACATGTATATTTTGATTTTGTTTTATGGCCTCATTAATTACTGACATTAATATTTTGACTATTTCAATTGGACATTGATAGATTTCAATAGATTGATAAATTGCACAAGATTCGTCATGGAAACCTAATCACAAACATAGAAACCTAATCTAGCCTTATAAATGTAAACTACCCTAGGAACAAAAATATAACCCTAGCAACCTAATCTATATGAATGTTAGCCTAATCTCTCCCCAGAAGCCTCCATGACAATTTGAATCCAAACCATTATGCTACAAATATGCACAAGAGACCAAAAAAACCTAGTTTGAATTTTAAACCCCTAGCTCATAAACCCTAGCCTATAAATTAATTTGAACTATGATCCCTAGAAATGCTAGTTTGTATCCTAAAGCCTAGTTTGTGTTCAAAATCCTTAGAAACCTCCATCACCATTTGAATCCAAACCATTTTGCTACAAATATGAACAAGAGTCTAAAAACCCCTAGTTTGTGCATTCATGTGCATCCATTTGAATCCACACCATTGTGCTACAAAGATGCGGAATAGTGCAAAAAATCCTAGTATGTACATTCATGTGCATCCATTTGAATCCACATCATTGGACACCATTATGCATAAGAGTAAAAAAAATTTCATGATGCAACTATACATGCATTCCAAAAAATCTTGTTGGACTCATGTGCATCCATTTGAATTCACACCATTGTGCTACAAAGATTCACAAGAGTCCAAAAAACCCTAGTCTTTTCATTCATGTGCATCCACTTGAATCCAAACCATTGTGCACAATTATGCACAAGAATCCAAAAAACATCATGAGGAAACTATATATGCATTCCAAAAATTATTCATATATTCATATGCATTTATTTGAATCCAAATAATTATGCTACAAATATGCACAAGAGTCCAAAAAACCATGGTTTGTGCATTCATGTCCATCCATAAGAATCCAAACCATTGTGCACATGTATGCACAAGAGTCTTAAACAATTCATGCTGCAACTATATATGCATGCCAAAAATCTTCCTATATTCATCTGCATCCATTTGTATCTAAGCCATTGTGCTACAGACATGTACACAAGTCCAAGAAACCCTAGTTTGTACTCTAAAATCCTATCCTAGAAATACTAGCCTATAAACCCTAGAGAGAAGCCTATAAACCCTAGTTTGTAGCCTAAACATCTATACTTGAATATCGAACATCTCAAACATCTATAGTTAAATCTCAAATGCCTCGAAAATCTATATTTGAAATCTACCTAAATTATATAACCTTGAATTATATTATTTCTATTATTATTAAAAAACCTAAGGTTAATGGGAACATACAAGTTTGGTGTTCCTCAAACATTGAACATCAATTTTAGAAACCTTTGAACTCAATGGGATCTACCCAACTTGGAGATCTTCAAAACACCAAGTTATCCCTTAAGGCCTTTAGGGTGCGAGTTGTAATGGTACATAGAATGGTGACCCTGGCTTGGATCTAGAAACCATCAAATCCATTGGATTCATGACATCGGGATAGTTCTAGGGGTTCCCCTCTCCTATGGGTCCATGGCCCATTGATCATCTTTTAGGCCAATTTTGGAAACTAGGGTTTCACCTAGTAAGGGTCTATGCAATTTTTGCACATAAGGGTAAACTTTGAAAAATACTTCACAGGGAGCTTATGTCTAGCATTCCAATGTGGAAACTTCCTAGACACACATGTAGGACCTCCCAGAACCCGATTTTTTTGCGCAGTTTGAATTCTATTCCCTCAGTTAGTATTCAACAAGTGCCCTAAAATACGTCTGGGCGCGAGTTGTAGCGGGCCATAGAATGGTGACCATTGCTCAAATTGAGAAATCGTCGGATCTGTTGGATTCAGGACATTAAGATAGTGCTAGGGGATCCCCTCTCGTCTGGTTCCATGGCCCATTGATCATCTTTTGTGAAATTCTAAAGGTGTAGATCACTCAGCTTGAACAAACCTCACAATTTCACTCAAAGAATTGAGGAGAAGAAGAGATAAAATAGAATCAATATTCACACTTGAAACTCAAAGAATGTGGAAAAATTCTGTAATGTCATTCATCGGCTATAAGATGGAAAAAATATGAGAGTACAATAGAATGAACTTGATTACCCCAAAGGTGATTCGAATTCTCCTCAAGGTGTGCCTTGGACTGCATTGGAGACATCACCCAATAAGTGGTAGTGGCCATTGATAGTCAAAGGTAATTCAAATGTGACTCTAACTGAGTCTAACTGATGCATGTGAGTACTAATCAAGGGAAGTATACTCCAAGGGATAATGGCATACTGTCATTAGTCAAGTGGCACTCCGATACAGACAACTAGAAGCTACAGCCAGTTAACTGAGCAATCGATGCATGAACTGACTGATTAATGCATGAACTGATTGATGGAATCCTAGGAGTGTGTAGTAGGGTGCATTAGTATCCAGATGATGAAAATAATGCACACTGTGTAGGTAGGAGGGCTACTGATGGATAAAAACATGCTCCATGGGGCTCAAAATAAGCAATAGGTTCTGGGAGACTACCATAGTGATGACTTCATGCATGCAGAATGCATGCAAATACAAATGATGATGATGAGAATATTCCAACACCCCCCCACAGGCCAGATTATGAGGAAGTAGAATTGAAAAAATAGAGCCCTGGTAACTGATACCAAAGGTCACCCCATACAACAATCTAAATAAAAATGTGAGGAAAGAGGGAAAACCCAGTGGGAAGAAATCCCCCCCACAAGATAGATTGTAAGAAGGTAATCAAGAATGTGAATCACTCACCCCAAAAGGTAAGTGAACTTCTTTATCGAGAAATGATCTATCAGAAAGAAATGGATCAATGTGAGAAGGATGAAACCTTCCATTCTGAAAATAAGATCTGGTTCTCCTTGGATCAAGTGGATCTCCAACAAGATCACCGACAGATCTAAGAGTTGTGGCTACCCATCTCGGAAGAGGAGGATCATCAGGTTCTATATCTGGACCTACCATTAGTTTATTTTCACTATCAGGTGCTAGATGTTCAGGTTCTTATGGAACTAGATATAGCATTCGCTCTTCATCACTATCAGGTTCTATATATTCAGGTTCTTGTGGATCTGGATCTAGCCTTCACTCTTCATCACTTTCACTTTCAGATTCCGAATATGAAGTTTCTTGAGATGAAGCTTTGCTCTCTTGCTCATCAAGCAATCGAGGCGTGGTAGGAAAGTTGTTTTTCTCAACAGGATGAGCATCATGCAGTGGCCATTTCTCAAACTATACACTTCTCTCAAGAAATGTATGCATAGTAGATAGATCTAGAATTTTGTAGGATTTTTCATTGAGTGCATAACCAACAAGAATACACTCTCTACTTTGTGGTTGCAAGGCTCTCCTTTTCTCTGTTGCAATCCTAGCCCAAGCTTTGGATCCAAATACTCTTAGATGAGATACATCAAGTTTGTAACCCATCCATGCTTCAAACGAAGTCTTACCTTGTATTCCTTTGTGAGGGACTCTATTATGAAGGTAAGCATCATAGTTAACAGCTTTTTCCCAAAGGCTAGGATGCAATCCTTTATACTCTAGCATGCAGTTTTCCATCTCTATCAAGGTTCTATTTTTTCGCTCTGCAACACCATTTTGTTGTGGTGTGTAGGGAACAGTGTGCTGCATCTCTATACCTTCATCTGCAAAAAAGGATTGGAACTCACCCTTCACATACTCTCCTCCATTATCAGTGTGGAGGACCTTGATCTTCCTGTCAAAGAACCTTTCTACAAAAGCTTTGAAGAAATTTAAATATCCAAAAACTTCTTATTTCAATTTAAGAAAATATACCCAACTGAATCTAGAATAGTCATCAATTAAAGTTAAGATATACCTTGCTTTGTTCAAAGCCAAATGAGGAAGTGGTCTTGAAATATAACTGTGAATTATTTCAATAGGTTGAGAGGCTCTTCTCGCCTTCCCTTTCTCAGACTTATGCTCTGGATGCTTTCCCATCAAGCAACCTTTATAGGTGCCTTTAGCAAACTTGATCTTGGGTAGTCCTTCAACCATTTCCTGATTGTGCATGTCTTGCAAGTACTTGTATTTGAGGTTCCCAAATATTTCATACCAAAGTCTACTCTCTTCATTTGCATGTGTGAGCAATGCATTCGATTTTGAGTAAGGTAGAAAGTGAGAAAACTCATAGATTTTCGAACGATGATCATCAATACCTTTTGCAATGATGTTTCCAGTTGAGATCTCTTGGATCTCGACCTCATTAGGAGTGAATATGACATTCTTGGGTACTCTTGTATGAGTCATTTCATAGACAAAAAGAAGATTTTCTACAAGAGTAGGAACATAGAGTACATCACTGAAATACCCATGCTCAATGTTGATCCTTCCAATCCCCTTAGAGGAGACCTCAGAATCATTTCCCATCAATATTGAAGGTCCAATCATGGATTCGAAATCAGAGAAGAGATTCTTACAAGAAAACATGTGCCTTGATTCTCCAGAATCAATGATGAAGGAGTCATTCGAAGTGTCTTCCATGAGTGCATGAAACCTATCCTTGTCCTCATATTTTGGATCAACTTTTCTTCTACCATTCGCTGGTATTGGAATATTGTTCTTCTCCAGTAGCTATGCCATTAGATCTATTGTCTTCTTCATACAAGCACTCTCAGTATGGAATCCCCTATTGCAATAGGGGCATTGGGACTTCTCCTTTTGAGTTTGCTTTCCTCTCTTAGAATTCGAAGTCCCTTCTGACTGATACGGAGCCTCTCTTGGCTTATGCTCATTCAACTTCTTTTCTTTAACTTTTTGCTTCCCTTTGTCATTTGCATTCTTCCCTTCAGCAGCTTGAAGAGTTGAATCCATTATTGGTTTGATCACTCCCATATGCACTAGTTTGTCTTGATCTTTTGAGAGAGACTGTATGAAGGCTTCAAGAGTGGGAATTTTCCAATTTGGAATGGATAGCTTCACTAATTGGAAGGTGGAGACAAAAACTGAGTAGTTAGAACCCAATTTTGATAGAATGGAAAGGACAAGATGCTTGTCTTCTTTCTCTATTCCATATGAATTCAATTGTGAAACCAGATTTTTGAACTTGGTGAAGAACTCATTGATTGATTCGAAACTACTGGAATCAGAGAGATAAGCTCATTTTCCAATTGGTGACCCTTCAAATCATCTTTCTTCCCAAACAGAGATTCAAGATTGTCCCAAACTTCTTTATGAGTTTTGAGATCAATGACATGAAAATGTAGATCATCGGAAATACTGAGGAGTAGAAATCCAACAACTTCATAAAGTTTATCAAGGTACTTTGATTTCTCAACAGCACCAATGGGTTCAACTGCAGTACCATTCAACACTCTGGAAAGGATTTTGGACTTCATGAATATGTTCATATTTTCTTGCCATTCTAAATAGTTGAAGGAGGTGAGTTTGAAATCCATAGTAGCTGCCAAATTCGAATCTACTGAAGATGGAATAATCTGCACTAAAACAGGGAAATTTGGTTGGAGATTTGTTGCAGAATCTAAAGAACACTGCTTTAGGACAGTGAGCACTTTTGACCAGATATTTCACACATGGATAGACCTCACTGGATTTCTCTAGTGAGTTCAATGCAATGGCACCAGGATTTGCTATGGAAATCCAGAGGCTTCTAGTGCTCTACTGAAAAACATGTGTTCAATAAACAACTGCAACTGTTGCAATTTGAATAGATGTATCAAGCTATGATACCATGTGAAAGTCTATAGGTGTAGTTCACTCAGCTTGAACAAACCTCACAATTTCACTCAAAGAATTGCGGAGAAGAAGAGATAGAATAGAATCAATATTCACACATGAAATTCAATGAATGTGGAAAATTGTTGTAACGTCATTCATCAGCTATAAGCTGAAAAAAATATGAGAGTACAATAGAATGAATTCGATTACCCCAAAGGTGATTCGAATTCTCCTCAAGGTGTGTCTTGGACTGCAATGGAGACATCACCCAATTAGTGGTAGTGGCCATGAATAGTCAAATGTCAGTCAAATGTGAGTCTAACTGAAGCATGTGAGCACTAATCAAGGGAAGGAATCTCCAAGGGCGTGTAAGACCCCAACCAGGGTCCTATGTTTATTTTACTACTCTCAAATAAAATCTGTCTTCTACTGTTTACGTTTCGTTTTATATTTACGTTTTTCTAATTTCTGCTGTTCCTATTGGCTGTAAAAACAGTAATTACAGCTTCAAAATGTATATATATTTTCCAGTTTATTGTTCTAACATAAATCACCAGTTTTCATTCTCAACAACAAACATAATTTACCAATTCTGTTTGTGCAGGGAAGCAGATTATCATTCCAGCATATAACCATTTTTATTTAACTTACAACTGAATTTGACAAGGTAGAAATAATCAACATACCTGCCGGAAAATACCTGTAGGTAGCTTGCAGATCCCTTTTTTTTTGTTGCTGTCCTCGTTGCTGCTTCTCCTTGCTTTTCCCTGCAGTCACAAGCCTTTCCACAGTTCTGAAACTCAACCAGCCAAACCAGTTTTTCCACCCTGCCAACTGGCGAGGTCTCGCCGACCACCCAGCTCCAAAGGTACCCCTTTGGACCCCCGAGCCCAAACCGAGTACAAGCCAACCCGTTATGTCCCTTTAGAAAACCTCCAGCAAAAACCCCCTTTCAGCTCCTTTCAGCTCTGCTCTAAAATTTCTATATCTGCTCTCCCCAAAACTTCCTCCAAAATAACTCCGGTAAAAGATGATCCCCTCTTCTTCCTTTCTCCTCCATCTTATCCCCTGTTTGCTCTGCCGACTCAATCCTCCCCATTACTACCCTTATCCTCTCCATTCAATTCTAGCTAAGATGGCAGTCCCCCTTTTCTCCCTCGAGACATGTCCACATTTATTGATACCATCAATACATTAATTAATTAATTAATTAATTAAATTTATAAATGAATTATAAATATTATCCCTTTCTTTTATGCAAACACCGTATGTAAAAGTCAACTAAATTATTAATGTGGTTCCACCGCCATTGTCTTTTCAAGTGGTCATAATTACAATTTAATTAATATTTTAATTTATTAACTAAAATACAATATAATTATAAACTTGGATATAAAATGGCATAAGGTAATGTCTTCCTTAATTAATTCATAATTAATTTAGAAGTACTTTATAATTAATTCATAATTAATTTAGAACTAATGCATAATTAATTCAAAATTAATTCGCAATTAATTCATAACTAATTCACAATTAATTTAGAACTAATTCATAAGTAATTTATAATTAATTCGTGATTAATTCATAATTAATTCACAATTAGTTTATAAATAATTCATAATTAAATTATAATTAATTCATAATTGATTAACTTATAATTGATTCATCGTTTTCATGAACAATTCCCAAGTGTGTACCCGACACTTGTTTATCAATTTCATATTACATCTGTTCGTAAATTATCCTATGTTCCAACTAGCTTCTGCATGGTCATCATAAAATTTAATAGATATAAATTAATTATTATCCATACAGTTTAATTAATTATCTAGCCGTGCAATTAAGATTAACTTATCAATTTAATACTACTTTAATTAACATTACAATAATCATTTAACGTGTTAACCCTTAGTCATTACTAATCAAATTCATTAACATTTAATTAAGCGTTACTAACCAATTGCATTATTTACTATTAATTTAACCGTAACTTGTTGATTAATCATTAATGTACAGTAATTAATTATTAAGCGACACTAATTAACATTATTACTCAGCAATATTTCACGCAATTCATAAATATGTAGGCAAGTTATGTAAGCGTAGCTACTGCTTACATACCTCGCGTAAGTACACTAACAGTAATAACTCACACACGTCAATCATAATCATGAAACTTACTGTTTATTGACACATGTTTTAGCATAGTTTGCAAGGTACAATTCTTTAACTAACTGAAATCTTATTAGTTACGACAATTCATACCTTTCTAAGTTACGACACATACTCAAGCAAGGGTTTTACACACCTACAGTTAGATCTTGTTTTCACCCCTACTTCACGCTACACCTATTTACCTACATCATCACTAACTTCCACATCCTATCCTGTCCTCTGCTGGACTACCCTGAAATGTCAAGTCATGACCGGTTCCAGCTAGAACCCGTAAGCGGAAGTGTCGACTACATCGACCAGCTTCCCCAGCAGGCCACCACCAGTCATCATCACACACCTTGGGGAGCGCGCCGTAGCACAGCCCTCCCATGACTCTGGGTTTCGGGGATAAACGGTGGGTAAAGCCTCCACCCCCCCTAATGGAACAAGGGATTATGTCTACTCGACATAACAACAGCGTTGCACTTGTACTCGGTCTGTCATCGTATAACCGATCTGGGCGGTTGAGTTTCCTGAAACCCTACCCCACCCATGTCATAACATACATCATAATAAACAACATAATAACCATACGAAAGTAAATAATGCATCACTCGCATACCATTTTATCTTTCGAAGTCCGTGTCCCCGAGGCCCTCCCACCTCGTAGGATCCAGCTATCACTTAGCCGTTTCAACCTGTAAGTCAGTACTCGACATACAATATAGAATATCGTGCATAAATCCTCGATATGTACACACATATATTTCATCATATCATAACGACAATAAACTCATTCATTCGCCATGCACCTGGCATAACATTCATTATTTCAACATATAACTGTAACGGTATCCACGTACCCATCATTTAGTAAATTTCCATATATTTGACATAATTAACACATGATACATATCTAAACATGACTACTGATCATTATACCATCGTCACGCACACACATATATATATATCGGCAAAATAATAGAACCATATGTCCACAGTGTCGTCAACCGACGAGGTCTCACAGTCAAATAAATACAACATATAATAGTAGTTCAGGTAGTAATGTCAAAACGGGGTGTTACATACACCCACCCTTCAGGAAACTTCGTCCCGAAGTTATGATCAAAATAGTGTGGGATAATCACGACGCATAGTCTCTGCGTCCTCCCAAGTAGCAGAACCTGGGCTATATCGGTCCCACTGGACCTTAACTTGGTCCACCAAACGGTGCCTCAACTGTTTAACCCTGCGGTCCAATATATGTAATGGTTCGACCCTGATGGTTCCCTTGTCCGAAACCTGCAGTTCCTTCCAATTTATTTTATGTGACTCATCAGCTACATAATGTCGTAAAACAGATACATGAAAAACATTATGAGTTTTGTGCAAATGGGGTGGCAGCGCAAGACGATACGCGACGGGTCCAAACTTTTCTAAAATTTCAAAGGGTCCTATAAATCGTGGCGACAACTTTGTCCCTTTCCCAAACCTGATGGTACTTTTGCTAGGCCTGATGCGGACGAACACTGCATCCCCAACCTTATAGCTTCGGTCAACCCTATGCGCATCGGCATAACTCTTCTGCCTATCCTGTGCTTCCTTTAACCGCTGCCTAATCTGAACAACCTGTTCTTCCATCTCCTGAATCAACTCAGGTCCTATAATTACTCGATCCTCTAACCTTTCCCAACTCAATGGTGTCCTGCATGGCCTTCCATATAAAGCTTCATATGGAGGCATCCCAATTGAACTATGGTAACTGTTGTTGTAAGCAAACTCTACCAAAGGTAAGTGCTTTTCCCAATGAGTTTGTTGATCCATGACATACATCCTAAGCATGTCCTCCATTACCTGATTCACTCTTTCTGTTTGCCCATCTGTCTCTGGATGGTAAGCAGTGCTTAGGTTCAACTGAGTACCCAACGCCGACTGCAAACTCGTCCAAAACCTGGATGTAAACCTGGAATCTCTATCCGATATAATCTTCTTGGGAAACCCATGGAGACGAACAACTTCATTTATGAATACACGTGTTACGTCCGTGACATCATAGGTCTCCTTAACTGGAATGAAGTGAGCAGTTTTGGTCAGTTTGTCAACGATGACCATAATGGCATCATGCCTATGAGAGGTAAGAGGCAATCCCACCACGAAGTCCATGGAGATAACCTCCCACTTCGACATAGGAATGTCATGCGGCTGCAACAGACCTGCCGGGTGGTGATGATCAGCTTTTACCTGCTGACACTCAAGGCACCTAGCGACGAATTTGACCACGTCGCTTTTCATCCCTGCCCAAAAGAAGAGTTGCTTCATGTCTGCATACATCTTCTTTACACCCGGGTGTGCACAATACACTGCTCTGTGGGCTTCTTTAAGGATAGTCTCTCTAATATCTCCCTCCTTAGGAATATACATCCTCCCTTGATACCGTAACAAACCATCAGCTTCCAACTCATAGCCTTCAAACTTTGGTCCTACTGGTTTCCCATTCTGGAGTGCCGCTGTGACCTTTAGGTACCAACTATCCCCGAGTAGCTGCCCTAAGATTCTTTCCCTCAAATCCACCTTCAAAGGTATAAGAGAGAAAAGTCTAGGTTTTCTTCTTAAGGCATCCGCTACCACATTCTCCTTCCCTTTGATGTAGGAAATCCCAAAATCATACTCGCTCATGAATTCACTCCATCGCCTTTGCCTAGCATTCAGGTCTCTCTGAGTGAAGATATACCTTAAGCTTTGGTGATCAGACTTGAGTTCAAAGCTTCGTCCAACAAGGTAATGTCTCCAAAGCTTCAAAGCTAACATCACTGCAGCTAACTCTAGGTCATGAGTAGGGTAATTCTCTTCATGTGTTTTTAGCTTTCTCGACGCATAAGCTATTACCCCACCTTCTTGCATCAACACTGCACCCAAACCTTGCCTTGAAGCATCGGTGCAAACTGTGAATTCCTTCTCCATATCTGGAACTCGTAGAATAGGTGCACTTGTCAATAGTCTTTTCAGCTCGGCGAATGCGGCATCGCATTCATCTGTCCATTCGTACCTAGTGCCTTTACGCTGTAAGGTAGTTATGGGTTTTGCGATTTTTGAGAAGCCTTCAACAAACCTTCTATAATACCCGGCTAACCCCATGAAGCTCCTTACTTCATGCGCATTCTTTGGCACGGGCAAATCCATTATGGCCTTCACCTTCTTAGGGTCCACAGAAATTCCCTCACCGGAAATTATATGCCCTAGGTAATGGATCTCCTTCTGATAGAACGAACATTTGGACAACTTACCATACAACTGATGCTCCCTTAAGCATGACAACACTATTCGCAAGTGTTCTTCGTGCTCTTGTTCATTCTTGGAGTAGATGAGAATGTCGTCCAAGAAGACTTGCACAAACTGATCTAAGTATTTTCGGAACACGCTATTCATGAGACTCATGAATACGGCTGGGGCATTGGTCAAAACCGAAGGGTACCACCACAAAATCATAGTGCCCAAACCTTGTTCGAAAAGCAGTCTTAGGTATATCACCTTCCTTAATCCGTAGCTGGTGGTAACCTGATCGTAAGTCGATCTTTGAGAAGACTGTCGCCCCCCTCATTTGATCAAAGAGATCATCAATTCGAGGTATCGGGTACCTATTCTTCACGGTGGCTCTATTCAAATCTCGGTAATCTATGCAAAGACGCAAGGAACCATCCTTCTTCTTCACAAAGATTACTGGTGCACCCCACGGTGAAATACTTGGTCTGATGAACCCTAGATCTAACAGTTCCTTCAACTGCATTTGCAACTCACAAAGTTCTGGGGCCGTCATCCTATAAGGTGTCTTCGATGTTGGCTCTGAACCGGGTTTTACCTCAATGGTAAAATCAAGTTCCCTCTTAGGAGGTAACCCAGGTAATTCCTTTGGGAATACATCACTGAACTCGGCTAACACTGGATAGTCATCAAAGGAGGGTCCCTTCTCACTGTTTACCGCTTCAACAATGTACAACTGGCATCCTTGTCGCATACATCGCTTTACGTTCATCGTTGATATGAAACGTAGGGACACCTTCCGTTTGATACCCTGGATCTTGATGGCCTCTCCGTTGTCATTAATGCAAAGAACTTTCTTCCCATAACAGTCCAAGAAAGCTCGATGTTCCTCAAGCCAATTCATACCTATGATGAGATCATAAGTTCCGAGGGTGGTGACGTACACTTTGACTTGTGTAACACACACCCCGAGATCCACTACACACTTATCGACACTAGGTCCTACTGCCTGCTTTACCCCTGAAGCCATTTCGACTAAGCTGAAATCATCATGCTCGTAGGCTGCCAACCCACATTTGTCTAATGCATATGGAGAAATGAAACTATCAGTAGCACCAGGATCAAACAATATTCTAAGCTTGACATTATTGACCGTACCTGATGATTCCACCACAGTGGATTGGTGCTCTGCTTGATGGTTTTTTACTGCAGCCGAGATCTGATGCCTACTACCCCCACTCCCCATTGGAGCTTTTCCTTCTCGCTGCACTGTACCGGATCGTAATTAGGGACAGTCACGCTGGTAATGTGGACCTCCACATCCCCAACAAGCAACCTGTAATGGAGCGGGCGAGATAACCTGCTCAGACCTCTGAGAGGGGTTCCTCCCCCTAGGACCCCTTCCTCTACCCGGCTGTTCCTCTGAAATTCCTCGCACCCTGGTGAGTCCCTGTGGCCGACTGGGGCACCGCCCTAGTTGCCACTGATCTGTCAACCGCTGCGACTCTTGGTGTGCTCCTGTTCCCGTAGGGAGGTGGCCTCGCATATCCTCCCCGAGGGTAGCTTCGAGGGGCCTTCCCCACAAACCCTGACTGTTGAGAGTTGAATGACCTGATGGGATTTGCACCCAACATCTCCTCAGTTTAACGAGCACAATCAACTGCTTCGGCGACCGAAGTTGGTTTCCACATCCGTACCTGAGCCCTGATCTTGGCATTGATCCCATACACGAAGCGCTCAACCTGGCGTTCATCATTGTCTAAGTAAGGGACATACTTCACTAACTCCATGAACCTCTCTTCATACTCCTCCACTGATAGATGCCTTTGTACTAAGGCATGAAGAGCCCCTGCCTGTTCTTCCTGGTAGGATGCGGGTAGGTACTTCCCCTTGAATTTTTCCACAAACAGTTCCCATGGAACCGTGTCCGGTGTAAGGTGTAGCTGCCTTTCCTGGTTTCCCCACCAGTTCAAAGCGGCCCCCTTTAGTTGAAATATGGCCAGTTTGGACTTGGACGTGGAGGTGTACTCCTGCAAGGTCAAGCACCTGGTCATCTCTTCCAACCACGACTCTGCTCGTATCCCTGATCGACCCCCCGAAAATTCTGGAAGCCTTATCTTCTGAAGCTCCCTTTTGATATCCTGATGCGGAGTTCTTGGTACCGTATTCGCTTCTACCACAGGAACTTCCTCCCTTAGTGGAGGGGCCTCCACCTCTACCTCTGAGGTAGTACCTCCTCTCTGTGCTAGTCCCCTGAGTGTTTCGTTTATAGCATCCAGCGAGCGCAGTATAAGAATGGTCTCTGGCGATGGTGCGGGCACATTCGGCTCAGGTAATGCCGTAGCCTGACCTTGCCCCCGACCTGCTCGCGTTCTTACCATGTTTATTCCTGTACATGGAATAATAGGATGATTAGCTTATGATGACATCATGACTAATTTACTATCAATCTCAACAATTAATTCAAAAGTGCGTCATGACTAATTTTACGAGCGTTTTACTTTAAGAGCTATAGTTCAGGACGTTTCGATCAGGCCATCTTGAGGCCACCCGGTACTAGACATACTGCAACAGTTCTACGTAGGTTTAGGTATTGGATTCCAGACAATCCTCATCGGTCGTCATCAGTTCTTCCAGATATTTATTTAATGTTTATTACCTCGTTGTCATTAATAATTAATAATTTAATAATAACATAACCTAAGTTTTAAGTCTAGCACCGCGTTTATCAAACATTTTGCCATGGAGTATAATCGGTGTCCTGGCGATCAGCTCGCCATGCTGGTTTCTATGGTGTCTCGTTTTCGAATTTCTATATCCGTCTTGCCCCTTCGACTATACGTCGAAGTTTCGGCAAGGAGCATTTTAAGAACAAAATATCCATGTAGCGTTAATTTAGCACCCCATTTTCCTATAATTAATAAGAGAAATTTATTAGTTAGCATTTATTTTTATTATTATTATTATTTATTTTTAATATTATTATTATTATTATTTTTATTATATTTTATTTATTATTATTTTTTATTTTTATTTTATATATATATATATTTATATTACAAAATTTAATTACAATAAATAAGTCTTATTACAAAACTAATTATAGCAAATTAATTAGAACAATTTAATAAACAAATAAAACAATATTAAAAAAAATAAAATAAAATAATAATAAATAAATAAAAACTTAACCTAACCCTAATAACCTAATGGACCGGTCGCAACCTTACATGAGGCCCACGTGTCCTCCTCACATCCCCCCACGGCCATGCACCAAGTAATTATTTAAAAAAAATCGCTAAACCCTAAAAAGGGCCGATCTGTGGGATGTCGGTCATTTCCTCATGGATTTTCGGCAGCTAGGGTCTGCAACTCCGTGTGGTTGCTTGGCTAGAGCTTCCATAGCTTCTCTCATTCATGGAAGGCTCTTTCACATCATTTTCTTCACCACACTATGCCTGATTCGATTGGTTTGAGCCTTTTCCATCCGCAGACTCTGCAAGTTTTGCTTAGTTTGTATCATTTTCTTCAGGGACTTCGGTGGGGTTCAAAACCGGATTTTCGGACAATGGGAATGGCGGATGTTCTTCTAATTAGCAGAGGATTTCTGGAGGAACCTTGCTACGCCTCTGCAACCATTGGCAGGTATAAATTTCCTTCCCTTAGCGTTCTATGAATGTTCATTTGCCTTCATTTTTTTGTTTTTATCACGAAGTTTGTTTGTGTGTTTCTTTTCTTCTTTTTTTGTTTTGCCCAGGCCGCAGCCTTCTGGGCCGACCATGGCCGCAGCAGCCCAGCTACTGGCCGGCTGCCCCCAGGCTGCTGGCTCTCGGGCTACAGGCCGGGCTTTCCCAGGCCCCCTTACTCTGCTAAGTTAAGAGAGATTTAGAGACAGTTGATTTACAAAAAAAATGTTTTATATACATATATATTTTTTTTTCCTGTTGTTGCTGGCCGGCTGCACACAAGCACAGTGCAGCAGACTCCACGGCCGCGCCCTCGGCTGCTGGCCGGATTGCTCATGGCAGTGCCCTGCTGGCTTCCATAGCCGCACCAGGCTCACGTTTTGTGGGTTTCTATTTTATTATTCCTCTTTTTTTTTTTATATATATAAATATTATGAAAAAAAAAACGTTTTTATATAATAAATTATTTTTTTACAGGGCTAAGGCCAGCTGCACGCCCAGGCCGTCGAGCAGCAGGCTCAGGCAGGCCCATGGCCGCCTAGCCCTTGCAGGCTGCTGGCCGGGCATTGCCCAGGCCGCTAGCCTTACAGCTGCGCCGTCGCCGAGAACTTTCCCGCCTTTTCCTAAGTCGTGACTGTCTTCCTTGTAAGAGAAACGAAACTGAAGTAAATTTTTTTTTTTTTTTATCCCTTTACCTACTTGACAGACCAACGATGCAGGTTATGGAATCTATTTTGAAGATTATTATTAGCTGTATACTCTAATTTGAAACGTTTTTGTTGTAGGCATACTTTAACTAAATAATAACCCTGTTGAAGTTTAAATTCAAGCTTCAGAACGTAGTCTACAGTTATATTATGGATACTTTAATTATAGTCAGACCGACAACGCTCGACCTACATCCTGTCCATCAAATGGCTCATGATAGAAAGGCCAGGTTGTAGTTAAGGTTAATGTGTAATACCCTTTTTTTTTGTTGGAATAATGGGTTACACCTTATATAAATAAGGGTTTATGGGATTTTATGAACATGCTTATTAGGCTACTGCTCCATGGCTACCATGGCCACTTGGACGCAGCACTAAGGCCGCCATGGCCGTCTCCAGTAGAAGATTTTATTTATTTGTTTTTATTATTTTAATACCCTAGATCCTATATATAATCTTCATTTTATAAGATATAATCTCATACCTTGTCTATATTGACACACTTAGATCAGCTTAGATCAACTTAAGTATAATATTTGGTTTAAACAAATATAATAGCATTTCCCTACAACATATAATGCTTATTTCATTCCTTAAGCATTTGGATTGATATAACTATGAAATTTAACAAACATTATAATATTCATGTGCTCATCTTTTAGGTCGACAGAAATATCAAAATGAGTCTTAGTGTCATTATATATTTCCTTTCATCACCACAAAATTTCAAAATCCCATGTTGAAAGCATTATGTGTGGTTACCTCCTTCGTTACATGTGGAAATAATTTCATTTTTGTTTCTTAAATTTTTTTTTTTTTTTTTTTTAGAATTTATTTATTTATTTATTTATTTTGATAGAGAATATTTAAAATAAAATTGAATGTAAAATATAAAAATTTATCTAATCTGTCATATTTATATTATTGGTTACATTATTCGTGTTCTTATAGAATATCAATTAGATAATAAACAAGTGTAAACACATTACATTTTGCATTTATGTAATTAGGGATTTTAGTTTTGTGTTTGTGTTTGTGTTTGTGTTTGTGTTTGTGTAAATAATTATAAATACCAATTTCTTAACTCTCCCCCTTGTTTGATGCAGGTCTAAGGCTTCCCCCACAAGCTTTTACAGCTTCTATAATGAGCCCTCTGGTTCCAGATTTGGAACCATGGCTCTGATACCATATGTAAGACCCCAACCAGGGTCCTATGTTTATTTTACTACTCTCAAATAAAATCTGTCTTCTACTGTTTACGTTTCGTTTTATATTTACGTTTTTCTAATTTCTGCTGTTCCTATTGGCTGTAAAAACAGTAATTACAGCTTCAAAATGTATATATATTTTCCAGTTTATTGTTCTAACATAAATCACCAGTTTTCATTCTCAACAACAAACATAATTTACCAATTCTGTTTGTGCAGGGAAGCAGATTATCATTCCAGCATATAACCATTTTTATTTAACTTACAACTGAATTTGACAAGGTAGAAATAATAAACATACCTGCTGGAAAATACCTGTAGGTAGCTTGCCGATCCCTTTTTTTTTGTTGCTGTCCTCATTGCTGCTTCTCCTTGCTTTTCCCTGCAGTCACAAGCCTTCCCACAGTTCTGAAACTCAACCAGCCAAACCAGTTTTTCCACCCTGCCAACTGGCGAGGTCTCGCCGACCACCCAGCTCCAAAGGTACCCCTTTGGACCCCCGAGCCCAAACCGAGTACAAGCCAACCCGTTATGTCCCTTTAGAAAACCTCCAGCAAAAACCCCCTTTCAGCTCCTTTCAGCTCTGCTCTAAAATTTCTATATCTGCTCTCCCCAAAACTTCCTCCAAAATAACTCCGGTAAAAGATGATCCCCTCTTCTTCCTTTCTCCTCCATCTTATCCCCTGTTTGCTCTGCCGACTCAATCCTCCCCATTACTACCCTTATCCTCTCCATTCAATTCTAGCTAAGATGGCAGTCCCCCTTTTCTCCCTCGAGACATGTCCACATTTATTGATACCATCAATACATTAATTAATTAATTAATTAATTAAATTTATAAATGAATTATAAATATTATCCCTTTCTTTTATGCAAACACTGTATGTAAAAGTCAACTAAATTATTAATGTGGTTCCACCGCCATTGTCTTTTCAAGTGGTCATAATTACAATTTAATTAATATTTTAATTTATTAACTAAAATACAATATAATTATAAACTTGGATATAAAATGGCATAAGGTAATGTATTCCTTAATTAATTCATAATTAATTTAGAAGTACTTTATAATTAATTCATAATTAATTTAGAACTAATGCATAATTAATTCAAAATTAATTCGCAATTAATTCATAACTAATTCACAATTAATTTAGAACTAATTCATAAGTAATTTATAATTAATTCGTGATTAATTCATAATTAATTCACAATTAGTTTATAAATAATTCATAATTAAATTATAATTAATTCATAATTGATTAACTTATAATTGATTCATCGTTTTCATGAACAATTCCCAAGTGTGTACCCGACACTTGTTTATCAATTTCATATTACATCTATTTGTAAATTATCCTATGTTCCAACTAGCTTCTGCATGGTCATCATAAAATTTAATAGATATAAATTAATTATTATCCATACAGTTTAATTAATTATCTAGCCGTGCAATTAAGATTAACTTATCAATTTAATACTACTTTAATTAACATTACAATAATCATTTAACGTGTTAACCCTTAGTCATTACTAATCAAATTCATTAACATTTAATTAAGCGTTACTAACCAATTGCATTATTTACTATTAATTTAACCGTAACTTGTTGATTAATCATTAATGTACAGTAATTAATTATTAAGCGACACTAATTAACATTATTACTCAGCAATATTTCACGCAATTCATAAATATGTAGGCAAGTTATGTAAGCGTAGCTACTGCTTACATACCTCGCGTAAGTACACTAACAGTAATAACTCACACACGTCAATCATAATCATGAAACTTACTGTTTATTGACACATGTTTTAGCATAGTTTGCAAGGTACAATTCTTTAACTAACTGAAATCTTATTAGTTACGACAATTCATACCTTTCTAAGTTACGACACATACTCAAGCAAGGGTTTTACACACCTACAGTTAGATCTTGTTTTCACCCCTACTTCACGCTACACCTATTTACCTACATCATCACTAACTTCCACATCCTATCCTGTCCTCTGCTGGACTACCCTGAAATGTCAAGTCATGACCGGTTCCAGCTAGAACCCGTAAGCGGAAGTGTCGACTACATCGACCAGCTTCCCCAGCAGGCAACCACCAGTCATCATCACACACCTTGGGGAGCGCGCCGTAGCATAGCCCTCCCATGACTCTGGGTTTCGGGGATAAACGGTGGGTAAAGCCTCCACCCCCCCTAATGGAACAAGGGATTATGTCTACTCGACATAACAACAGCGTTGCACTTGTACTCGGTCTGTCATCGTATAACCGATCTGGGCGGTTGAGTTTCCTGAAACCCTACCCCACCCATGTCATAACATACATCATAATAAACAACATAATAACCATACAAAAGTAAATAATGCATCACTCGCATACCATTTTATCTTTCGAAGTCTGTGTCCCCGAGGCCCTCCCACCTCGTAGGATCCAGCTATCACTTAGCCGTTTCAACCTGTAAGTCAGTACTCGACATACAATATAGAATATCGTGCATAAATCCTCGATATGTACACACATATATTTCATCATATCATAACGACAATAAACTCATTCATTCGCCATGCACCTGGCATAACATTCATTATTTCAACATATAACTGTAACGGTATCCACGTACCCATCATTTAGTAAATTTCCATATATTTGACATAATTAACACATGATACATATCTAAACATGACTGCTGATCATTATACTATCGTCACGCACACACATATATATATCGGCAAAATAATAGAACCATATGTCCACAGTGTCGTCAACCGACGAGGTCTCACAGTCAAATAAATACAACATATAATAGTAGTTCAGGTAGTAATGTCAAAACGGGGTGTTACAGGGCGCATGTTATACTGTCAGTAGTCAAGTGGCACTCTGATACAGAAAACCGGAAGCTACAGCCAATTAACTAAGAAATCAATGCATGAACTGACTAATGAATGCATAAACTAACTGATGGAATCCTACAAGTGTGTAGTAGGGTGCACTAGTATCCAGATGATGAAAACAATGCACACTAGGTAGGTAGGAGGGATACTGATGGCTAAAAAAAGGCTCCAGGGGGCTCAAAACAAGCACTAGGTGCTGGGAGACTACCATACTCATGACTAGATGCATGCATGTATAATGCATGCAAATACAAATGATGATGGTGAGAATATTCCAACATATTTTAGGTCGGTTTTGGAAACTAGGGTTTTTCTTAGTAAGGGTCTATGCAATTTTTGCACATAGGGGTAAAATTTGGAAAATCCTTGATTGAGAGATTATGGCTAGCGTTCCCATGTGGAAACTTCCTAGACACACTTGCAGGACCTCCTGGAACCTGGTTTTGTTGCACGGTTGGAATTTTATGCCCCTAGTCGGTATTCAATAACCTCCCAGCCTGAAATAATGGAAAATAGGAAGTCCCAATATATTTGCATGCTCCACCCTAACTCGAGAAGAATAACTAACCTATTGACTTGGGAACAAGTTCATGTATCTATAGGATGTTTTGAGATGGCTCCAAAAAATCAAAAGATAGAAGCAGGGGTCAAGATATAAGCTGAAGAGACACATGAATATTTGTAAATTACTGACTAGAGACAAGGACCCTATGGAAAAGAGATAGAATAGGAGCAGAATTAGGAGGTGATCTTTCCATTGTAGAATAGACACATGGTGAGGAATTATCGAGTGAAGCAGCACAAACATCAGAGATGCCTCAAACCAACATTAATCTACCTCCTTTTAGTATAACTCATTATCCCTCACTAGTGTTTGGAGCAGATCAGACACTTGGCTTGTTGATCTTTGATCTTGTCTAAAGGATAAGAGTCCAATTCATAGGATGGTATAAAATGGAAATTTAGATATTCCATATGTGTTTAGATAGGTGGTAATTCTCTTTTCCCACTTAGATAAATATGATTAAATCAATTGTGTTACCATAATAGACCAGGTGGTATAAACAACATATTCTGTTCTTCTATTGTGCATTCCATACCTATTTTTTGTTGGTGAAAATTATCTTGTTATAATGAAAGAGCTGAGATGCAAGCATTGCACCATGTTTGTAGAATTGATATACATGTATGTTCAGTATTGAGTTTGGAATAGAGATTTCATGTTAATATGACGTTCGTTCCTTCATATATGTTCATGAATTAATAGTAATTGATGGTTTCTTGAGCTGTTTGATTATATGAATGCATTGGCTACCATTGCCATGCATTAACCAATAATGATTTGCATTTTGTTTGAACTACTCAGTTCACCTTCACCTTACCCTGGCATAGTCGAAATTGAGCCTTGTAACATCTCAGGGAATTAACAACATTCGTATGGAATTAAGATGCATGAAGACCCATCCTCAATATTTATTTCTTTACTATGACCAAAATTATATAGATGATGAAATAAAAAACCATATCTCATTTTCCATTGATAAATAAATCATATTACAAATTGTTTGCCTGGTACGGAAATAGAGTAATTTAGAGAGAAATTACATGTTAGATTGAGAGAAATAGGCTTGTTATATTTATTCAAACATAACACAAATGCCTCATATCTTCACACACATTTGATTCTCCCTTGTTGATATATTTTAATGGCCATTTGTCCCTTTTCATTTATATTAAACTTGTCTTCCACTGTGGAAGAGGATATTCCGTTGCACTTCACATATTCGCTTCTACCTCCCGTAAAATTTCTTTCAATTTCACATCTAATTGACCACCACTAAGGTGCACCAACTAGATAATAGGCCACCTTAGCAAAGAAACTTATTATAGAATGAAGTGGTTGCAAATTTTTGTGAAGCTTTTATAGATATGAATACCAAAATGAAGACCATCTAACCTGGATAATTGTACCACTTCTCCATCAAGCACATTTTCTATAGTCCCCTCGACAACATACTTATTCTCAGATGAGCATAGATGATTTAGCTTCACTCATATTCGTTTAAAATTCAACTTATGATCTTCAATGTGGGAAGAGGATGATCATTTTGATTGGTGTATACCTTGAACTTGTAATAAAGTTCTAGTTTTTTGGTCTAAATGATTATCTATTGGCCAATATATTATATTCATGGGTTCGAACAAGAGGGATCACTTGTTGCAACATGATAGAACTCTCTCCACAATTACCCTAAAATTATATAATTCTGAAATCTCTCCTTTAATACCGTGGTCCTCGATAACATTTGAGATAAAAACCAAGACTACATGTTCCTCTGTATTTGAACATATATGCTTAAGTATCATATGGTGTGCAAGGAATTTGTTCCTTTCTTTGTGACCAATATTCACAGAATCATCTTGCTCCCCCACATATTCACACTCTAACACAAAAAAAATCCCGTAAAGTCGTTTCATCATCTAAAGCACTATTATGATTCGCACCATTGTCATTATTATAATCACTATCCTTTGAATCACCCATCTAACCCTAATCTATCTGAGGTACCAAGAATTCACCATGCTTAAATAATGGCACATTCGGCCAAGAAATAAAGTACATTCCACAATGAGTGTCTTCCAATGTTTTAAGTTCTTTGGTAGGACTGGATAATGGAACCTCTCCATTTAGAACATTTTAAAAATTGGCAAGAAAGCAGCTGGATCTAATTTTGTTACAATGTAGAAGCTTCCTACTTGGTAGAATTTGTCTTCTACAACCTTTGAATTTCTCCAAAATAAGTTTGTGTCTTCTCCATCCATGAATGCAGAGACCTCATTATTGACAATCTGCAATTCAAGCAATTCATTATTTGAATTATATATTTCAACATTAAATATATATCTAAGCCTTCAAAATATTTTGTATTGATGCATATTTTTAGTAACAAAATGCATTGATCTAGGGTTCAAAAAATTAAAGTTGTCCCTACCAATGAAGAGCCTTCTAGCTCATCATAGAACTCTAAAACAATTTCCCTATGAAAAAGAAATTTAAAATAATAAATATAGTTTTGGAGGTTAATTAGTTGAACATTTGAAAGTATTTATGTATCAAGAATAAGGTATTACGAAGAAGTAATAGCACTTTAAAATTTACATAAGATTGAAGCAACTCTGTTTAACTCATAGGCATGGATTCAAAATTTCAAAGTGGAGAACAATAAGGCTCCAAGCCTACATTTGCATAATTGTAATCTATCATGTGATATGAGTTTATGTAGCCACTCAATAGTGAACACCTCATAAACAATGTTCATGTCGACCCAAGAGTTGGTGTGCTATATTAATGTTAGTTTTTATACAATTCTAGCAGTATAATTATTTGTAGATAATAAAACATGACCACTAAAAGAATAATCAAGCATAGAAACAATAGACACAAGTTTTATCCTAGGAAACCTAATAGGGAGAGAACCCAGCAACCTTCTTATAGAGATAATCAGTTCATAGATCAAAGTACATCCAATTATAGAAAATAAGAGAGAGAATGATATAATTCTCCAATAGTAGCAACCCCAAAAAGTATTCTCCTTATTGCAGTAGAAAAAGTCTTCCTCTCTAGAGCGAACTTGTTTTTTTTAAGTGAATGACCAAATGAGTGCGAACTCTCTATTTATACTCATAACAAATGACCCTTTTACATTATTGAGCCGACTTCACTAACTATCTGGACCGACTTGCCTAGGGGAAATATAAAATCGCTTTTAATAAATATTTTCTTTGGGTAATTCCAACCCAAGTTTTACATTGATTCTTTCAAGGATTTTACATAATCAAATACATCAATATCTTCTCCCGATGGAGTTACATTATTTCCAACACTCCCTCTTAACAAGGAAGGTATTCTTCGGACACTGCCATCATCAACATCACTGGACATGATCATATGGATCTCAACTATACATCACTTCTGTCTCAAACATATCTATATATATAGAAGGTCTTCAACATAGTCTCATTCCGTCGAGAACTGTCATCATGCATCAAATCCACTTAGTCCATTGATGGATCTATAGATCAGCTCAACAACTCTATATATTCTATTAGAGAGTCCATCATGCATCAAATCAACCCTCTCCATTAGGAAAAATGCACCAACTCAACCAGTCCATCAATAATTCCATCATACTTCAGCTCAACCTATTTCATCGGGGAACATGCACCAACTCAACCAGTCCATCGATGAGTCCATACAAGAGTACCAGTGTGGGCTACTATTCTCCAATGTGTGGCCAATGTGAGTCAACCTCTTCATCCAAATCAAGATGTCTGAGATATCCCCTCACTCTTTTCAAAGTGATTGGGAGAATGCACTAAATATATCCATGATAGATCTCCTCACTCCTTTCGTAGTGATCGGGAGTGTGAACTGGCCTCTCCATCCTTTCTAGGATATCTGAGAGATATCCTCACTCCATCTCAGAGTGATCGGTATAATGAAATGGCCTCTCCATCCTATCTTAGGATGTATGATATATCTCCTCACTCCATCTCAGAGTGATCGGGAGAATGCAGTAGAATCTCCATCCTATCTTTGAATGTCTGAGAGATATCCTCACTCCATATCAAAGTGATTGAGAGAATGAAAAGGCCTCTCCAGCCCATCTCAGGATATCTAAGAGACCTCCTTACTCCATCTCAGAGTGATAGGGAGAATTCAATGGTATATGTATAATCATCTTTCCATTTCAAGGTGCGACACATTCTCTTCCACACCAAGACTTTCATGAAAGTATGCAAACTTTATCCTGGGAAGAGGCTTTGTAAGAATGTCTGCAGTTTAGTCATCTGTCGAAACATACTATAGCTCAACCATATTTTTGTTCACCATATCACAAATATAGGGATATCAAATATTGATATGTTTTGACCTGTCATGGAATACATGATTCACGGACATATGCACATAACTTTGGTATCGCAGTGAATCAAAGTTGGCTATAGAATCTAGCCAAAAAAACCAGCAAGGAGTTTTCGAATCCACATAGCTTCCTAAGATGAAGTGCTAGAAGCCATGTACTTAGCTTCTATAGTATTAAGTGCTACTACAGTCTACTTATTGATGCATTAGGAAATCAGGACATATCCCAGGTTGAAGCAACACGCAAAGGTGCTCTTCTTATCCACAACACTCCCGACCCAATCAGAATTGGAAAATCCTTGCAATCTCAAGTAACAATCTAAAGCATATCTCAGGTCATATCCCACAATGCCACACGGGTATATCAACACATTTTGTCATGTCCCAAATTTGGAATTGGGTCACAATGGCCTAATCACATTGGCCATATTCATTAGAGTTTGTAAAATTGATGTTAAAGGTCAAATAATTGCCAAGGAGGAAAATTACTAGTTTCCTAGGTTTGGGGTGGAAGCTTTGGGATTTGGAATAATGGGGATAATAAATGGTGTTTGAACATTAGAGTGGCATACATATTTAATAAAGGATATAAATAAATATATACAAGTGAAAATCAAAGTGGCATTTGATCATGAAGACACATGGAGGAAGTGGGACCCACATATGGCTAGATTTCCCCACTACACTTGGCATCATTCTCTCACCAATTCAAATTCAAGGTGAATGGTAACATACTTGGGGGATTCCAAAAGGTATTATTAATGGCATGAATCATCCAAGTTCAAAATATAGAGGAAGAGTAACTCCCATGGAAGAGGAAGAGGCAATTCGGAGTTAGTGAGACACTTGGGCTAGATTCCCTAGCTCTATGACAACAATGATGAAGATGCTATGACACCTCTGACACAAATCAGACCTGAAGGATGACATATGACATATATGACATGTCAGGGATAAAAATAGACTCCAAGAGGGCGCTCAAGGGTGTTAGGGCAGCTAAGATGCTTCCACATGTGATTTGGTGGAAGTGGGAAACTAGGAATTGTTGTACAAGTGGCGTTCTTTGGAATCTCTTCCCAACTTGAGTTGGCATGAGTCTCTTGGAAGGAATTCGAACAATGGAGGACATTAGAACTTTATAAATGTCAATAAAAAATAATGAAACCATCTTTTGATCATTTGTAGAATTTGCAATTGCATTTGTGAAGAGGGAGAGCTAGTGGATGACTAGTTTCTTGCCTTAGCCAATTTTGAGGGTGAAAGATTCCCATCCAAGTTGGTAATTGGAAAGGCCATTCAGACCTTTCATTTGGAGCTTTAATGGAGTATTTATTTTCAGGTGTAAGCTACAGGGCAGCTCATGGTTTCTTCTATTGCAGCTCACTCCTTCAACCATTTCCAGTTTTGATGGCATATTCTTGATCCTTGAGGGAGGGCATTTTTGGTGAGCTATTGTACTCTTTGAGGAAGATTTTAATGACCCATTTATTTTGTAATATGAATTAAATACTTTTTTCTTCATCTCCAAAAAATTTCAGGTCTAAATTCCAAGTAGAAATGTATAAATCGCATTTTTAATGGAAGAACAATGCCATTTCCCCACTACCTTGTTGTGAGCCAATGTATTGATGATGATTTCGAATGAATGGATGATTATCTGATATATTTGTGATCAATATACTGCAATGGATGTCTTCTACAAGTTTCATGTACTGTACTTGAGCATTTGAAGCATTTTTACTCAGTTCAGTTGTATTGGGAGGTGAAATAGTGCCATTTCCCCAAGGGTCGAATTGGGGATTTTTGCAGTTGAATGGGAGAGGGTGAGAACAGTTGTAATAATCCATTAATGGTGCATATGAGACTTTAATAAAATAATTAACACATTACATACCTCTGTTCATAAATTTGAGTGGTTTTGGAGGCATTTGGGAAGCCATTTTCAGTACTTACCCCAGGGGGATTTGAACACCAAATTACTAGTAAAATTGCATAATTGGTCCAGAATATTAAGAGAGTTTGGAGAGGTATTTTTGTGGACATATCTCATCCATAAACATCATATTAAAGTTCTAATATCATTCATACACCTTCCTTGAATATTTGAAGGCATTTGGAGTCAATTTGAGACCTAGAGACCAATACTAGTCAAAGGAAAATCACTAGTAAAGTTACCTACATTGATCAGAATTGAAAGAGGATTTGCAGAAGTATTTTGAAGGTCCCAAGGTATCCATGAAACACATATTTATGTTCTAATATAATTCATATACCTTCTCAGAATATTTGGGATCATTTGGGGCAAATTTGGGACCTAGAGATCAAAACTAGTCAAAGGTCGAACTAGGGAAAAAAAAGTGGAAAATTGAAATTTTAATAAAATTCCTAATAAGGGACATTACACATGTTTTGCAACAACCTAATAAATATGTCTCGGCTCACACATGAACTGGATAAGGGAACCCACTACAAAACATATAACTGGTCTAGTGTTGACTTGATACATCAATGATTCAATCAAGTGGTGGTACATGGTGGGTTCTATCAAATTTGAATTGGAAGCAGAGTCTCTCATATTCTTCAGATTCGCATCCATCTGAGTGGCCATGGAATTATAGTCCAACATTCTGAATCTCTTCAATATGTTAATGTTGTATTTCCCTTAGATGAGGAAAATCTCATTGTCCCTCTGCCATACTTCTAATACTGAGATGTAATGCATCAATCCAATATACTTCATTTCAAATTCATATGCAAGCTTATTTTTACACCATACAATAAGTTTCCCATTCTTGGTGAAAAATAGATCATCAACATAGAGTATAAGAATCAGTTGCTGACCATCCACAACCTTGTAGTAAAGGTTGGGGTCTACACCACTCTTGGTGAATCCCAATCTCACCAAGTATCCATCTATCTGACCATAACAAGCATGTGGTGCTTGCTTGAGTCCATATAAGGCCTTTTTCATCCTGCATACATGGGACTCCTTTCCATGGATCACAAAACCCTCTAGTTTTTCAATATATACTTCTTCCTCGATTACACTACTAAGGAAGGAAGTTTTGACACACATCTGATGCAAATTATATCCTATAGCTGAAGAAATAGCAATAATCATCCCGATGGAATTATATCTAGCCACAATAGAAAATGTCTCATCATAATCAACTCCCTATTTCTGAGAAAATCCTCTAGCAACAAATGTAGACTTGTGTTTTTCAACACTACCATCTACTCCATGCTTGATTTTGTAAATCCACTTGGAAGTCACTACTAAATTCCCTTCAATTCTCGGTACAAACTCCCACACATCATTCTTCATGATGGATTGATATTCTTCGATCATGGAATCCTTCCATAGTTGGTGTTTGGATGCCTCTGCATAGATGGAGAGTTTTGAGTCAATAATGTGACTCATCAATGCCAAATAACTCGAGAATCTTTGAGGTCTCTTACTTTATCGAGAAGCACCATGGGGATATTCATGCAATGCCTGTTGTTCCCATCTAGGCCTCTTCCAACCTATTGCAATATCTCTGGTAACATCAACTGGATCAACTAGATCAATGGGATCAATCATCTCATCCTTCTCATTTAACTCCCTCTGAACTACTGGAAGTTGAGATGATTCCATCTCCTTTGGATCTATCAACTTCTCATCATCGATCCCCATATCATATCCTATAGCTCTTTTGATAGCCATCTCCTCTTCAAAGGACACATCCCTGCTGACTTCGATCTATCTTGATCGTGGGATTTAGATTCTATAAGCCTTCAAAGACTCACTGTATCCCACAAATGTTCCGCTCTTACCTGAAGGATCTAACTTAGTCCTCTTTTCCTTGGGCACATGAATGTATACTGGACATTCAAATATATGAAGATGTTACACTTATGGTTTCACTCCCATGAAAGCTTCTTTTGGAGTCACGTTCTTCAAAACTTTATGACAACATCTATTTTGCACATAGATGCCTATTCTAGAAGCTTTTTTCCATAAGAACATAGGCATACTCTGGTCATGTATCATGGCTTTGGCTTCCTCAACATTCGTCTCATTCTTCCTTTCCGCAACCCTAATTTTTTAGGGTTGTAGCGAATTGTATGCTCCCTCTTAATTTATGTTTCCTTGCAAAAATTGTTGAAATATGTAGAGGTGTATTCACCACCATTGTCTGACCTCAAGATTTTAATCCTCCTTCCTGAAAAGTTCTTGATTTGTGCCTTGAATTCTTTAAATGTGCATAGCAGCATTTCGGATTCCTTGGTCTTGAGAAAGTATATATCCAATTCTTTCAAGAATAATCATCAATAAATGTCACATAATAGTAGTATCCAGCTAATGAGGCAATTGTCATGGGTCCGCACAAGTCAAAATGGACTAGATCCAAAATCCCTTTGGATCTACTTTCACTATTAGGGGAAGATTGCTTGGAATTCTTTCCAAGTGCACATCCTCTACATATGTCATCATGGTCTACATGGAGTACTTGTAGAACCGCAACCAAATTCCTTAATGAAGGAAGAGATTTATAGTTAAGATGATGAAATATTTTCTGCCATAGCTCACCCATAATAGTTGAGTCATGTACTAGTGCATGAGCTAGTGATTTTCTCAACCTGTGTAATCTATCCTCTTGAATACCAATAACATGTAATGAGTTCATGCTTATGTTCTTGTTCCATGCAAGAAAATTCCCATCAGAGAATGCAATTTTATAACCGTTGTCCTCCAAAGATGATATAGAGAAAAGATTCATTTTCATACCAAGTACATATAACACATCACTCAAGTGTAGGGTATCAATATACTCCAACTAAAGGGAGGTATCCCCAGATCCCTTCACAATGTAATTAGCATCATCCCCAAGTACAACACGTAGATGGGATTGTTTCTCAACCAATTTTGAAATATTTTCTTTATAACCAGTCATATGTCTAAATGCACCACTATCTATTAACAAAGTATCACTAGTGGTGGAAGAATACATGATAGAGCTTAGATGAAGAGGAATTGTGTACCATCATCATTCCTTGACTTCATGGCTGGACTAGAAACCCTAGAAGGAGCTAGGTCAAAAATTGAAATTGGTAATTTTGAAAACTTGATTCCACAAGTAGATGCGCCCTATCAAGGTGAGTTGATAAGAGGTAATATTGAGCCATGTTTGTGGACAAAAAGATTAAAAATTTGAAACCCTAATTTCTACAGAAACTTCAACAACTGTATAATTAGGTCAACATTTGAAAATTCCCAGAACTTGAATTTTCCTCCACAGAAAGATGTGTCTTCCCTAGGGAGAAATTCCCAATGCTCTTTTCAAGCCAAATTGAGGTGGGAAGGATTTGGAATATGAAACCCTAGTTCTCAACAATGGATTCTTTAGAACTGCTCTGATACCATGTTAGTTTTTATACAATTCTAGCAGTATAATTATTTGCAGATAATAAAATAGGATCACTAAAAGAATAACTAAGCACAAAAAAAATAGAAGTTTTATCTTGGGAAACCCAATAGGGAGCAAACCCAACAACCTTCGTATAGAGATAATCAGTTCAGATATCAGAGTACATCGAAATATCACAAATAAGAGAGAGAAAGATAAACTTATCCAATAGTAGCAAACACTAAAATTCTTCTCCTTGCTGCAGTAGCGAACTTGCTTTTGTTGAGTGAATGATTAAATGAGAGGTGCGACCTCTTAATTTATACTCATCAAAAAGTGACTTTTTTTCCTTACAGGGCCGACTTGTCTTGGGGAAAGATAAAATTACATTTAATAAATATTTTCTTTGGGTAATTCCAACCCAAGGTTTACATTGATTCTTTCAAGGATTTTACATAATCAAATACATCAATATCTTCTCTTGAAGGAGGTACACCATAATACAATAAGAATAACTTCTGAAGTTACATTATTTCCAAAAATTAAATCACGTCTTGATATGTCATGGATAGTGTTATATTATATCTTTTGATATATAAATATTTATAATCCTTTAAATAATACTATGTTAATAAGATAACATATATATATATATATATATATGGATACCACGCGATAGGTATCAAATTGAGTGTAACATATATAAAACTACTATGCAATGAAAAGTAATTTAATTGCATTTAAACCAATGATAAGCTTTCATTAAAATGTTTACACATTACCTCAACTGGACTTGGAATTAAATATGATCCTATAGGGGACACAAACCACATTGAACACATGGGTTTCAGTTGGTTAATGAACACCCATAGACTTGGGAAAAATCTTTGAATATCACAACTATTCTAATGATAAATAAATAAACGTTAAGTATTATTGACCATGATACAAAGTAGAGATCATGAATCCATAATCTATGTGATACTTTGGAATATCAATCAAATTCTAAAACTACATGGCCTTGAATTTTGCTCCCATGGCATCATCTTCTACGGCCTCTTCAAACAAAGTAGCCAAGTCTAGTACTCAATAGCTTCGGAGTACCGCAACTTGTACTAAAAAACTTCAATGTTTAGTCTTTGTAACAACATCAGTATTTAGTCACTGTGTTTAGTCTCTGATGACCTATTTGGAAGTGTGAAGAATGGCCATCCTAAGTAGAGTAGGGAGAGATGTTAGGATATTCCTATACTCCATCCTAGTCCCACCAGTATTTTGATCATTTACATTTTCAGTCATGCATGCACCTTTTAGGGTTTGCATGCATTCTAGGGTTTGCATGCATTTTGCATGCATCCCAGTCATCATTCCAGCACCTAGCCCTCAGTTAGCCAGCCCCCAGGAGCTTCTCACTATTCAGTTTTATCCCTCCAGTTGCTTAATGCGCCCTTCTTCCTTGATTTTAGGGAGCAACTCGCCCTCCTTCACCTACCAGTCCAGTTGTCACTCAGTCACACTCAGTTACTCTAAGTTACACTCAGTTACACTCAGTTACAGTCAGTTACACTCAGTTACACTCAGTTACTCTTAGTTACATTGAGTTACGCTCAATTACACATAGTTACACTGAGTTACACCTACCGGAGTTAGCTTGACTGATGGTTGACAGTTACTTGAGCATTGATGACTCCACTGATGATGATGAAGACTTCCAGTTGTGCTCCGATGATCATGAGGACACCTAGTTGTGCTCCGATGACACTCCAGTGATCCTTTGATCTCTCCATGAAGGCTAATTCAAATTGCCACCTTAGGCATTCGAATTCCTCATGCACTGTATTATTTATATGTCCATTTGTGATTAATAATCTAGTATGACCGAAGGATTATTGCTTCTATCTGAGTTCTACTGTACCATATTATTCTATTGCTCATTATACTGCATGTATCACTCTTCCTCTATTTTCTTGCTTAATCATAATTATTCTCTTGTGAGATACATCATCTCTTAGATCTGCTGTGAGGATTTTCACATGGTATCAGAGCATGTTGAGAGAATTGTTTATCTCCATTCTTGAGATTTTTTTGCAGGTTATTACCAAGATTTCGAGTGCAGCAGTTGCAGCAGTTTCTGCATTTTTGTAGCAGTAGCAGTTGCAGTTATTCTATATTGTTTTTGCAGGTCCTCTGCAGCTTCAATGTATTCATCAGGAATTACTGCTCTTGATCCACTCAACTATGATGAATGGAAACCAAAAATGATAGCAGACTTGAAGATCCATGATCTTTTTTATTGTTATTTTGAAAGAGAGTTCGAATGCCCTGAAGAGAAGATTGACTGGTTAAATAAAAGAGACATGCACTTTGCAGCAATAATGTTTTCTTTGTGTGCATACCAGAGATTCCAATTCAAATACCATGATGGTGTTGAAATTCCAAGAGAGTTATGGACTCCAAAAGAGATATAGGCTCACCTGGATGGAAAATTTGGCAGAGAGAATGAAGGACTTGGTCCCAACCCATTCGAAAGAAAACAAAGTGATGCATTCACTCCTCTTAATGGTCTCTCAGATCATGAACCAGTATCATCTGATATTGATGTTGTTGACAAAGAACTTGCAGATTCTCCGCTCATGCTCAAACTTTCTTCTCTTTCTATGCCAGCTCACACTCTATATATTGCAGAAGGTCCTAAATCCTCTCTTGCACCAAAGTCTGTTAGTTTGCATCATGATCACATGATTATTTTAGAGGTCAAATCAGCTAATGGAGGTAATGCATTCGCTCCTCTTCAGCAAACATCTCTTTTATACTACTATATAATCATAAATTCATGCTTTCAGAAGGTCATTGAAGAATATGGCCATTGCCATTCGCTTGGGATAATTTCTCATGCATCTACTGGTTTTGACCTCACCTCCCATGGTTCAAAGGATATCTCAAGAAGCCATGATTCAATTCTTGTATCTAATTTGGGTTCTAAGAAATTACTGCTTGGGAAAATTTCTCATGCATATGATAGTTTTGATCTCACCCCTGCTGGTTCAAAGGAGATCTCAAGAAACTGTTTTGAAAGTCTTAAATCTGATTTTGATTTCAAGCAAACATGTAATAGTTCTTTTTGGCATAATATCACCCATGGTGGTTCGAAGGAGAAGACAAAGGACTATATGCACATTCAAAAATTTGATCCTACCTCAGCTGATTCGAATCACAGGTTCAAGGATCATTCTAATACTGTTGGATTTGTTCTCATCACATTCGATCTGAAGAGCAAGTACAAGCACATGCTTTTTGAGCATGATCCACTTCTTCCCAAGAAGAAGATACCTCCAGACATATGACCAAGCATCACACATGCTTGAGTTTGGAGCTTTTATTTTTTATGTGTGCCTTGCAGTCTATTTTTTGAGGAGGGGGTATGTTTCCCATGAAATTTTCCCACTTCCTTGGTTTATTGATTGTTATTATTCATTGTATTGGGTGACCTTTGGTCTTAGTTACCAGGGCCCAGGATGGATTAAGGGGGGGTGTTAGGATATTCCTATACTCCATCCTAGTCCCACTAGTATTTTGATCATTTACATTTTCAGTCATGCATGCACCTTTTAGGGTTTGCATGCATTCTAGGGTTTGCATGCATTTTGCATGCATCCCAGTCATCAGTCCAGCACCTAGCCCTCAGTTAGCCAGCCCCCAGGAGCTTCTCACTATTTAGTTTTAGCCCTCCAGTTGCTTAATGCGCCCTTCTTCCTTGATTTTAGGGAGCAACTCGCCCTCCTTCACCTACCAGTCCAGTTGTCACTCAGTCACACTCAGTTACACTAAGTTACACTCAGTTACACTCAGTTACAGTCAGTTACACTCAGTTACACTCAGTTACAGTCAGTTACACTCAGTTACACTCAGTTACTCTTAGTTACATTGAGTTACACTCAGTTACACTCAGTTACTCTTAGTTACATTGAGTTACACTCAGTTACACTTAGTTACACTGAGTTACACCTACCAGAGTTAGTTTGACTGATGGTTGACAGTTACTTGAGCATTGATGACTCCACTGATGATGATGAAGACTTCCAGTTGTGCTCCGATGATCATGAGGACACCTAGTTGTGCTCCGATGACACTCCAGTGATCCTTTGATCTCTCCATGAAGGCTAATTCGAATTTCCACCTTAGGCATTCGAATTTCTCATGCACTTTATTATTTATATGTCCATTTGTGATTAATAATCTAGTATGACCGAAGTATTATTGCTTCTATCTGAGTTCTACTGTACCATATTATTTTGTTCCTCATTATACTGCATGTATCACTCTTCTTCTATTTTCTTGCTTAATCATAATTATTCTCTTGTGAGATACATCATCTCTTAGATCTGCTGTGAGGATTTTCACAAGAGAGACTGCCAATATTGCCACACCCCTTCCCATCATTCTACTCATCCGAACGAAAAAATGTGTGGGAATGGGATAGTGTAGTCTAGGGCCCATGATCCTCCTCCACCTCTTCACTCCTCATCACTCTAACCATTAAAGGGTGAGAAAGGGCCAGTTATTCTTCTACTCCTTACTCAAATTTCAAAATATGGAGAGAGGGCCAGTGTAAATAGAATAGAGTGAGAAAGGGCCAATGTTGCCACTCTCGCTTCCAATAGTCTAAGGGAGTTCCCATGCTATCATTCGAATGGAACATATGTAAGAAAAGGGCTAGTGCTATTTTTCTAAATATATATATAGATTCTTTGATTATGTTAAGGCCATTATACAATGCACTAATGCATGACCCTATAATTTTAGGTGTATAATGAATTTCATAATTCTAAGAAAATATAAAGATAACATTATAATTTTTTTTTAAAATAGGTGCATACAAGAACAATTGATTCTCTTTAGTTTTATGAAAAATGTAACAAAATTTCATCATTTAGGTACTTGTAACATTATCCCCATCCATCAATTTAACCAAGATAGGGGTATATGAATGAATTATGAGCTTCTAAATTCCCCCCCATAGCCATATTACAAATTCATAACATTGAAAATTCATGTACATATGGATAATAAAAATACATAACTGAAACAAACACTATTCGCACCCACATATCATGCATATACAAGCATAATCATCATACACATCATATAAAAACATTGCATATTCAAATATAAGAAAATGCTTATCTTTAAAGAAATAATATCCAAACGAGTGGTCGTGTAAGATCATTTTTCAACCCATCCATAGGCACCATGTCCAGCATACGTTCATTCTACTAAGAGGCCACCACCAAGCTGGGTTATGCGGCTACCAGGGAGAAGGACATACCTACACACTCCCCTCTCTTTCATCAAACAACAACCTGTTTTACTCTCTACTCTTATCCAAATTCTCATTCAAATCCATACAAGGATCTGAATCAACCATCACATCCATGGCACTCCATGTAACTTCCCCACACAACACAAAGAAATAATTTCACTTCACTAATCCATGGTTCCCTTAGGAAATCCAAAGCAATTTCCAAGAGTGTAGATTTTCTTTGAATCAAGTTCTCTATACAAGGTGATGTCAACCAAGGGTGTAGATTCTGCTTCTTTAACTCTAACTCCTGAAAGGAATGGAGTCTTTGAAGGCTTGCAATCATCCATATTGAATTTCTTTAATAGATCAGATGCATATTTGGACTGAGATACATTTGTTCCATTCTCTGTTTGATAAATCTCAAGCCCCAAAAACTGCTTAAGAATTCCCAAGTCACTCATGGAAAAAGATTGATGTAAACCAATCTTCAATGAAGCTATTTGATCAGTAGAGATACCCGTGATTAGAAAATCATCAACATACAACACTATAATCAGTATTGAACCATCAATCAGCTTCATATATACATTAGGATCAGAGTTGCATCGAACATAAGATTGTGACAAGAGAAAGTTGTCCATTTTGGCATACCAAACCCCGGGAGCTTACTTAAGCCGATATAAGGACTTCCTCAACCTGCACATATAGTTAGGATCAGATGTATAACCTTCTGGTTGTTGCATATAAATATCCTCCTCAAGATCCCCATGGAGGAATTCACCCTTGACATCCATATGGTGCACTTCCCAACGCTTGGATGTAGAAATTGTTAGAACTAGTCTTATCGAGTCCTTCTGTGCAACTGGTGCAAAAGTCTCATTGTAGTCAAGGCCTTGGACTTGGGGGAATTCCTTTTATACCAACCTTTCCTTATATTTCACTCCTGTACCATAATATGCACACTTTGTTTCGTAGATCCACTTACACCTTACCAATTTTCTACCTGCAGGGAGCTTGACTAGCTCCCATGTTTCATTCTTTTGCAATGACTGAAACTCCTCATCCATGGAATCCTGCCATAATGGGTCATGTGAGGATTCCTCATATGTCTGATGATTAGAATCCATCATCATATAACATCTCTCAGATAGGTAGGGGTCATTCACATTGAGAGCATTCTCAAATTGTGATATACTCCTCCTTGTGTCCTGAGGATTTCCCACTAGTTCGCCTGCTGCTTGCAAAGTCTTAGCATCCCATTTAGGATTTGATGGTGAATGAATCTGAAATAAAATGGTCTCGATCATCATAAATATCAGAATAAAAATTTTCAATAGCAACATCACTTACTTCTTCGGGTGGTGGTGAAGATGGTTCTCCAATTTCAACATTATGAGATGGCTCTTCTTCGAACTAAACACTTCTTTCTATCAAGGCTTTTTGAGTGCTAATGTTCAGCAACTTATACCCTTTGGATTCCTATGAATATCCAACAAAAATATATTGTTGTATTTTTGGATGCATATCCCTCCTCTTCTCAAGTGAAATCCTATCCCAAGCCTTTGGGCCAAAAATCCTGAAATGCGAGATATCAGGTTTGTGCTCTATCCAAGCCTCAAAAGGAGTGATTCCTTTGAGAGATTTGTGTGGAAATCTGTTATGAATACATGTGCACAATTTATTACTTCAACCCATATCTTGGGAGACAATGACTTTTCCTCAAGAATACATGTGGCCATCTCCTTAAGAGACCTGTTTTTCCTCTCAGCAACCCCATTCTGCTGAGGTGTATATGGAACTGTGTGTTGCATCTGAATGCCTGAAGAGGCACAAAATTGATGAAAATATTATTTTATATACTCACCACCATTATTTGATATGATAATTTTTATATGTCTACTAGACTGGTTCTCAATTGAGGCTTTGAATAGCTTGAACAAACCAAAAACTTTAGATTTTAGCTTGATAAAATAAATCCAACAATACCTGCTAAAGTCATCTATGAAAGTGAGGATGTATTTGGAATGGTTCAAATACTCATGAGGGAATGGATTTGATATATTAGTGTGAATAAGCTCCAATGGTGTAGAGGTTCTCTCAGTTTTGGATCTTCCATACTTATGCTCAAGGTGTTTTCCTAGGATGCAAGATTGATAGACACCTTTCGAAAATTTGATATTGGGAAGCCCTATGACCATTTCTTTCTCATGAATTTGGGAAAGATATTTATAGTTCATATGGCCAAATATTTCATGCCATAATTTGCTTGAATCATTGGCATGGGTTAAAAGAGAAGAAGGTTAGGGATATGGCACAAAGTGAGAAAACTTGTATATTCTAGAGCTATGATCAATAGTGCCTAATGCAACAATTTGGCCTGTTCACGTTTCAGATATCTCAACATCATTTGGGCTAAAGGTTACCTTCTTGGGAATACATGTGTGGGTCATCGGATAGACTAGCAATAGCTTTGCAGCAAATCCAGGAACATACAAGACATTATTGAATGAACCAAACTCAATATCTATGCTACCTTTGCCTTTGCTAGATGTTTCAGAATTGTCACCCAATACAATATTTGGACCACTGGAAGAGTCAAGTGAAGTAAAAAATTTACTTGTAGACATTATGTGTCTTGAAGCTCCGGAATCAATAACGAATGAGGTAGGCTTGGATGTGCTTTCCATCAGTGCATGTATTCTCTCCTTATCACCAGAATTTTGTCCTCCATCCTTCCTCCTTGCGCTCTTTGGAAGAGGAATGTTGGCTTTCTCCAGAAGTTGAGCCATTTTGTCAATGGTTTTCTTCATGCAAGACCTTTCAGGATGAAATACCTTGTTGCAATAATTTCACTTGGTCCTCTCATTTTTCTTATTTGGATTCGTCTTGAAATTCGAGGAGTCTTCATGAACTTTTTGCTTGTCTTTTCTCTGATTAGTGGGCTTCTTGAAATTGCCCTTCTTCTTCCCTTTCGAACCCTTTGAATCTCCAACATCCAGATAGTGGTCTTTGGATGGATTTTTAATGGCTCCCATCAAGACCAATTTGTCTTGTTCTTGTGTCAAAGACTCCATGAATTCTGAAAGTGTCAGGCTCTTCCAATTTTTAATTGCCTTCCTTGTGGAATGGAAGGTCGAAACAAAGATTGAGTAGTCGGGGCCAAGTTTGGAGAGAATGGCCAAGACTAATTGCTCATCTTTTTTTTTTTTCAATGCCACATTGCTTCATCTGCAACACAAGTGATTTGAATTTGGAGAAGAAATCCTGGAGGTTATCTAAATTTTGTGGACTCAATGAAACTAATTCATTATCCAGTTGGTGGCCTCTTAATTCATCGGTCTTTCCACACAATTCTTGAAGCTTGGTAAATTCATTGGGAGATTTAATACCATCGAGATGGAATACAAGATCCCTGGATTTAGAGAGACACATCATCCCATAAGCTTCATCTCTTTGATTATGCCAGTTTGATTTCTCAACTGCTGAGGTTGGCACAGCTTTAGTTTCCATAGTCACCTTGTAGTGCCCTTTGATCCTCAGTATGATCTCCATATGTGCTTTATAGCCAAAATAATTGAATGGAGTGAGGATGATATGATGCGACTGATCCATGGAAGCTTTGAAATTAATTTTGGAGTGATTTGGGTGTGCCCAAAACTTGCTTGATGTGCCTTCTAGATGATAGAATGCGCCCTGTGGATGAATTACCGCGCCCTCCTTGAGACTGGTTGGATCCTGCAAAACAATAGAAGGAGAAAGGAATTTCTTGACAGATCTGATACCATGTTAAATTTAGTTCACACCAAGATCTGATCAAGAAATTACACACTCTCACAAAGATCTCACACAACTAGTAAAGAACACAGAAAATTACTCACAATAGATACAAATTGTATTAACTCTCATGAATAAAATACATCAAACAACCTTTGGTAATTGAATGGCTATCAATATATAATGTTTATATTGGATATTTGAATGGATAAAGATGCCTTTTGGATCCTCACAAAAGTAGACTTACTAAAATGATGCAAAACCCCCCTAGGTGGCAAGTGTGTTCTCCAAGTCACACCAAAGGCTCACGAATTTATGAATTAGTGACATGAAGGGGACGTGTGATGAAAAAACATGCTAAATCCCAAAAATGGAAGGAATAAACATCAAGGACTGAAAGTGATCCAAAAAACACTTTCCCTAGTCAACTAGCTTTTCACCTTTCACCCAAAAGCAGTAAAAAGCAGGAATGCGCCATTCTCACCAGAATCTTATCCAGAATCATTAGGAATGTGCCCAAGTGACTTAGGAAACTTATGTTCCACACCAGGAAGGCTTGTGGTCCCCCCAGAGATGACTTGTGGTCCACAAATGACTTATATGCCAACTATTTAGTCAAATACATAGTAATTAATCATAAAATGATTAATTAATGTCTCTAATGTATTAATTGTCATAGAGTGGGTTTTAATTATTCCAACAGTGTGCAGTCAGAGTCCAACCTACTGTATGTTATTGGAGAACCTCTTGTACAATGTTAATTCATGGCTTCTCATGCATCTATGCATGGAAAAACGTATTGGGTAAAGGTTTCTAACTTTCCCAACCTCTATGCTTGCATACAACCATCTTTGTTCTCTTGAAATTTTTCTCCCTTTCTCTACATTAAATTTTTTGGTTTATACATAGTCTGATAATGCTCATGAAAAACATTAGGGAGCTCTACATAGTGTATATTTGCATGACAATGAGAGAATGAGTGTTGAATCCAAAGAGTATGCTATGATGGTGAAAAGACAACTGACATAATGTCTAAACATAGAATAAAAGGACTTCTGAGAATTGCAAAACTGACTTCTGACATTTGATAGAACTATCAAAAAGTGCATCCATCCCCATGATTCAATAACTACATGAGGTGACATTTCCCACCAACCTTACATATTCACTCAATGATTGTATGTAATAGTCAAAAGGAGGTAATTGGCCTATTTAAAGCACATGGAAAAAATTGGATGAGTTCGAAGGTTGAAACTTGGAAACAATGGATTTAGTCTCCCATAGGCCCCCTTTCATCTTCCCCTCTAGTGTTATCATAGCCCCTCTAGTGCTATTCATTTTATTTTTCCAACATAATATTTACATAGTTTCAAGTTAGCATGGAAATCCAACCATACGGTCCAAATAAAAATATGTACATCACACATACCTAGTCATTTACTAGTTAGGCCTTGGTCTTGAGATCTACACAAGAGATCAATGTTAGCATATTACATGATTTACATAATTTTGATTAAATACATTCTAAGTAAAAACTAGTGGTATTACAATACTCAACGCCTGCACTATCAGCTACATTTGCATTGTATTTTGTCTCAAAAATAACATTCAAATGTTATAAAAACTCAAATTTTAACATATCTATACAAAAACTGGATTGTTAAAACTTATATATTTTGGATTCTAACTGGATTTCCTACATTTTCTCTTCCTACACCAAATTCAAATTCATTATGAACATATCACAAATCATCCCTCCAAGTTGACGTACTATTGTTTTTCCATGTTTTCATTACTACTAAAGGATCATGCGAGACCATGATTAACATGCACTCACCCATGAATAATTGTCTTATATATTATATTCGTTTGGATGATTTGATATCTTAAACTTTACAACATTATGTTGTTTTAAAGGATTTGAAATCATAAACATGGATATTGTTAATGCTATTGTTGTTTTTATTTGAGAGTAAATGGGACTCATTTGTCTAATATTGACATCATATAAACCTAAATAGTTCTACAATATTTGTTTTTTGAATTGTGTATTTGTGTCTTATGCTAAAAATAAAAATATGTAATGGCATGACACTAATAATATCACAATATATATGCAATTAGATAAATAATATACATAATGCTAATATTTTATGTATTTGTATATCATATAATCTTAGATAAAGAATAGAGACGAATATAAAAATAGCGTTAAGACCATCTTTATATATGTAACTACACGTGGGAAAAAGGGTCACTAAGATGGGAAGTAGCATCTGCAAAATGGATTGTGAAGTATGGAAGGGTCATCCTCTTGGCATATTCTATTAAGATAGAAGTTTTACTTGCCTTTGCAGGTCATCGCATTCATCCGTGCTTCCTAAAGCTCCCTATTTTCGTGGGTGACTTGGGTTTAAGTGTTGCTTGTTCAATGCACAATGGCTAAACTCGATGCGGCATTGGGACTCACATTGTAGGTTAAAAAACTTGTGTATATATATGTTGTATAGTCTAGTTTTAAAGTATAAAAGTGTATAATCAAAAATAAATGTTATGTAGGTAGATTTACTATAATTGTATTGAAATGAGCTAGGTTGCTTTTCATTTAATATGAGGGAGATGTTGTTATATAATATTATGTTTGTTTATAAAATAAATAAAATATAAAAACGAGTATACATTCATTTTAAAAGTGGATTTATTAAGTATTTAGGGGATCAAATTTATCGAGGTATAATTTTTTTCTAGACAAGTAAAATTTTTTAGATAGATAAAAAAAATTATGCCTCAAAAAATTGGATCCATCTCCATGCTTATAAATACAAGTTTACAATAATTCTATACTAATATGTTATCATCAATTCAATTAATTTTAATTTTAATTATAATATAGATTATTTTACATGAAGAAAACTCATATCATAAATATATAAGTTGTTGTTGATGTTATCTGAAAACCATATATTTGTAGGTTGTTCATGCTGTTTACGTGTGCAATTAAGCATAAAAAAGTTAATTTATTATATATATATATATATATATATATATATATATATAATATAATATAATATAATATAATATGGGGTTAAATTCATATTATAATTATAATTTATCATAATATAATTTTTGAAATAAAGTATAATATAAAAATAATAATTTAATATATTATATTAAACTATGTTAGGTTTTCTCTTAATTTTTTCAAAATATGTTGTTCTAGAGTACAACAATAGAAATCAAAGGTATGTTAATTTATTATATATATATAATATAACGTAACGTCAGGTCATTAAATTCATATTATAATTATAATTTATCATAATATAATTTTTGAAACAAAGTATAATATAAAAATAATAATTTAATATATTATATTAAAGTGTCTTAGGTTTTCTCTTAATTTTTTCAAAATATGTTGTTCTACAGTACAACAATAGAAATCAAAGGTATGTTAATTTATTTCATATATATATAATGTGGTTAAATTCATTATAATTATAATTTATCATAATATAATTTTTAAAATAAAGTATAATATAAAAATAATAATTTAATATATTATATTAAACTGCTTAGGTTTTCTCTTAATTTTTTCAAAATATGTTGTTCTACCGTACAACAATAGAAATCAAAGGTATGCGGATGGTTGATATTGCTATTATTTTTGTAATTGAACATCAAGTGGCTCACGTGGAAACATATACTTAGAATCAAGTTTTTAGAAAGATTAAAGATAATGTGTTTCTTAGATTGACTTTCCTTAGAAATCTTATCTTCATATTCTTAAAAGTAATTATCTCCTTCAAAAACCACAAATTTATATTAAAATCGTGTATATTAATTGTTAATTTTCAATCATAAAAAATTTATCACAAAGTTCACACATAAGGACTAAATTAAAGTATTAAATTGTACACATAAGGATGATCACATTAGGGTCTTCACATAAAGATGGGGACCTTTTAGATGTAAAGGATGTTTTGCAAAACATGTTCTTGTTGTAGAACTCAACAATGCGTAGACATTTATGAAACATAAGAATGAGAAATTCTGATGAATCCCAATGAGACGCCATGAAGGCTAGGAGAACAAAACACCTACATGTTTTCGTTCTCTAAAATGCATATGCGTACGCATTTTAGGGAACCAAAACGCATATGTGTTTTGTAAAGAATATTTTATTCCATAAATCCTGCCCCTAACACCCCTCCCCAATCCCCTGACACCCCATACCCAACTCCCTAACACCCCATCCCTAACCTCCTAACACCCCCTATCCCTAATCACCCACACCCCCTCTCCAACTAACTAAAACCCCCCAACCCCGTAATGTACCCCCATTGTAACTCCCTAACACCCTCCCTATCCCTAATCACCCAAACCCTCCACTTACCCGTGTGTTTCCCCGTAGGCCCCTAACACCCCCCTCCCTACACTCTCTCTCTCTCTCTCTCTCTCTCTCTCTCTAACCCCTTCTCACACTCTCTTTCTCCCCTCCTCCACTTACCCCGAATATCCTAAAAACCCCTTATGTCTCTACCTCTAACCATTTAACTACCCCCCTATCTCTCTACATTTAACCCCTTACCACCCCAGAATGTATCTCTCTCTCTCTCTCTCTCTCTCTCTCTCTCTCTAACCCCAACACCCGCACTCCTTACCTATGCGCCCTTTCTCTCTAATCACCCTACTCCTCCCCAAACCTCTCTCTCTCTCTTTCTCTACCCAAACTCTTTCTAACCCCCTCTCTCACTCTCTCTCACTCCCCTACTCCTCCACCTACATCTAGCCCCCACCCCTATCTCTCTCCCCAAACCCCATAACACACCACCTCCCCATTGGTTCTCTCTCTCTCTCTCTCTCTCTCTCTCTCACACACACACACATCCATATGCCTCCCCCTACTTCTAACCTCGCTCCTCTCTCCCTCTGTTCCCTAATGCTTACTAACCCCTTCTCCCACTCTCTTTCTACCCTACTCCACTTAACCCCAATATCCTAACAACCCCCTATGTTGCTACCTCTGACCAGTTAACACCCCCATCAACCTCTACCTATAACCCCTTACCACCCCCCCAATATATCTCCATTTACCCCTCTCTCTCTCTCTAATTCGAACACACCCGCAATACTCACCTATACCCCCCTTTCTCTCTAATATCCCTACACCTCTCCAAACTGCTAACCCACCCTTTCTTTATCTCTCTCTCTCTCTAACCCCAAGGCCCATACTCCTCACATATGACCCTCTTTCTCTCTAATCTCCCTACTCCTCCCCAAACCCCTAACCCTCTCTCTCTCTCTCTCTCTCTCTTTTCCCCCTCCCCTCTAACGCTTACTAATATTTAGTGTCAGTCTATATACCCATCCATCCAAATCTGTTTCATGTTAAATCATCACCAAGCCAAGTCTAACACACCAAGTCATATTCACTTTCTTCATGAAAGACGTTCATTCTATATACGTAGCCATCAAAATATTTCTAATGTTCTCATTTGTTATCATCACCAAGCAAAGTCCCAACCTTATCCTCCTCTCTCACTCTCTCTCTCTCCCATTTCCCTCTACCTAGCCATAACCCCCTCTCTCCCCTTCTCCTCCACCTCTACTTAACGCCCAACCCTCTCTCTCCACCCCTATCCCCCTACAACTTCCCTCTATCTCTAACATTTTAACTACCACTAACCCCCCAATATCTCCCTCTAATCCCCCTCCTACTATCCATACCCATAACCACCCTCCCTACCCTTCTCTCTCTCCCCTAATCCCAACCCTCTCTCTCCCCTAATCCCCATCCCCCTACCACTTACCACCCCCCATCTCTCTCTCTCTAAACCCCCTAATTACACCCCTCACCCCCCCTCTCTATCTCACTTACTCAACCACACACCTCCCTACTCCTCCCCCTACCACTAAACCCCCCTCTCTCTCCCCTCCTCTCCCTAACCCTTACTAACCCCGTCCCTCACTCTCTCACACCCCTACTCCTCCCCCTTCCTATAACATCCTCCCCCTCCTCCTCCTCTCTGTCTCTCTCTCTCCCTCCCACCTAATCCTTAATAGTCCCTTATCATTCTCCCTCTCTACCCCACCCCTCCACCTACACCTAGATCCCCCACCCCTCTCTATCTCTCCCCCACAACCCCCTAACACTCCCCCGCACCCCCTTCCCTCACACACACACACACACACACACACACCTACTCCTCCCCCTACCACTAAACCCCTCTTCTCTCTCAACCTTTGTATCTCACCCTTACTAACCCACTCTCTTGCTATCTCTCCCCCTACTCCTCTTACCTCTAATTCACTCTTCTCTCTCTTCTTCCCCCTAACCATCAGTAGCCCCCTCTCTCGCTCTCTGTCCATTACTCCTCCACCTAAACCTAAACCCCACCTTTGTATATCCCCCCCAAACCCCTAGAAACCTCCCCACCTCTCTCTCTCACACACGCTCTTACAACCTCTAACCCCTTCCTCCTCTCCCTACCCATAACCACCCCCCCTTTTCTCTCTCTCTACCCATAAACCACTCTCTCTCTATCTCTCATAATCCATCTCCCCATATGACATACAAAACCCCACCTCCTGATCTCTCTCTCTCTCTCTCTCTTCCCCAACCCTATACCCCTTTCTCTCTAACTTCCCTAATCCTCCATAAACCCATACCCCTCCCCCCACATCAATCTCTATCTCTTTCTCTCACCCAACCCCCCTCCTTCAATCTACACCTCCCCCCACCATGATCTCTAACTCTTTCTCTCCCCTAACCCTAATTACCTACACTCTCCACCCATGGGATATCTCTCTCTATACTCCTCCACCTACTTTTATTCCCCCACCCATTTCTCTCACCCCCAACCCCCTAGCACCCTCCATCCACTCCTCTCTCTCTCTCATATCCATAAACCTTACTAACCCCCTCTCTCACTCTCTCACCCCCCTACTCCTCTCACTACCTTTAAACCCCCTCCTCATCTCTATCTCTCTCCTCCCTATTCCATGTAACCCTTAAGAAACCCATCTATCACTCTTTCTCTCCCTTACTCCTCCACCTACACCTTACCCCCCCCATCTCTCTCTCCCCCAACACACTCACCTCTCTCTCTCTCTCACACACACACACACACTACCCCTAGTAGGCCCTCTCTCTCCCTAACCTCCCTCCTACTCTCCCTATCCATAATGTAACAACCCCAAAATACACTAAAATTTGGAAAAAAAACTTTGTGAGAACTACCATACTTAATGGAATTAGGATTTTAGTCGATTCCTTTTTGTAATAAATGTGATAGATAACCTTTTCAAGTAGAGTATATATAATATTTAAAATCTAAAAATTAACATTATACATCTACCTATAGAATATATCTAGCTTCTTCTTTTATAAACAAATAGGCCTGATTTGTCTTTAAATCTCTATCTTGAAACAAAGTATCCAGCATATAAGTGTAACCCCATGTATACATATCACATACATGATAATGTAAGGATATTAATCCAAATGTAAGTTCATAAACCATACCCCATTAACTATTCAAAGCTAATACATATATGTATATATATATTTTTAGACATATTTCTCAATAGGAGAACGAAATCTAAATATAATTTCCTATATATAACTTAGGTATATATATATATCCCTATGTACACAATTTTACATGGGACAATCCATACCCAAGAGTGATGTAAAGTTAAAACATACTATCTTGATTGCTTTTACTAACTAAATCAATGCACAGTTATCTACACGATAGCCAGCTCTACTTTAATGCAACCTTGTATATATAGGTTTAAGTCAAATATTTTACTGAATGACTTTATGACTACAACATGTGATAACCCGAGCCAACAACTGATGGGAAGAAAAAAAATAGGTAGAGGAATCTTGGTTGTAAAAATATTAAATCCCAAACTCCACACATTCCTCTACCAGACAGGTAGGCAAATTATACGGCAAGGGAGAATCTCGGGGATATTAACGCAATCACATGAACTCAATCGCCAATTATGGCATGGCGATTTGATTCTTGTCTTCTAGTTCAAGTCGAGTTATTACTATGAGTAGAGTTCCTTATTAAGGTAAGGAATGTGTAATATCCCAAGAAAATACTATTTATTTTTTAATGTTAATTGTTTTTAGTGACGTGTTGAGCAAGTGAGATCTGGAGCACCTAGAGTGTTTTAATTAGGTGTTGAGAAAGTGAGCTCTACAAGCACATAGATTATTTTTAATATTTTTTATTAAAGGTGTTGATCAAGTGAGCTTTGGAACACCTAGAATTTTTATACTAGTTAACTGGTGTTGAGCATAAGATCCGGAGCACCAGGACTATTGATTAATTAGTGTTGAGTAGTGAGATCTGGAGCACTATTGATTGAGTAAGTGTTGAGTAGTAAATCTTTGGAGTACTTACATTCATGGTGGTCAACTGATGTTGAGCTGGGAGCTCTAGAGCATCAGCAATCCATTAAACTATTACTAAACATATTATTACTTATCTACTTTATTCCTTGTAAAATTGAATGGGACTTCCACTCAAAGAGGGATCGAGCATGCAAGAGATTAGAATGGTTGAGTAGTTGATAACTAAGATCAACTATATGTTAGGATGAGTAAAAATCCTATTTTATTTAATTACAGATAAAATAAACTATGAGAGTTAAAAATAAACTAAATTATTAATTAAAGATAAAAACAAAACATTCAATGTAGCTAATAACTAAACTGTGTGATTTAAACCTAAATCCTAGGATCCTTCTCCTCATAAAATATTATAAGTAGGAGAGAGAGGACCTTGCAAGGGGAAAGTGATTCCAAATTCACTAAAGGGTTCAGTCATGGATATTTGAGCGCTGAGATTACCAAATTATGATATTTGGTGTGTCCATGAATGGGACGATGGGAACATAGGAGAATTTATTTTACAAGAGACATACAAAGGTTCGATAAATGGACCTTGTGACTACTTTGTTGATTAGTAATTAAGATATCCAATTACCCTAGGCCTTCTAGTTTCTTATCATGCTTGGATCGACTCGAGGGTGACCTCTTGAACAAACCAGGAACAGTTCAATCATGGGACCATGGGACGAAGTTCCTAAACCCTCGATAGGTTATTTAATATAAATATACATATTTGTTGATGTAATTGTAAGCTCAGAATGTATTTCATATATGTATATTGTATTCCTATAGAGATGTTATTATTCCTCTATACGGAAGTGTCATCATTTATATTGTAAATGTCGTAACTTATACTTGATGGGTTATTCGACCACCTTGTTGGGGTCGGCCCTGTATAAGTCATGTGGGTTAAAGGGTTATTAGACCACCCTATTGGGGGTTGGCCCTGTCAGCATTATGTTATGTGGTTAAGTTAAGGTCGACCTAGTAAAGGTTATTAGGCAAGTCAAGTCAAGTATAAATAGAGTGCAGGAGGCACTCTATTTGATCATTCACTTCTCACTCACACACTCATTGGAGAGTGGCACACTAGTGGAGGAGGAGAAGCTGCTGCTAGAAGGACTATCTCTTGTACTTGGGTTGTATCATTGCTCTATCTATCTCTGAGGAAGTTGTGGGGTTTTTCACCTTCTTGGTTTTCCCCGGCGAAACTCTGTGTCTCTTGTGTGCTTGCATTATTGTGTCCATGATTGATATGCTATAGATATGCTATACATGTTATTCTCTCAGTTAAGATCCTATATCAGATTTAAATTTCTGAAAAAATAACATGGAATCAGAGCTAGCCTGAAAGAAGGCATGGTATGGCATTTATGACACTTGTTGCACTTGAGAAGCTAGGGTTTGATATAGAAAAAACCAGTCATCGTAGCACTTTAACTATAAATTCATTTCAGTGACGTTTCAGGATCTAAAAATATTACAGGTCGAAGATCAGATCCCCATGTACCTTGTGTCCAAAGGGGAGCCTCTAATTCGTTGTATTTTGTGAGTTATGATCTATACAATCTAGGGTTTCTGCCTCTTCCAAATCTAAGTCATAAACAGGTGACCTAGGGAAAAAGGTCATAACTTGGGATAGGAAGCTCCAAATGCAATTTCGTAAAAATCCATAGGTAGGGCATGAACCATACTTTCTCAGGTAAGTTTTTCAGAGGCTGAAACTGAAACAGTGACATGTGGAATGCCGTACAAGTTCTCTCTCTTGTTTTATCCCATAAACAGGTCACGTTGCGACACTTGGCATAACTATCTCTCAAAGAATCCAATTGAGGTCAGACCTATGGGGTTGGAATTCTAACAGGTTAGGATACCATAGGAAGAATTTTCAAACCCTGTAGATCTGAAATTTTGGATTTACAATAGAAACAATCAGGTGCATATTTCTGTCAAAACAAAATTTGATTTTGAGCACCTTCATTCATGGCTCCGGGAATTTAGGGTTTCGATGAATGTTGGAATTTTTTGTATCGGATACCACAAATGGATGATCCTCATCAAAATCGAAATTTAGAGACAAAGATTGAATTTTTTGGTTGGGCAGAAGGCCGAGCTTGATTAAACCTTAGTTCTAGACTTTGATCGGAAAGGTGAAAAATTAGGGCTTCTGCAAAAATGGGAATTTTTGAAATCTGTGACCATGGCTGGAAGCTCCTTGGAAAAATTGAAGTTTAGAGCTTTGGATCAAACTATTTGGTTGGTTGAAGCTCTGGGAAACTCAAACCCTAATTCAGGGTCCTCCCTAGTGAATCCAGAAGATTGAAAAGCAAATTTGAGGGGTGAAACTTCGCAGTTTTCAAATTCTGAGCATACCAGGTTGATCAGCTCATCAAGGCGCATCTTTCTATCCTTTTAGAAGTTTGAAATTTAAAGTTTGAATTTTTAAGGTTTCTCTGACAAACCCTAATCCAACTCTAGATCCAGTTTCTGCATTTCAAGTGGATTGGGTTAATCCTAGAAGAGAATGGATTGGTCACCTGCATAAGTGAAGAAGTTCTTGTTTCAGAGGGAGATGAGGCTAAGGCCTTACATAAGAAGATTACGAGCAATCTCGACAGGTATGACTTATCCAGGTATACTTCGAGATCTGTTCATGATTAAGTTTATGGTATGTTTGTCTTTATTAAGGTTAGTACAATCTTGATTAACTTTAGACTTGTTGTATCACCTTAATAAAATTATGAATGCAGATATTCATTGATTAGGGTTTTGACACTTATGATTGTACTAATGCATTGTGGTGTTGTATGAGGTTGATGTTGTCCGCTAACATGAAAGGTACATCAAGAAATGCAAATCATGTTCTAGTTCAAGAACATATGACCATGTTGACATGAAGACAAAGATTCATCCATTGTCATGGATCACATAGAAGATCTACTTACGAGGTATGTATAACTTGGTTCTATAATGATTAACCTATGAGATATACAGGTTACTAGCACAAGTCATTGAAGAGAACAAGAAGACATTGCTAGACACAACTAGCAAATATGATAACCAGGTATGTTTTTTCTATATCAAGTTCGAATCCTACCTTGTGTTAAGATCTTATACTATTGTATGGTAGATAATGATTATTCATGAAGTTAGAAATGTAGGTAATCAAGAGTTTATGCATATTATGTCTCTTACCTTGATTGATGATATGACTATCCAGAAAAGTCCTTTGGTCAAATAAGAATATGCATGAGTAAAAGAAGTAATCCCTGAAACCTTGAATACTAATGTTTATTATCTGTGTTTGAAATGATCATGACTATACATGTTTAAGATTATTGTGTTTTGATAGTATTGAGATTATAATAATGATGTATGTATGAGACCTCGAGGATAACACAATGATGATACCAGTAAGTATGCATAAGTGATCGAGGATGAATATAAGTTCAAGGACAGGTAACCGAGGAAGCAAAGATCAAGAGGGAGCCCACTTGCAAGGAAGCAAATATTGAGAGGGAGTCCACCCTACAAACCAAACAAAGATAAGTATTTGAATTGTCATTTCTTGCATATTTGTTTGTTTAAATAATATTGTTCAATGATGTATACGCTTATGTTCCTAGACATAGGGTGTGTATTATGCATATTAGAATAATTGCGTTAATGAACAGTATACTACTAATATGCATGTGATGGGTAAGTGGCCTATGGAACTGTACAACATTCCATTGCTACTTCTCTAGAATGAAACCTCTTTGCTGACATGTTGGGAGTTGTGCACACTCTTAACAATGTTCTGGTAGAGATTGGAAGGCATCTAGAAAGTTACGGGACATGGATAAATGTTGTATTGAAGCATTGGCTAAGATAATTGCATGATTGTATGACATATTTCCTTATGTGTAAGAATTTGTTCTGAAAGATATGAGATGTTTCTAATCATGCAATTTAACTTATTTTCTAGGAAAGATTGTATACCATCACCTACAAAAGAAGGACTACAACATTTGTTCAGCAACAAAGCTATCTATTGAAGATATTGAAGTTCCCAAGATTCGGGAAGAATGCCATGATCGAGGAATACCAGTCGATCATGAAGAATGATGTTTGGGATGCAGTCCCAAGACCTGAAGGGAATTCTGTTGTGACTTCCAAGTGGATCTATAAGATCAAGCATGCTGCAGATGGCAACATAGAAAAATATAAAGCAAGGTTTGTAGCTCGTGGCTTCTCCTAGATAGAAGGGATTGATTATGAAGAGACCTTTGCTCCTGTGGCCAGATACACTTCCATCAGATCAGTACTTGCTTTGGCTGCAGTGATGAAATGGAAGATACACCAGATGGATGTCAAGACAACTTTCTTGAATGGTGTAGTCGAAGAGGAAGTTGATGTGGAGAAACCTCTCGGGTTTGAGACACATGACTGAGAGTCACATGTGTGCAAACCGAAGAAAGCTCTGTATGGTTTGAAACAGGCACCCAGGACCTGGTATGGCAGGATAGATGGCTTCCTATCTAGTTTGTGCTTTACCAAGAGTAAAGCAGATTCCAACCTTTACTACAAGGTTGAGGAAGGAAATCCCATGATACTACTATTGTATGTGGATGACCTGTTTGTAACAGGTGAGGATGGATTGATTGTTGATACCAAGAGGAAGCTTGTTTCCGAGTTCAAGATAAAGGACTTGGGGATGAAGCACTATTTTCTAGGCATGGAGATGTGGTAGAGTGCAGATGGGATCTTCCTTGGACAAGGGAAGTATGCAGTAGAGATCTTGAAGAGGTTCAGGATGATGGACTGCAAGGCCATGGCCACACCTATTGCATCGAACCTAAAGCTTCTGTATGATGCTTCATTTGATCTGGTTGATGTCACTATGTGTCGTCAGATGATTGGGTCCTTGATGTACCTAGCGAACACGAGACCAGATATTTGCTTTGCGGTGAACACATTGAGCCAGTTCCTGATGGATCCCAGAGGTGTTCACATGGTTGCTCTAAAGAATATTGTGAGGTACCTGAAGGGTACAGTTGACTATGGGCTCAAGTATGATGCAAATCAAAAGTTTAACCTGTAGGGTTATGTTGATTCAGATTGGGTAGCCAGGGCTGTAGATAGGAAGAGTACTTATGGGTGCTTCTTCAGTATGCGATCAGGTGTGATCTCTTGGTTTAGCAGGAAGCAGTCTTGCATAGCACTGAGTACAGCAGAAGCAGAGTATGTTGTAGCTTGTTCGGCTAGTTGTGAGGCAGCGTGGCTTCGGAAGCTATTGTTTGAGTTATTTGATCTCCCATTGGAGGCTACTGGTATATTTTGTGACAACTAGAGTTGTGTGAAGCTGTCTGAGAATCTGTTGTTCGATGACAGGTCGAAGCACATTGAGATAAAATATCACTATATCAAGGATATGGTGCAGAGAGGAGCAGTGAAGCTCTTGTATGTTGCGACGGATGAGCAGGTTGCAGATGTGTTGATGAAACCACTAGCCAGAGTGAAGTATGAGTACTTCAGAGAGAGGCTTGGTGTTCTTTAGATTGATGACACTTCGAGGAAGAAGTGATGGACACATTTGCAGGAGCCATTCTAAGCATGGTGAGAGGAGGATCCTTCCCATGGCTGTGGATATAAGTGCTATATGATGAGCATCAGGACGATGCTCCAGTTACTGCTCTGTATGCATCATGTTGGATGCTTGTTATGATCAGTTCGATCATCTATATGTATATGCATCATGTTGGATGCTTGTTATGATCGGGTAGATCATGTATGATGATATGTATCAGGTAGATACATTGTATGATCAGGTAGATCATGTATGATGATATGTATCAGGTGGATACATTGTATGATCAGGTAGATCATGTATGATGATATGTATCAGGTGGATACATTGTATGATCAGGTAGATCATGTATGATGATATGTATCAGGTCGATACATTGTATGATCAGGTAGACCATGTATGATGATATGTATGACGTAGATACATTGTATGATCATGTAGATCATGTATGATGATATGTATTAGGTAGATACATTGTATGATCAGGTAGATCATGTATGATGATATGCATCAGGATGATGCTATGATGATGATCAACATGATCATGGATGACGAGCTTCAGGATGTTGCTCCAGATGATATGCATCAGGATGATGTTATTATGATGATTAGGTTGATCATGTGATGATGTACATCAGGATGATGTATGGTGAGTATTAGGTTGATACTTCGTGGCCATTGATAGGTTGTGCAATGGTAGCATGTACTAAGTCCTGGAGATCTGGACTGGTTGTGCTAGTCACGTAAAAGGCCTCAGATGCTCTTTTGAGATGTTGCTTGGCAAGACACTCTTTTAAGGCTTTGCTCGACCACATGTAATAAGTCCTGGAGATCTGGACAGGTTGTGCTAGTCACGTAAAAGGCCTCAGATGTTCTTTAGAGATCTTGCTTGGAAATACACTCTTTTAAGGTTTTGTGGGGACCACATGTAATAAGTCCTGGAGATCTGGACAGGTTGTGCTAGTCACTTAAAAGGCCTCAGATGCTCTTTAGAGGTCTTGCTTGGCAAGACACTCTTTTAAGGTTTTGTGGTAGGGGGTCACATGTAATAAGTCCTGGAGATCCGGACAGGTTGTGCTAGTCACGTAAAAGGCCTCGGATGCTCTTTAGAGATCTTGCTAGGAAAGACACTCTTTTAAGGTTTTGTGATAGTCACATGTAAGTGAACCTAGGAGATCTTGTCGGTCGTGCTTCGACACATAAATGGTCCTGGGATACTGTTTCGAGGCATTGTGATGCACGTAATAAGTCTTGAGGATTCCACAGTATGGCCAGTGATGATGAAGACCTGCAGGTGGTGGGCCTACATCCAGTATGAAAAAGGACTGGCTCTATAGAACTTCCTATGACAAGTAGTTCAGATATTGATTGAGATAGCAGTATTCGTGACGATGATGATGATTCGATGACGATGATCCAGAGAAGAAGACTTGTGCTAGAAGACCTGTGTCGAGAAATACCTTCCTATTTAAGAGGGAGTGTTGATGTACTTGTAAGCTCATAATGTATTTCATATATGTATATTGTATTCCTATAGAGATGTTATTATTCCTCTATACGGAAGTGTTTGTATAGCTATAGAGATGTTATTATTCCTTTATACGGAAGTGTCGTCATTTATATTGTAAGTGTCGTAACTTATACTTGATGGGTTATTAGACCACCTTATTGGGGTCGGTCCTATATAAGTGATGTGGGTTAAAGGGTTATTAGACCACCCTATTGGGGGTTGGCCCTGTCAGCATTATGTTATGTGGTTAAGTTAAGGCCGACCTAGTAAAGGTTATTAGGAAAGTCTAGTCAAGTATAAATAGAGTGCAGGAGGCACTCTATTTGATCATTCACTTCTCACTCACACACTCATTGGAGAGTGGCGCACGATTCGAGGAGGATAAGTTGCTGCTAGGAGGACTATCTCTTGTAATTGGGTTGTATCATTGCTCTATCTATCTATGAGGAAGTTGCGGGGTTTTTCACCTTCTTGTTTTTCCCTGGTGAAACTCTGTGTCTCTTGTGTGATTGCATTATTGTGTCCATGATTGATATGCTATAGATATGCTGTACATGTTATTCTCTCAGTTAAGATCCTAGATTAGATTGAAATTTATGAAAAACTAACAATATTATATATTAAATAAAATATGAACAAATAGCAATTATATCCTAGGAACTATGCCTTATATATATTAAAAACACAAATTACATAAAACATAGTTTATTATAAACCAAAAATATTACACAAAACATAGTATATTATGTATACCAAATAGAAAATCAAATCAAACCATATTATCCATGCTTTAACCAAACCAAATGATAAATCTATATATGTGAACATATATCTAAGAGAGAGTCAAAAATTAAACCATAACGATTTTCATGCCAAGGATTGGGTCATCACCCATAAAGACTACACAAGCTCTTGCCTTCTTAATTGCACACTACTCAGATTTAAACTCTGTAAGAATTATATATATAAGCATGCCAATTTAACATGATTTAAGCCATCGGTCAAGAGATCGATTCTCTTCCATATACCATAAACATTGGTCATATCTTCATCAAACAAGAATAGTAGAAACCCTTCTATCATTAAGTAAAACCATATCCCGCTTAAACCCTTTTTTCACCTTGAAATTATAGACATACCCAATATGGGAAGATAGAAAAATAAAACAATGAGTGATAGCCAACCACTCTCCTCAACAAGCAAGAACAAAGATATTTTCGAAGTCTTCTCTCCACAGGTGGAAATTGGTCCATAAGGGAGCCAGGAGCTTACTCGAGACACAAAAGCCACAACCGAGTATAAACGTGGGAAATCTCCATGACGTGTCTTGCCTGCATAAACCCAGAAAACAAAATAGTTAGTATCCATTGTAAAAATGCAGAGGACAAAAATAATAAGAAAGCGATACCTGAGAGGGGCACGAGTTTCGCTTCCAAATTTCGATAAGTCCACAAAGATGTCATTTATGAAACCCATGAAGATGAGCCAGGGACCAAGAGCATAGCTCTTCTTGTATGCAGAGCTGTTGGGCGAGGTCCAAGATGGCGCAGTTTTGATAAAGCGAAGTTCAAGCTGGCGCAACACATTTTTGGTAAAGCAAAGTTCAAGATTGGCGTAGTTTTGTCAAAAGTGTAGCTTAAGCACAACAATTTTAAGGTAGAAGTACGAAATGAGCAAGGTCTAGTACCAGGCTATTTTGGGGAGAAGCGACTCTACAATTCCCTGGAACATGGTATGGAGCAACGTGGAGATGGAGGAAAGGGGCATGCTTCCTTAGTAAAGGCAGAAGGACAAAGGACAACAAGGGTAGTTGGAGAAATTAAGGAAGAAGAGGCAGCTTGAAAGATACAGGAACAATGTTAATGAGACGAGAAGTGCAAAGGACACACCAGGGTATAGTCAGCGCCGTGCAATCAAAGCAAGCAGTTGTAAGAAGGACCTCAGAGCCTGGAAGCAGTGCAGAGGATGACCAAGGACAAGAAAAGTAGCTGAGAAGTTATGGAAAAGCATGGTTAGTGGGGTAACCACACCATTTTGGGGGTTTAAGGGTACTATGGGGTTTCGGACCATTGTTATTGTAAATATGTGACCTTCGGGCACAGTCTATAAAAGGGGCAATTTTGCAAAGGGAAGGGTTATATTTTCCTATATTAATAGAGTATTGTTGTAAGATTTGTGCTAAGAGATCTTTGAGAGAGAAAAGGCTCTGCAACTGAGTGCATAGAGACATGTTGTAGAGAAGAGTCTATTGCTAAGTGCGTAGACTGGAATTGTTAACCCTTCCCATTAATAGAAACAATAGTTCCCATGGATGTAGCTCCCATCCGGAGGGTGAACCACATAAATCACTGATTTGTGTGATTTCATCTGTATGATTGTTTCATGTTATGTATGTTCATGCTTTTATATGTATTTTCACTTGTATGGATGATGAGAATAATATGTTAAGTGTTGGACCTATGTAACTGAAAATGTTAAGTGTAAGAACATACATGAACATTCTGAATTTGTGTTGAATATGCTAAATGCGTAGTCTTCTGGATAGAATAATAGTTGCACAGTTGAAGTACTAACAGTGATTCAACAAAGTCTGTTTTGTTAGAATAGCTAGGTGCAGAGTTACTTAGTCGCACTATTATAATTTGGTAAAATGCATGGTATTAAGTAAATGAAAAGTAACACTATTCATCATAGCCTGTAGTGAGTGTGACTATCCAAAAGCGTAGTACAGAGAGCATTGTGGAGTGCACTGTGGGTAACTACCGCTAGTGCACAGCCCCAAAGTGCATCGTGGTATTAGAAGTGGATGCGGAGGATGTGTAACTCCGCCCAATGGACCTGTTATCTAGCCGTGCATCACTGGGTTACAAATACATGCTTCTGTAGCCACCCGATAGCTTCGCCTCAGGTGAGACCTTAGTTTTTTCGTAGATTGTTGGCGAAAGGGCCAGTGAAAAGGGGGTATTGTTGGTTCTCTGAACCACGTAGAACCCGAGTTAGAATGAGAACAAGTATATCATCCCAACAACTAGTTATGTTTACACGCTTGAACTCGTGATGTGTTATGATAAATGGAATCCTGAGAAGACAGAGATATGGAACTAGGTTACTAAGACAGAAAAGGATTTTGGGAAGAAACAAAATAGACATCTGTGGTTATCTACGGAAGACTGGTTGTTGAAATACCTATTTTTTGGTATACACAAAATATTATTCACATTTTTTGGTAATGAGCTAGACAAGTGGATATCAAGACTTGTAGAACGAAAAAATTGTTTTCAGGGTGGAGAACCTATAGAGTAGACTCTAGAACTGATTCATAGGCTTAAAGAGGTTGATAGCCCAATTTCAAGAGCAGTATACTTTTGGGTGGATAGCGTACTAGAAGGATACGTTACAGAGTTTGTTGTGGACACTTTGAAGTCTTACAACGCAGCAGAAAGGGATTTCTTCAAAGGATTCAGAGGTAAGTACCTAAAAATCTCAGTTTTTACATTAAAATGTTGTTAGCATAAAAGGTTGTTTTGAGAATGCAATAGAACTCCTAGAGATTTGAGTCTATAATGTTCAGTATCATAGATAGTGACACTGAGGAATGTACTTATGCATTACGAAGTGGCAAAATATATAAGCCTAGCATTAGAGAGAGGAATCACAAAGCCGAACCTCGCATACCCCTAGAAACTGAGTTATAAGGTGACATACAATCGTATCAGGGTGATTCTAATAGTGAAACGAAGCCTAGAACAACTACCTATCAACCTATCACTCCGCGGAAACCTCCAACTGATGGAAGGAATACTACTAGTTCGCAGAACTCCAGTAGTAATAACACTGTGAGAGTTAATACTCAAAATAAGTCAAGTAGTGGTATACCATCATCATCACAAAACACTATACCTTCTAGAAGAATAATGGTAGACGACATTAAGCTACCTATTTTCAAACGAATTGGTTTAGAATACCTTAGAGAAAAATTGGTTTCTTTCTTCAAAGCCATGTGGAATGTTAAGCAAGTCCAAGACGAAGCTATAAGACAAGATCAACTAGTTACCACATTTAGAGACATAGCTCTAACATGGTTCATGAAGTATTCTGTTGGACAGAATAGAACACTAGTAGATATCATAACTGCACTTATAAGAGAGTTCAAGAAACAAAAGTCAGAATCTTAGTGCATTACAGAGTTAAAAGAAATCAAACAAAATCCTAATGAGACTGTATGGGAGTTTGATAAAAAATTTACAACACTGTTGGATCAAGTAAGTTTTGACATAGCACCACAACATCATCAGGAATGGTTCATAGCTGCGTTGTTGCCCCATATCATATTACCACTCATGCAACATAAAGTAACATCGCAAACAGAGGCATTAGAAATTGCGATGAAGCTAGAGGCTTCGCCCATAGGAGAAACTAGCACAGGGATGGTACATATACAAACCTAACTAGAAAACTTGACGTTGAAATTGAAAAACATCAAGAAAGGAAAAGAAACCAGAGAAGAGGTTTGGTGTACGAAGTGTAAGGGAGAAGGACATTCCAAGGAACATTGCCATGTATATCGATATTACATCGCTAGGGGACCACCAAACCCATTGAATCAATAGCAAGGCCCATGGTGTGAAATTTTTAGATGTAGAGGACATCTCCCAGAAGACTGTTACTGACTTCATAAATATGTGTAGACACCTAAGAGCTTGTACTATACATTTTGTAAGTCAGTTAGCCATAATGATAGAAACTGTAGATCTTATGATCTCATGATAGAAAGGAAACATGATGATTATAGAGTTCAAGAAGAAACGCAAAATAATAATGAAAATGCACAGTATGATCAAGGAACATACATAGGACATGGTGGATTCAGAGGAAGAGGATGCAACACTGTCCAACAAGGAAGAGGAATAGGTCATACTGTCTGCTATAACTACACTCAACCAAGACATCTAGCAAGAGATTGTTAGGATGATTGTATTACCTGTAAATATTGTAAGTCATTTGACCATCTCATTGAGACATGTCCTGATTTGCAAGAAAAAATGCAAGAGAGAAGACGCGCAGAATCAGAACATACAGATGATTGCAGCTAAAGAACGAAATAAGGATCACAAAATCCATGTTGTGAAGCGAAGCGGAGCTACAACAGGTCGAGACCAGCGAACTAAAGCTTCAACTTCTGAAGACCATACCACACAATAGAAGCCTACTGAAGGGGCTTGGATAAGAAAAGTGACTCAAAAAATGCCTGCCTTCAACCTTAACAAACAAAACTAAGTCTTCATAGAGACCATAAAAGTCTTACAGAGCTCAGAACCTATGACCCCAAGAGTCCAGTTGTGAAGTGAATCAACGCCTGTGGTGGATATGCCAATTTCATTTGATGGATCACGTATTGCAATAGAAACCATAAGCCCTATTGCACAATTCCTACAGAGATGCATGCATTTGTTAACGCATGGAAATTCCTTAGTAGAGATACAAATCCTATTCAGTCATTACAAGCAGTGTAATGCGATAAGTGAAGCACATAGCGCAGTTCACCATATCAAGAATCATAGAAGGACCGGAAGAGAGATGAGATTAAATGTGTAGATCAGAGACTTTGAAATGGACCAGACCATTCTTGACTTAGTCTCATAGGTGAATGTCTTGAATATGAAGACATGGGAACACATGGGAAAACCAAAGTTATCATGGTCACCGATACATTTAATACTAGCCAATCAGAAAAAGGTTATACCTTTTGGGAGGTTATCGAATGTCCTTGTTGACATTGATGGAGAGCAAAGTATAATAGGCTTCGAAGTTATTGAGATTATAGATGACAACAATCCTTATCCTGCACTGTTAGGGATTGACGGGAAATTGATAATGTCGCGATCATCAATCTTAAGAAAAAATAGATGATATTTGAAGGACAAGATATCAGGGTCATCACACCTTTGGACCCTGCGCAAGGACCTAGATATACTGAACCAGTAAGAGAAGAATGCAGAGCTCAAGATATTGATCATATCTACAATATGACAATGAATCAAATCGACTACATCAGTCCTACTGATGATGGGGCATTGAGCTGTAGATGTGACAATTCTTGCATATCAGACTCAGATGCAAGAATTGTTAGAAAAACAGGATCGCAGAGCAATAACAATAAATAGAAATGTAAATATAATCACACATACACATTACAAGAGAGACACAGATATATCATGGTTCACCCAACTTGGGCTACGTCTACACTGAAGTTGCCAGTCCTTTTATTATACCATTCAACAAGGTGAAGGGATATAACTTGCAGCACAGCCGCTGCACTTCCTCGTCATTGTCTCATAGTTTCTCTTCTGATCTCAAAGATATTTACAATGCATAATACCTAATACATCAACCCTATCCATGTTACAAAGTCTTTCATTTATAAGGGAAATACAATGGGAAAATACCACGGGTTACCCAAAACCATGGGCCTGAAACTTGGTGGTGAAAACAAACCCAAAATTTTTTCTCGGGGGCCTACTAGCCCTGGACCTCGTGGGGATCATGCCAGGATCATAACCAAACCTGGGGTACAGATACATCTGAATAATAATATCTCTGAATCTAGAGATCAGGCTCCACAACCAACAATCTCCCACTTGGAGACTAATCACAACAACTCCACCGCTGCTCTACTTCCTGGACCTTGGACTTGGCAAATTTTTTATCTTCACCTTCATGCTAGAAGGCCAACTGAAACCAAGTAGGAACTCAGTTTCTCTCTAGTCACTACCTTTATGAACATGTCTGTAGGATTCTGGCTAGTATGTATCTTTTCCAGCTTCAACATTTCATCTTCTAGAATAGAGCATATGAAATGGTACTTGAGCTATATATGTTTAGTCCTGTAATGGAGTGTTGAGTTCTTTGCAAGATGAATTGCACTCTGGCTATCAGTATACAACCTGTTATCCTTCTTCTTCTTACCCAATTCCTCCATAAACCTCTGCAACCAAATCATCTCTTTAATAGCTTCTGTAACAGTAAGATACTCTGCTTCTGTTGTTGAAAGTGCAACAACCTTCTGCAGTTTCGAAATTCAACTTACTATTGTTCCACCTATAGTAAACACATACCCTATGGTGCTCCTCCTGCTATCCTTGTCACCTTCCATATCTGCATCAACATATCCCTGTAGAACATTGTCTGGACCTCCAAAACATAATGCCTAAGTGGTAGTTCCTCTCAAATACCTGAGCATACATAGTACTGCTTTCCAATGTTCTTTACCTGGATTGTTCATATATCTGCTCACAACTCCCATTGCTTGTGCAATATCTGGTCTTGTGCACACCATGGCATACATCAAGCTGCCAACTGCTAATTGATAGGGAATCTTGGACATGTAATCTGTCTCTTCCTGTGTCTTGGGACACATTTCCTTACTTAGACTAAAATGGTTGGCCAAAGGTGTACTTACTGGTTTTGCATTCTGCATTCTGAATCTCTCCAACACCGTTTGTATGTACTCACTTTGAGACAATGTCAATTTGTGATTTTTCCTGTCTCTTGTTATTCTCATACCAAGGATTTGCTTTGCAGCATCCAAATCCTTCATCGCAAATAAATTTTCTAGCTTCCTTTTGAGTACATTTATATCCTGCATGTTAGAGACTGCAACAAGCATGTTATCCACATACAATAACAAGATAATATATATTTCATTGTCTAGCTTCTTGAAATAAACACAGTGGTCAGTATGAAATCTACTATAACCTTGTTCTGTCATAAACTTGTCAAATTTTAAATACCACTGCCTTGGAGCTTTCTTCAAGCCATTCAAGCTCTTCTTCAACCTGCATACCAAATCCTCCTTCCCTTTGATCGCATACCCTTGTGGTTGCTGCATATATATCTCTTCCTCCAAATCCCCATGGAGAAAAGTTGTTTTTACATCTAACTATTCAAGATGCAAATATTCTACCACCACTAGACTTAAGATAGTCTTAATTGAAGTCATCTTAATAATAGGAGAAAATATTTCATCAAAATCTATACCTTTCTTCTGTGTAAACCCCTTTACAACAAGTCTGGCCTTGTACCGCTTTTTACCCCCTTCTTCTTCCTTCAACTTGTAAATCCATTTGTTCTGCAATGCTCTTTTACTAGCAGACGAATGAACCAAATCCCAAGTCTGGTTTCCTACCAATGAGTACATCTCCTCATTCATGCCTTGCTCCCACTTCTTTCTAGTTTCCACCTGCATTTCTTCTTCATAACAATCTGGTTCACCAGCATCAGTCATCAATAAATAATACATTAAAGGAGAGTATAATTCAGGGAGTCTACTTAACTTGGTAGATCTTCTTGTAGTTGTAGGAGTTTCAGGTACTTGTTGTTGTTCTTGATTTTTTGGCACCTTTGGAACTTCATTTTCTTTAATTTTATCAAGTACTGTGTAATCTGTGTTTTCCTTTTCCTGTTTCTTTCCCTGCAACTGATCTTTATACATGACCTTTTTATTAAATATCACATCTCTACTCCCGATGATTTTGTTATTTTCATAATCCCCCTAGAATGTTAGAACGTTACACTAGATGGAGATGAAGATGAATATATGTGCGATGTAAACATACCAGAGTCTGAAGGAGAATGCGAAGTTGAGGGACCCGAATTAGAGATTCCATAACTCAGTAGTCCTGTGAAGACTAGAAAGATAAACATTGGTACTGAGAAGGAACCGAAGTTCGCTTCTATAGGGGATTACTGGGATGAAGAAATAGTAGGACAGATTGCAGACCTACTATGCGAATATCAAGACTTATTTCCTACCAAGTTCTCTGACATGAAAGGAATTTTAGGTGACTTGGGAGTCATGAAGATACCTCTCAAGCTAGATGTGAATCCTATCAAGCAAATACCCTATAGATTGAATCCTAGATACAAAGAAAGAGTAAAAGCAGAGCTTGATAAGATGCTTGACGCAGGATTTATTGAGCCAATAGAAGAATCAGAATGAATAAGTCCCATGGTTATTCAGGATAAGAAAGCTAAAGGAAAAATCAGAATATGCGTATATCTCAGAAAGTTAAATGATGCCTTGCTGCATGACCCATTTCTTACTCCATTTACAGATGAAGTGTTAGATAACGTTGGAGGAAACGAAGCATACTCATTCATTGATGGATTCTCTGGATATCATTAGATTAGATGTTCTACAGAAGACAGGCATAAGACAACATTTTGTACTAAATGGGGATCATACCAATACACAGTTATGCCCTTTTGTTTGAAAAAAGCACCTGCTATCTTTTCCAGAGTAGTTGTTGCTGCATTTAAATATTTTATCCATAAATTATTAGAAGTATATTTTGATGATTGGACGGTATTTGTCTCACTGAATAACCATTATGCGAACTTAAGAATGATGTTAGCGAAGTGTAGATAGCATCAGATTTCCTTGAATATAAAGAAAATCATCTTCTATGTTCCCTATGGAATCCTACTAGGACACATTGTATGTAAGCAAAGACTAATGGTTGATCCAGCAAAGATCATTGTTATTGTGAACCTACTAGTGCCTAACTTAGTGAAACAACTACGCACTACATTGGGACATATAGGATACTATACGAAGTTCATCAATGGATATGCATAGATAACCACACCTATGTGAAGTTACTGAAAAAAGAAGCGCAATATATTTGGACTGAAGACCGTCAGAAAGGATTGGAAACATTAAAAGAGAGAATGGTTACTGCACCTATTGTAGTCTTTCCGTACTCAAATAAAAAATTATGTGTACATGTAGATGCTTCATATATAGCACTGGGCATTGTACTATCTCAACCAGGGAAGTGAGGTAGCGATCACCCCATCACATTTTCAAGCAGAAAGTTATCTTCAGCAGAAAAGAACTATACTATGACAGAAAGAGAGGGCCTAGCTATGGTATATGCATTAAAAAAGTTCAGAAATTATCTGCTAGGTTCGCATTTCGGCATGTTTATTGACCATTCAGATTTGAAGTACTTGGTCAACAAACCAGTGCTATGGGGGCGAATATGCAGATGGCTATTAGTCTTTTAGGAGTATGATTTTAAAATCATTATTAAGCCATGAATATTGAATTTAGGACCTGACCATATCTCTAGAATCGAGTCAGATGAAGAACCTAGTAACTTGGAAGATAGTTTACCAGATGCACAATTGTTTGTTATTCACATAGAATAAGACTATTATAAGGACATTGTAGACTTCCTAACTGTTGGATTTTGAGCAACTTCTGAAGATATTATTCATTTGTATTTTTTTGTACCTCCTAAGGGAGATGAAATTTATGTAAACACATGAAAGAATCAATTTAAACCCTGGGGTGCAAAGAAACAAAACAAAAATATTAAAATTAAATTTTTTAATTGCCCCCAGGTGAAGTCGGCCCAGTTAGGGATTTTTCATGTTTGCACTTATATAAATAAGAGGTTAGTGCACCTCATTATCTCATTCACTCACTTGACAATTGGCATCACTTGGGAGAGAAGAATTTCACACAAGATGGAGAAGGAAGCAGATTTGGGGTTTCTACTTGTGGAAGACATTTTCACATTTTCTCTGTTATTATTTGTACTCTGATCTCGGGATTATCATCTCTATACGAAGGTTGCTGGGTTTTTCCAATTGGGTTTCCCAGGATAAACTCTATGTTGTTGTTTTGTGCTCTGTCTTTCATCTAGTGATCTTGGTTATGCATTTATGTTATTATGATATGCATGTATGAAATTTAACATGGTATCAGAGTTGTTCTAGAAGAAGCCATTGCCCGAACATTGTCGGAACCCTGTCGAAATTAGGGTTTCATCTTATGAAGTCTTCACCCATCATTTTTGAGAAAAAGAGCCATAGGATTTTTTTTTTTGGAAAGGCACATATTTTGGTGAAGACGGAATTCAATTCCGAGAATTTTCAACTTTTGACCTAACTTTGTGGCTGCAGCAGAATTAGGGTTTCAATTTTAACTCTTTTCTCTCCATAGATTTCAACCAACCTACCCTCAATTCAACTCTCCTTGGCAAGGCGCAATTATCTGTGGTTTTAGTTTTTCAAATTATCAACTTTCATTTTTGACCTAGCTCTTGCTAGGGTTTCTTAACCAGATCTGCAATCAAGATGATTGGTATGAAGGTTGAAGATCGTTTTGAAGGAGCTTCCCACTTTATCTCTTAGAAGTATAGGGTTCTTCTACTTCTAGAAAAAAATGACCTCGTACTATATGTAAACAAAAAGGTTCCTGAACCATAAGACGAAGATGATAAATCCTAATGGAGGAAGAATGATGCTAAAGCAAGAAGGATACTTGTTGATTCAGTGAGAGATCACTTGGTCCGACAAATATCAGGAAAGAAGAATGCTAGAAAAAAATTTCAAGAGCATTATGAAGTTGTTTGAACACACTAGCCTCAATGTATCCATGACTTTGAGAAACCAACTCTCAAATATGAAGATAGCCAAATCAGAATCCATTGCCTCATACTTTATGAGGATCACAGAACTCGGAGATAAGCTCAACAGCAATGGAGATCGTATTAATGATAAGGATCTTGTACTCCACACTCTAAATGGTATTCCTATTGGTTGTGGAGCCAGATCTTCCAGTCTTATAGATCATATTGTATCAGCTGTGTACCCCAGAGGACTGTACACTTGTTCCCAACCTTAGGATTCGAGGCAATGCCCCTGAGAAAATTTTTTGGGTTGTTTCGCCAACAGTTTATGGGCCCATGGTTTTGGGTAAACCCTGGTATTTTCCCATTGTATTTCCCCTATAAAAGAAAGACATTGTAAAATGTCTAGGGTTGATGTATTAGGTTTTATGCATTGTAAATATCTTTAAGATCGAAAAAGAGAGACTGTGAGAAAGTGTGAAGAGGAAGTGAAGCGGCTGTGCTGTAGGTTGTATCCCTTCACTTTGCTGGATGATATAATAATAAGGACTGACAATTTTAGTGTGGACGTAACCCATCTTGGGTGAACCACGATATATTGATGTCTCTCTTGTAATGTGTTTGTGTAATTTGTATTTGCATCTTGTTTATTGGTATTGATTTACGATCCTGTTTTTCTAACAATTGGTATCAGATCCAAAGGTCTATTTGGCAGATAAACCCACAGGAAACTAGGGTTTTTGGTTCGAGTGGGAGCAATGGCAGAAGAACGAAATTTTAAGGCCGAGAAGTTTAATGGCCAAAACTACTAGTTATGGAAGATGAAAATGGAGGACTATCTGTACCAGAAGGATCTATTCCTTTCATTGGGAGGAAGAGAAAACAGGTCAGTGACTATGAAGGGTGAAGAATGGGAGGTTCTTGACAGAAAGGCACTGGGAACAATATGGTTGTCCTTGGTTTCGTCGGTGGCTTTCAATATCTCAAAAGAAAAGACAACTGAGGGTTTGATGAGTGCATTGGGTAAGCTGTATGAAAAACCCTCGGCCTCCAACAAGGTACTTCTGCTGAAGAATTATTTAATATGAAGATGTCTGAAGGTGGATCTGTTATTGATCATTTAAATAAATTTAATACGGTTACAAATCAACTAAGTTCTGTAAGTGTGAACTTTGATGATGAAGTTAGGGCTCTTCTAATCTTATGTTCATTGCCAGAAAGCCGGAATAGCTTGGTCATGGTTGTAAGTAACTCTATCTCTGGTTCAAACACCTTGAAATTTGATGATGTTATTGGTGTTATTTTTAGCGAGGAAATGCAAAGAAAAAGCATAGGTGAGACATCAGGTAATGCGTTGACCATGGAGAGCGAGGGAAGACAAAAAGAGAGAGGAAAGAGCCAAGGTAATCATGGAAAGTCTAAAATGGAAATATCCAAGTCCAGAATGGGAAAAATCGAGTGTTGGAACTGTGGAAAGAAAGGACATCTGAAGAAAGACCGCAGATCTCTAAAGAAGAAAGGAGATGGACAGCAGGAAACTACCCAGGAAGAAAATGTAGCAGGTGATGTGTTACAAGATGCTTTGTGTTAGCACTCCACAAATTTTTATGATTAATTTTCTTCTGGCAGCATTGGCAAGGAGAAATAGAGCATTTTTCTATGGTAGGGGTTTCAAACTTGGTCGAAAAGAAGCATTTTCTCCTCGAGTGTAGGCACCAAGGTTGCAAAAGGAAAAGTTTTTTAGAGTGGAGGGAAGGAAATCTTCAGAGATTGGAAAATGTTGGTCTTACAAACCTATTTTAAACTTGTGAAAATTAAGAGCAAAGGATTTTTTAATTTTTCTTTTTATATAAAGAGGGGTATGGCCAAAGTCAAAAATTTATAGGGAAAGGCTTTAATTTTTATAATAAAGCCAAAGTTTGGGCCTTATGAAGAGGGGCATTAATTCTTATATTAGCCTAATTCAAACTTTATGGAGAAAGGGTTTAAGTTTTTGTGAATATGCCAAAGCTTTGATAGGCCTTGTTGCAAAAGGTTAATGCGGCGCTCAACACTGAGAGCCTACCAAGGGATTGAGGGCCTAGCCAAAGGGGTACCACGCATCGCCCATCCTCCAAGCGCCAATGTTGAGAGCTTCTCCTTCTTTGTTACTTGGTATGTATTAAAAGTAATGGGGTATATAAAAGGTGAAATAATTGTTTGTGTTTTGCATGTGGGATTAATGCCAGGAATATAATGTGTAAAAAATGTAAGGCTAAGCATGATACACCAAGGTGCATCTTCAAGTTTTAAGTATTATGTAGGGGCGTTTTCAGTCCTGCCAATGATAAGAAATGAAAACCTGCGTTTGTTTGACAAAGCACCAATGTCAAATTTAAAAGATGAATGTCAAGCCATGTGTCTAACGCTGAGAATGAATTGAAGGTGGGAGATTGCTGGCTTTTAGCCATTTCGCAGCTAAAGCTGACTGTGCAGTTTGTCAAAGAGATGGCAGTTATTGAAATGTGGCATGCAGGCTAAGAGCTAGTGACCAAAGGAGAAATCTATTGTCAACGTCGATATCGCATTGCCCAAGTGCTCGGGAGATAGGAGATGGGGCAGGCTGCGATGAGAGAACCACTATCCCACGTGTCATGCTATGGGCATGTCACATGCATATAAATGGTATTATAAATAGCCCTAAGCCCATGGAATACCACCTTATAGCAATAAAGCTACTTGTGGGTTATAAAAGGGAAAGTTACCCCATTTTTGGCAACTTGTTGTTTTTTCACCGAAACGTCAAGCTCTCAAACCCTAACACCATTTATCCAAAAGCAAGGAGGTTCGTTGCAACGTGGGAGTTTGAGTGGGAAAGGGAAGATTGATTTTTCCTTCTGATATTATTCTTATGGCTCCTATGTCCATGATTTTCTACCCTCCATCCTGATTTGGCATCTTGCATCCAAAGATTGAAGCGGCCGCCCTTTTTCTGAAGTAGATGATAGAAGAAGCAAATGTAAAAGTGTTATGGGTCTTATCATTTAGGGGTTAATGGTGCGGATGCTAACATCGATGCATTATGTGTTGAGCATGCACATGCAGAGTGAGGTGGCTCCTCGTTTCTTTCATATCCATACTCAGCGACGCAAGATCAGGTGATGCTTCGTTCGATAAAAGAGGAGGTGTTAGGGTTTCTAGTGTGGGAGCTTGAAAGCAAAGAACCTTCGGGATAAGGCTCATCATACGCCCATCATGACTCCTGCTCATATTTCAAGCATGGATTTTGGTTACATACCACATAGCCCGAAGCTCCTGAAGGTCGTGGCGTGCGTATAAGTCAACACAGGTATAGTTGATGTTGTAATTGCAGCATGAAATGGCTCTGTGGTCTATGTGTGGATGATCCAAATATTCGTGGCCTTTTTGTAAAGGAGCGTTGTGTACAAGTGAGCCCATATTTTGAAAGCCATCTCAGGATATTGAAGTTGTGTAAGTATTTTTCCTATGGGATGAGGACAAATGGGTCTCGCTCCATCATAAATTTGGTGTTGTTTGCTGGTTTGATGATGCAAAACTCAGTAAACAATTTAAGCACTATAATGGAATTTGTTTCTTATGGATAGATGTTGGGGATAAGCGCAATAAGACCAAGGCAAGAGATGGATCCCACACTAAGCTTATGACTTTTATACGTGCGATGGGAATCCCTTCTCTCAGAGGTGGTGGTGTGTGGAACAACATATTATGGTGTTCAAGACAATGATAGAATTCTGTCACTCATTAACTGGATTTTCCTTATGCTCAAAGATGTCTACAGAATGCATCCTGACCTATACTGTGCACTTAAGGACAATATATTTGGTAGTCAGTTAAACCTAATGCATCCTTTAGTGGTCCATGAATTATTTTTACAGGAACATTTTTACAAGGCTGCCACATTGTCTCAAACAATGGACATGAATGTAGTTGTCTCTTGCAGGGAAGCACCTTGTATGTGTCTTGAATGGATGATGTTTCTGGAATATACTCAGAATTACCACGTCTTTTCTTGGATGGATGTGTAGACCTTCAGTTGGAAAATTTTCTTCAGCTGATAACTATCATGGCAGAATCTGGGTCTACTGAGAACAGATAGAATTGCTTATTCTGAAGGCGCAGACAATCCCGAAGCTTCCTCCGGAGGAAGTAACTTGGGTTTTTTTTTTTTGAACATAGAGAAGATGAGATCAACATTCATCCAACAAATTCTCAACAAATCCTTGGAGTCTAATTTAAAATATTAATGTAATGTAGCTCTGAGCATTTAAATGATAAGCAGAAATGAAGAGTTCAAAGCTAGTGGGAGCAGCCAGCTGGGGAGCATCTCCAGGATCTTTTTGTCTTTTTGTGTGAGTCGAAGATCATTTAGTAAAAAAGTGCTCGTGAAAGTAAAAAGGTGGTTAGTCCCGTCTTACCCACTTTTGTCTTGGAGTGGTGGTGGAAAATGTGCCATGATTAGGTGTCATTCTGTTATAACCATTTCCTGGTCGGAAGGAGTCGGGCCTAGGGCTCCAGGAAACTATTTAATTCCATGTAATTGAATGAACAAGTGGTTGGGTTTTCATTTTGGGGGTGCTCAAGAGCCGAGAGGCTCTGCATTGTATATGTTTTCTATTTTCAAATGTGAATGAAAGTTGCAAAGATGGAATGATTTGAATATTTCCATGGCTGAGATTCTTGTGCCATTAGTCTCTTTAGTAAGTAATTTCTTATGTGATTTTTATTCCTGTTTAACATTTCATTGTGTCTTTGATTTCATGTTTGAGCACTAGGGTTATGGATCAGAATTCATCCAGTATGCTTTGAATCCATTGTTCAAGCATTCAAACATTTTCTTCTAAAGTCTTGCAGAATTCACCCCAGTTAGGTGCTGTGTTTAATGGGTTGTCTTCCCCATTCCTCCCATCCACCTACAAAAAACCTTAACACGGAAGAGCTGGTGTCTATCCTGCCTCTGTGCATGATCTCTTCTAGCCCCTAAGTCTAGCAACCCAATTCAGACCTAATTTATTGACTCCATTGCCCAATGGTCTCCCTCCATGAATGTCTTACCAAAACTCTTTAAAACCAATCCATCCTAATAGAGATATGACCCTCTAAATGTATGTGAATGATTATATTGAGAAAGAATGCTCAATATGTGTTTTATCTGTTAAATTGTTGATCATTTTTAGTTTTTTGTGAGTTTATAGAGAGAGCCCTCTTAGACTAAGCTAGGTCAGTAGCTTAAGTCAAAAGTGGTTAGTGGTTACCCCAGATTTCCCTCTTCACAACCTTGGGGGTTAATTTGGGTGTTAACAGTTTGATTCTTGCATTAGATAATACAAGTGATTAATGGGTAGTAGATTCGGGGACTTCATGTGATGCTACACCCCATAGGAAATATTTTCATGATTATGTTCCATGCGATTTTGGACATGTTTTATTGGGTGATGATGAGCCATGTAAAATTGTTGGAATGGGTAAGGTATGGATAAAATTTAAGAATGGAACTGATTGGATGCTAAAAGATGTTAGTCTCCTAGAACAACAGCTCGAGAAGCAGTTTGGCTTGACAAATTCTAGTGCCGAATGTGATTCACTGTGATAACCAGAGTTGTGTACATATGTCAATTAATCCTGTATTTCATGACATGTCGAAGCATATCGATATTCGATATCACTTCATTTGTGATATGGTGCAGAAAGGTGTGTTCAAGTTACAGTACTTGCCCACAGATGACCAGACTGTAGATTTTCTCACCAAGGATCTTCCTAGGGTGAAGTTCAAATACTTTCACGAGAAGGATTGGAGTCGAAGAGAACGTATCCCTCCTTGAGAGGGAAATATGGCATTGGGATGCTTTCCCTGCTTTACCTAGGTGGCTCTGCAGTCTAGTTACTCAGCCAGACATGGGAGAAATCCCATAGGTAGATGAGTAAGATAGTTAACAATTGGTCGGGCTCACCCAGGTACCTTCTGCAGTCCAGTTAATCATCCAGATATGGGAGAAATCCCATAGGCAGATGAGTAGGACAGTCAACAGTTGGTCAGGTTAACACATGTGCCTCTGCAGTCCAGTTACTCAGCCAGATATGGGATAAATCCCATAGGCATATGATTAGGATAGTCAACATTTGGCCGTGTGGTTGAACAAGTGCCTCTACAGTCAACGTACTCAGCCAGATATGGGATAAATCCCATAGGAATATGAGTCGGAGAGTCAGTAGATGGTCATGCCCTTTTTCTTGTCTAAGATCTCAGCCAGGTATGGGAGGACCCCATCAGCAAATGTGACAGACACGTAGAAAATTATATAGCAGAGATGGTACAGGTGATAATCTCAGATATCTAGGATTGAGTGATTCTCCTGGACTCACTAAAGGACTGGTAAAGATGATGCACTGAGACTATGTGGACAATATTTAGTATGTATAGAGATGATGGAGATAGCATGGATGCACAAGATGAAACCCATATGATCATGATGCAGATGAAGACCGAAGAATACCTTCCTCATTGAGAGGGAGTGTTGGATTTTGTGCAACTTCGGAAGATTTTATTCATTGTATTTTATTATACCTTATTTGTACTTATTTGTACCTCCTAAGGGACATGAACTTTATGTAATCACTTATGTAAATACATGAAAGAATCAATGTAAACCTTGGGGTGCAAAGAAACAAAAGAAAAATATTAAAATTAAATTTATTAATTCCCCCCAGGTGAAGTCGGCCCAGTTAGGGATTTTTCATGTTTTCACTTGTATAAATAAGAGGTTAGTGCACTTCATTATCTCATTCAATCACTTGACAATTGTGCATCACTTGGGAGAGAGCATAATTTCACACAAGATGGACAAGGAACTAGATTTGGGGTTTCTACTTGTGGAATACATTTTCACATTTTTTGTTTTATTATTTGTACTCTGATCTTAGGATTATCATCTGTATACAAAGCTTGTTGGGTTTTTCCCAATTTAGTTTCCCAGGATAAACTCTGTGTTGTTGTTTTGTGCTTTGTCTTTCTTCTAGTGATGTTGGTTATGCGTTTATGTTATTATGCTATCAATGTATGAAATCAACACTAACTACAAGTCTAGCACTTGCAAGTCTTACTACGCATCAGAAGAAGCAGTTAGTGGTAAGAGAAGTCAGATTTACCATAATTGCAAGACAATTGTAAAAAAAAGGACCTGATGAAGTACTATGAAGATGTGTATTGGAACATGAGAAACTTACGATACTTGTTGAAGCACACTAAAGAGTATCCAGAGGACACTACAGAGGTAGAGATACTGCGTAGAAAATTTTAAGAGAAGGACTATGGTGGCCTACATTACATAAGGATTCAAAACAACATTGCCAAAGTTGCGATGTTTTCCAAAGGAGAGGGAATCTATCTCGTATAGATGAGATTCCATTAATGCCACAAGTGACATTGCAAGCATTTGATAAATGGGCTATTGATTTCATGGGACCTATTAACCCAACCGGAAAGCGAACTGGTTCCAGATATATTATCACAGCTACAGAGTATCTAACCAGATGGCCATAAGAAAAACCAGTGAAGTACTGTAGCACAGTTACTGCCGCGCAGTTCATCTTTGAGAACATATTGACAAGGTTTGGATGCTCGAGAATCCTAATGAGTGATCAGGGAAATCATTTCCTGAACAGAACTATTGCAGCTTTGATCGAGCAATTTGTTAAATTTTCCAGAATTTACTTCAATTTGATCTAGGATATTAACTAAGAGAACAACATGTACAAAACATCTATAGCATATCAATCATGGACACAATAATGCAAGCACACAAGAGACACAGAGTTTACTTGGGGAAAACCATAAAGGTGAAAAACCCCAATAACTTCCTCAGAGATAGATAGAGCACTGATACAACTAGAATACAAGAGATAGTCTTCTCCTAGTAGCAGAGCCTCCTCTTCCACAAGTGCGCCACTCTCCCAAGTGTGAGTGAGAGAATAGAATGTTTAAAATGAGAGAGACACACTCTTTATTTATACACTAACTTGACTTGACCTTTACTCAACTAGGTCGGCCTCAACTTAACCACTTAACATAATGCTGACTGGGCCGACCCCCAATAGGGTGGTATAATAACCCTTTGACCCACATGGCCGACCCCCAATAGGGTGGTCTAATAACCCTTTGACCCACATGACTTATACAGGGCCGACCCCAACAAGGTGGTCTAATAACCCATCAAGTATAAGTTACGACACTTACAATATAAATGATGACACTTCCGTATAGAGGAATAATAACATCTCTATAGGAATACAACCACTTCCATATAGAGGAATAATAACATCTCTATAGGAATACAATATACATATATGTGAAATACATTCCGAAGTTACATATACCTCAACACTCCCTCTTAACTAGGAAGGTATTTCTCGACACAGGTCTTCTAGCACAAGTCATCTTCTTTGGATCATCGTCACTGGATAATCATCATCAAGTCATCATCATCATCACTGCTGCTATTATCTCAATCAATCTCTGAATCTACTCATCATAGGAAGTTCTACAGAGCCAGTCCTTTTTCATACTGGATGTAGGCCCACCACCTGCAGGTATTCATCATCTGTGCGAACGGTTTGATAGAGGTGGCCTCTCAGGACTAATTTTATGTGCGGATGCAATACCGAAAAGAGTATCCTAGGAACATTTATGTGCCTAAGCACGACCGGCAAGATCTCCCAGGACTGATTACATGCATCTCCTCCACAATACCTTTAAAGAACATCCCGGGAACATTTATGTGCCGTAGCATGACCGGCAAGATCTCTAAAGAGCATCCTAGGACTTATTACGAGCATACAGCTCAACCTCTCGGATCTCCAGGACTGGTTACATGTGGATAGACAAAACCTTTAAAGAGCATCCCAGGAACATTTATGTGCCACAGCATGACCGACAAGATCTCTAAAGAGCATCCCAGGACTAATTACAAGCACACAGCTTAACCTCTCGGATCTCCAGGACTGATTACATGTCTCTGTAGTAATACCTCATCCCAGGACTGATTACGAGCACACAGCTCAACCTATCGGATATCTGAGGACTGATTACATACTACATAGCAATACTGGAAAGAGTATCCCAGGAACATTTATGTTCCACAGCATGACCGGAAAGATCTCCCAGGACTGATTACATGCTATTTGTACAACCTGCCACATATCATCTCTGACCTCCAAGTATCAACCTGATACTCATGATCCAACGGATCATCATCACACAAAGCATCATCCCGATGCTCATGATCACACTAATCATCATCACTGTATCATCCTGATACATATCATCTGGAGCAACACCCTGAATCTTGTCATCATGATCATCCTGATCATACAATGCATCCACCTGATGCATACCAAGTATCTACCTGATACATATCATCATACATGATCCACCTGATCATACAGTGTATCCACCTGATAGAAATACAAATACATGATACATATCAACATACATGATCTACCTAATCATACAATGTATCCACCCGATACATATACAGATACATGGTCCAAGCATCCGACATGATGCATATACAAAATACATACAAATGATCCAACCGATCATATCCAGCATCCAACATGATGCATACATACATATACATATAAATGATCCAACTGAAGATATCCAGCATCCAACATGATGCATACATACATATACATATAAATGATCCAACTGATCATACAAAGTAGAAACTAGAACATCATCCCGATGCTCATCCTCCAGTGATTACATCCACAGCCATGTGAAGGATCCTCCTTCCAACATGCTTGGAATGGCTTCAGCAAATGTGTCCATCACTTCTTCCTCGAAGTTTCATCGATCTGAAGAACACCAAGCCTCTCTTTGAAGTACTCGAACTTCACTCTGGATAGTGGCTTCATCAGCACATCTGCAATTTGCTCGTCCATCGCAACATACAGGAGCTTCACCACTCCTCTTAGACCATATCCCTAATATAGTGATATTTAATCTCTATGTGTTTCAACTTGTCGTGGAACACCGGGTTCTTGGACAGCTTCACACAACTCTAGTTGTCACAAAAGATACCAGTAGCCTCCAGCGGGAGATCAAATAACTCAGACAGTAGCTTCCATAGCCATACTGCCTCCCAACTAGATAAACATGCTACAACATACTCTGCCTCAGCTGTACTCAGTGCTACGCAGGATTGCTTCCTGCTAAATCAAGATATCACACCTGATCCCATACTGAAGCAGCACCCAGGAGTGCTCTTCTTATCTGCAGCACTTCCTGCCCAGTCTGAATCAACATAACCCTGCGGGTTAAACTTTTGATTCATGTCATACTTGAGCCCATAGTCAACCGTACCCTTCAGGTACCTCAGAATATGATTTACAGCAACCAGGTGAACACTCCTCGGATCTGTCAGGAACTGGCTCAATGTGTTCACCACAAAGCAAATATCTGGTCTCATGCTCGTCATGTACATCAAGGAACCAATCATCTTGACAATACACAGTGACATCAATCGGATCAGATGAAGCATCACACAGAAGCTTCAGGTTCGATGCCATAGGTGTGGCCATAGCCTTGCAGTCCATCATCCCGAACCTCTTTAGGATCTCTACTGCATACTTCCCTTTTCCAAGGAAGATTCCATCTGCACTCTGCCACACCTCCATGCCAAAAACAAATAGTGCGTCATCCCCAAGTTCTTCAACTCGAACTTGGCAGCAAGCTTCTGCTGCATGTCAGAAATCAATCTATCCTCACCTGTTACAAACAGGTCATCCATATACAAAAGTAGTATCACTAGATTGCCTTCCTCAACCTTGTAGTAAAGGTTGGAATCCGCTTTACTCTTGGTAAAGCCAAAACTGGATAGAAAGCTATCTATCCTACCATACCAAGTTCTGCACATACATGAGTCCCTGTCATGTGTCTCAGAACCAAGTAGATGCACCACATACACTTCTTCTTCAACTACACCGTTCAAGAAAGTGCATCTTCCTCTTCATTACTGCAGCCAGAGCAAGTACTGATTTAATAGAAGTGTATTTGGCTAAAGGAGCAAAAGTGTCTATGCTACCACCTGCAGCATGCTTGATCTTGTAGATCCTCTTGGAAGTCACTACAGACTCCCCTTTAGGTCTTGGTACTGCATCCCAAGCATCTTGATGATCGACTGGTACTCCTCGATCATGGCATTCTTCCCAAATCATGGGAACTTCAATATCTTCAATATTTTCAATAGATAACTTTGTTGCTGAACAAATGTTGTAGTCCTTCTTTTGTAGGTGATGGTATATGATCTTTCCTACAAAACAAGTTAAATTGGATGATTAGAAAAAATCTCATAGTTTTCAGAACAAATTCTTACACATAAAGAAATATGTCATACAGTCATGCAATTATCTTAGCCAATGCTTCAATACAACATTTATCCATATTCCGTAACTTTCTACATGCCTTCCAATCTCTACCATAACATTGTTAAGAGTGTGCACAACTCCTAACATGTCAGCAAAGAGGTTTCATTCTAGATAAGTAGCAATGGAATGTTGTACAGTGCCATAGGCCACTTACCCATGTATATTAGTAGCATATTGTTCATCAATGCAACTATTCTAATATGCATAATACACAGCCTAATTCTAGGAACATAAGCATATACATCATTGAATAACATTATGTAAGAAATGACAATTCAAATACTTATCTTTGTTTGGTTGCTGGGTGGACTCCCTTTGAATCTTTGCAACTCCATTCTGATGTAGATTGTGAGAAGTGGTCAACTCCCTCTGAATATCTGCATCCTTGTAGAAACTACTGAAGTGTGCTCCTTTGCTTTCTTGCAGGAACAACTGGAGTGTGCTCCCTCTTGATATTTGCTTCCTAGATTACCTGTCCTTGAACTTATATCCATCCTTAATCACTATCCATGCTTATTAGTATCATCATTGTGGTATCCTTGAGGATTCATACATAATCACACATTTATTAGTATAATCTTAATACTGTCAAAACACAATAATCTTAAACATGTATAGTCATGATCATTCACAGATAATAAACATTAGTATTCAAGGTTTCAGGCAAGTCTTCTTTTACTCATGCATATTCTTATTTGATCATAGTTCTCTTCTGATTAGTTAAATCATCAATGCATAAACCCGTGATTACTCAAACCTATATCTTCATGATTCTTCTGGTTAGTCATATCATCAATTATGGTAAGAAACATAATATGCATACAACCATGACTATCCAAACCTATGGCTTCATGAATAATCATTATCAACAACACAATAGTATAAGATCCTAACACAAGGTAGGATTCTAGCTTGATATAGGAAAACATACCTGGATTAGCGTGCTAGCTAGTTATGTCTAACATACCTACATAATGTCTTCTGGTTCTCTTCAGTGACTTGTGCTAGTAACCTGCATGTCTCATAAGTTAACCATTGTAGAACCAAGTTATACAAGCCTCGTAAGTAGATCTTCTATGTGATCCATGACAATGGATGAATCTTTGTCTACATGTCACCATGATCATATGTTCTTGAAGTAGAACATGACTTGTCTTTCTTGGTGTACCTTTTATGTTAGCGAACAACATAAACCTCATACAACATCACAATGCATTAGTACAATCATAAGTGTCAAAACCTTAATCAATGAATATCTTCTATTAAGGTAATATGACAAGTCTAGTAATTAATCAAGATTGTACTGTAATGATATGAAGACAAACATATCATAAACTTAACCATGAACACAATTCGAAACATACGTATAAGCCATACCTGTCAAGATTGCTTGTAATCTTCTTATGGAAGGCCTTAGCCTCATCTCCCTCTGAAACAGGAACTTCTTCACTTATGCAGGTGACCAATCCATCCTCTTCTAGGATTAACCCAATCCACTTGATTTGCAGGAACTGGATCTGGAGCTATAATAGGGTTTGTCAGAGAAACCCCAAAAATTCAAACTTTGAATTTCAAACTTCCGAAAGGATAGAAATATGCGCCTTGATGAGCTAATCAAGCTGGTATATTCAGAATTTGAAAACTACAAAGTTTCACCCCTTGAAATTGCCTTGTAGATTTTCAGATTCACTAGGGAGGACCTTGAATTAGGGTTTGATTTTCCTGGAGCTTCACCCAACCAAAAGATTTGATTAAAAACTCTAAGCTTCGAATTTTCTGAGGAGCTTCCAGCCATGGTCACAGATTTCCAAAATTCCAATTTTTGCAGAAGCCCTAATTTTCCATCTTTCTGATCAAAGTCCCGAACTGGGGTTTGATCAAGCCCAGCCTTCTGCCCAACCAAAAAACCTGATCTTGGTCTCTAAATTTCTATTTTGATGAGTAGCATCCAGCCGTGGTCTCCGATTACAAAAATTCCAACTTTCTCCGAAGCCCTAAATTCTGGAAGCCATGAATGAAGGTACTAAAAAAAGTTCTGTTTTGACAGAAATATGTACCTGATTGTTTCTAGTGTAACTCTAAACTTTTCGATCCACATGGTCTAAACAATGTTCCTAAGATAGCCTAACCTGTTATCTTTCCATCCTAACAGGTCTAACCTCAATTGGATTCTCTGAGAGAGAGTTATGCCAAGTGTCGCAATGTGACCTGTTTATGGGATAATACAGGAGAGTGAACTTGTACATCGTGCCATGTGTCACTATTTGAACTTCGGCCTCTGAAAACATTGCCTGGGATAGTACAGGCTGTTTACTACCTGTCACTTTACAAAATTTCATTTGGAGCTTCCTAGCCCAAGTTATGACCTTTTTCCCAAGGTCACCTGATTTTGACTCAGATCTGGAAGAGGTAGAAACCCTATATTGTACAGATCATATATCACAAATTACAACGAATTAGAGGTTGTCCTTTGGACACACGATACATGGGGATCTGATATTTGACATGTAAAAGTTCCAGATCTGAAAACTTCACCAAAACGGATTTATAGCGAAACTGCTATGATGACTGATTTTTGCTATATCAAGCCCTAGCATCGTAAGTGCAACAAGTGTCATACATGCCATATCATGCCTTCTTTCAGGCTAGCTCTGATACCATGTTAAAATTTTCAGAATTTACTTCAATTTGATCTAGGATCTTAACTGAGAGAACATGTACAGAAAATCTATAGCATATCAATCATGGACACAATAATGCAAGCACATAAGAGACACAGAGTTTACTTGGGGAAAACCATAAAGGTGAAAAACCCCAATAACTTCCTCAGAGATAGATAGAGCAATGATACAACCAGAATACAGGAGATAGTATTCTACTAGCAGCAGAGCCTCCTCCTCCACAAGTGCACCACTCGCCCAAGTGTGAGTGAGAGAATAGAATGTGTAAAATGAGAGAGACACACTCTCCATCTATACTTTAACTTGCCTTGACCTTTACTCAACTAGGTCAGCCTCAACTTAACTACTTAACATAATGCTGACTGGGCCGACCCCCACTAGGGTGGTCTAATAACCCTTTGACCCACATGGCCGACCCCCAATAGGGTGGTCTAATGACCCTTTGACCCACATGACTTATACAGGGCCGACCCCAACAAGGTGGTCTAATAACCCATCAAGTATAAGTTACGACACTTACAATATAAATGACGACACTTCCATATAGAGGAATAATAACATCTCTATAGGAATACAACCACTTCCGTATATAGGAATAATAACATCTCTATAGGAATACAATATACATATATGTGAAATACATTCCGAAGTTACATATACATCAACACAATTTCATATCTACCACCAGAAGAGCACACAATATCATCCACAAGTTAATAGCATTGTTGAATCGTTTAACAAAGTATTGGAAAATGCATTGACCAAGGTATGCAATACAAATAAGGATGATTGGGATTTGCAAATACCAGTGGTGTTGTGGGCATATAGAACAACTTGTAAGAAGGTGACAGGTTACACACCTTTTAGATTAACATATGGACAAGAAGCTATCATGCCCAAGGAATACATACTACCAAGCCTGAGAATTGCAGCATTTACAGACATGGCTGATGCAGAGAGAATGGAAGAAAGATAGAGAAAAATAGAGAAAGATAGAGAAAAAGAATGTTATGATATGCACATCAAGTACAAATTCTTCCAGGTAGGATACCTTGTCCTCCTCTATGATAGTAAGTTCATGAAATTTCATGGAAAATTTAAAATGCACTAGCTAGGACCATATATTGTTAAGCATGTTACTAGCAGTGGCACAGTTCAGTTAGCCATGCTAGTTGGAGAAAAATTGAAAGGACTTGTTAATGGGTGTAGACTAAAGCCTTACAAGGATAGTCCTACCCCTCCAGTCATCCGTTAAAGAACCAAAAGAAGATTTTAAGTGTCATGTGTAGTTGAAATTGGAGACTAGGAATCAAAGAATAAAGATTCTACACACAATTTTGGTCAGATGCAAAGTTTTTCATACAAATGGAAGTTGTGCTACAAAGCACACATAATAAGCTGAGTTGTGAAGTCCAGTAAGGTTTTCACTGCGAAGTTAACATTAAAGAAAAGGAAATGCGTAGTGAACCTCGCAACCCACACATCCTCTAGCAAGGAGGGTTCAGGCGGCGAAGTCAAAACTCAACAAAGAAGAATGCGTAGTGAACCGCGCCCTTGACATGACCGCTAGCAAAGTCAAGGAAAACTAGCCATTAAAATTTCGGTCGAAAAAGTAGCCGTTATACAGTGCTTTCGGGAACCGGTTGGTTCCGCATTAAAGGAAAATTTGGCAGTTCGGGCACATTCGTTGAAGCAAAGGACCAATATCTCAGTGAGATTTGTCCAATGGGTATGGAATTTAATTCCTACATAGCCATTTGTAGGCGCGCCTCAAGTTTACCTGTGCCTATAAATAGGACTAAGCGCATACTCATGGCTTTACCGTGATTTTTCATTTTTACTGCAAGTAAATTATAATTTTTACCCGCAAGAGCACGCAGAGTGATTTGCAGGTGAATGTATGAGCAACCAACTCTATACGAGGTGGTGAGAGACTTTAAGTAGACTGGGTTGGAGGGACTAATGAGAACTCCCTCAAATAAACCTATTCCGGAAAGAGGTGCCTCATCAAGAAGCTCACTGCGCCACACAGTAGAATCCAAGTAGAAGGATAAGGGATCGGCCACAGAAACAGAGAATCCGAAGGCAGGAGGTATGAAGGAGAAACCTTCGTAGGAACCGCCTCGTGACAGGATGATCCACCTCACTCCCGAACACATTCCTTCGCAACGAGCCGATGCACCACCTATTAAGCTCATGAGGAATGCTTAGTATGAGATTCCACTGCCTCCAATTTCGAGCCATGTGCGCATCTGTGAGAATTTGCTTGCCAAGATACCGGATTGCAAATTCTCAAATCATGATCTGCTAGAGGAGAAGGATTCACAACAACTGAAGTACCTCCATTTTCATCTCGACCAATACATGTGTTGAAAGACTGATGAGAGCACAAAAGAGTCTACTCTCCATGTGTAGGATTGGTTCATGGAAGTAGTACCATCAAGGTTTCTAAACCTTCTTTGCATCCCTCACTTTGAGGAAAGTCCTGACACTACAACAAAACCTGTGATTAGCATCTATTTTAGCTCCCTTTTTAGCATCCACTATCACTTTTAGTGTATTTTTCATCATTTTTTGTACAAAGTGGATGCTTTTCCATGAGATGGTGCTTTTAATGGCGTTATTTGCGTCCTTTTTTGAAAGTAGACGCTAATTGGGACACTAATTAGTGCCCCAATTAGCATCCCAATTAGCGCCCCAATTAGCATCCCAATTAGTGTCCCAATCAACATCCCAATTAGTGCGCCAATTAGCATCCCAATTAGCGCCCCAATTAGCATCCCAAATAGTGCCCCAATTAACGCCCCAATTAGAATCCATAATAACATCCCATTTTACATCCATAATAGCCTCCAAAATAATGTCCAAAATAGTGCCAGGTATAGAGAAAGTGATTGCGCCAGGAATTGTGAAAGGAATTGCACCATGAATTGCGCCAGGAAAAATGTCCAACATAGCACCAAGTATAGAGCCAAGCATATCGCCAAGCATATGGGCGGGAATTCCGCCAAGAGGTTCGAAAGGAATTGTGCCATAAAAAAGTTCTAGGAAAAATCCAATGTTGCACTAGGGAAAATGATAAGCATGTTGATAGAAGTAGCACCTAAATGACCATTTTGGCACCCAAGAGACCCTAATTAATTGTAAATAACCCTAATGGAATCCTATGGTCCATAACGACATTATAGTGTGCCTAACGACATGCTGATGCATATCGACAATGATAAATATGGCAATGATGATTTCTACAATATTTAATAGGATGTTAATGACGACGATGATGTCAATGTCAATAATGACGATGCAGGTGATTATAGCACTATTTGATATTGGTTGGTCCTAATGGAAACATAATTCACCTTAATGGCATCATAGTGACCATAATATCCCCTAGATTACCCTAATGGCATATGACTGTCCCTAACAACATTTGAGTGACCCTAATGGAATTGGACTCACTGTAAAAGCATGAGGATGATCATGTTGATGATGCATGATGGAAAGGATGTTGATGATAATGCTTATGATGATAACAATGAGGTTGAAATGAATGACTATGATCATGATGATATATGATCAAATGCCAATGATGATGATGATGATGACATTTATGTACTCATGTATGGTGTTGATGATGATGGTTATGATGGCAACAATATCAATGTCAATGATCATGATTCATGTGATAGTACTTTTGGATCTTGATTTGTCGTAGTGGCACCTAAATTACCGTAATCATGGCACTTTTGGATCTGATTGATCATACTGAGCGGTAAATTACCTTAATGTCACCTAAATTGCTCTAATGGAATTTGAGTTTCACCAACAACATTTGATAGACCCTAATGGCAATGGATTGACACTAACAACATGAGGACGCTTGATTTTAGAGATTACAATTTGTGACTAGGCAATCTTAATGGACATATGGGAGCTGCGATTGATCCTTTTGGTAGAATTTCCAAAATTTTCTATCTTCTAAATATAATTGAAATTTTAGTTTATTTTTTTATTTAAAACCCTCTACAGTATCTAGTAACACAACATTAATAATTATTTGCGGCTTCCCTGGCTTAGAGCTCGTGGAGTATTTGATGTCAAAGGGTCTGGTTAATTTGTTTTGGTTTCGTTTGTAATTGATAATGATGGTTGTTGAAGTGCATTCAACAATGCCATTGCTTACTTCGGTAGCATATTCATGCACAATGGTTTGAACTTCATTATTCTCACCAATATCATATCTCCAAGGTACCATGCTTTCGCACATAACAATTTCAGTAGAACTTTCTCAGAGATTGTTATATTTTTTATAAAAATTTCTCAAAGATTGTAATATTCATTATCACTCAAGTTGATTTTGAGTTCAATATATTCATTACTTCTTAATTTGAATTTGACTTCAAGCTAGATACCTATGTCAATCAATCCTTATAATACTGCTTGACAATCAAAGTTCATTGTTTTTAGCATGAGTTAGACAACGAGCTTGAATTATAACCCATTCATTGCAGAAATTTGTACAAAAATTTAGAATCTCTATATTGAATGGAATGCATTTTTTGGTTGACTATCATAGTGCTAGTGCCATAGAGTATAGTGTCGTTCAAGGGAGGCCAGGAAAATAGGATTACAATAAGAAGTATTGTTCCAAATTGTTGTGTGACAAATGTTTTGACAAATTTAATGGCATTGGACAATGTAGAAGATCTTCAGTGGAGATGACACCAGTAGGTTAATGAAATATGATCCAAAGAGTGAGGAAATCACTATGCTCCTAAGGAACCTCAAGTTTCCAATGAAGTTTCTATGATAAAACATTTCTAATTTCTAATTGTTTCATGAAAAAAAAATTGCAATTATGAAGGTGACTCTTGGGTGGCTTTACATTGTTGGAGGAATCTGCCAAAAGGTGTTCGAAGGTTCCCATTATGGACCATGTGATTCTTCTTAATATTGGGCATACACCCCTGATACTTTTCATGAATTTGGAAAGCCAACATTGCCAGGATATGCCAAAACAACATTGCGAGGAATATATTTTCCTTTCATTAAGAACTTTTACCAACTCCCTCCTGCTTCAACAACCTTATAACTTACCTTTGGAATGAATGCCCCCAAACATCCAGCGTTCACCGACTTCCCATAGAGCTACTTAACATTTCCCCACGTTACAAATAGCAAGCAAGGAATGACACTTGCCTTACTTATTCTTTGGTACCACTCCTCTAGGTATCACTCCTATTGTTCCAGATGAGCCTTGCCAATATATATGATTCATAAATCGAAAACAACTGCATTGCTAGGAATATAAAGAAATACCTGCCTTTTTGTCCAAAACATTAAGGGTAGTTGATGCCAATGCTTTTCTGACTGCCAATGGGGATGGAGTGTTTCTTAAAAAATGGCTTGTCATAAGTAGTTGAAGGAGTAGTTTCCATTTCAATCATCATGTTTTTGGAGGATAGGAGTGTTATGGAATGCTATATGTGTGAATAAAGATTATATCTTCTCTTGTGGGTAAGGGTTATGACCTCTCCTAATGAAATGATCATTAGATGTAAGTTAACTAACATATATATATATATATATATATATATATATATATATATTATGAATTATAAATGTAAGCCTAATGTTTCCATCATTAGGATTTCTATTCCTCTTGTTACTTTTGTGAAAGATTAAATTTGCAACGTTTTTCCATTAGACTTGCTCCACATCTATAGTTAGAGTGGAATTAGTTGGTACAAGAACTTTATTTTCAAGCATTGCAACCCCTCTCAAACTTTAATTTTTTATTACCTTCTTTGGGAATGGACCTATCCCTTCTTCCTTCAAACTACAGAGGATTGTAGCACTATTGATCTTTTCAAAGGGATGAGGACAAATGGAGCTTCACTAATTAAGACAACCTAGAACCTTGAAATGCTTATGGGTAGAGCTCTACAAGCCAATGAATTATGTGTTCAGGGAGAACCATTACCATTCCCATGATCATCGTCAACTGCAACCTTACACTTAAACACATCTAACGCCCTAACATTGATGACTCTTTCAAGGTAAGTTCCTATATGACAGTGGCTTAGATATAGGTTTAAGTTTATATTAGTGCTCCTAAAAAAACAATATTATTAATTGCTAATTTCCTTATGAGAAATCTTGGTGGAGTAGTCATTTGCCTCCAAACAAGTGAATCAACAATAATACCATGTAGGTAATCATTTCCAAATTGTCGAACATCCATGCTCACCTACAACAACTATCAATAGTAAGCCGAGTATATAATGGCATTGATATTGAATCCGTTGTTAGTGAATCACAATCCTCCTTACAGATTCAAAAACCAGGACTTACTAGCAACTGATGATTATTTTGGGTACATAGTTCTTCCATGTAAAAAACCCCACATCTCTGCACATATCAATATTAATGGAGGACATAGGGGGATGCAGAAGGGTTCACTTCATCGAAGTAATCAGAGGAACATTGCTAGTATGGGTAGCGAAGTGGGCGCTATGTGTCCAGAGCCGCGTTTGGAAGAAGCGCTGGATATTGTAGACGCTATGGACTAGCAGAGAATATCACTAGATGTAGATAATTATGCTTTGCTACTGGATTCCTGTGCAAAATTGAAAGCTCTACATGAGGGAAGGTGAATACATGACCACATGCTAAACAGTGGAACTAAGCCAACTATATTTTTGTGGTCGAAGCTTGTGAATATGTATTCCCAATGTGGAAAACTTGAGGATGCACGCAAAGTGTTTGACAAAATGCCTGACGGGAATGTGTTTTCATGGAATGCAGTGATTGCAGGATATGCCCGACATGCGTTGTGTGAGGATGCCTTGAGATTGTATTTGCAGATGCAAGGGAGTGGTGCGCAGCTGGACAAGTTTACATTTCCTCGTGTACTAAAAGCGTGTGCAGGCCTAGAAGCTCTGCATCAGGGCAAGGAGATACACAATGATATAGTGCGAAGAGGGTTGGAGTCTAGAGTCAATATAATTTCCAAATTGTCGAACATCCATGCTCAAATGATACATGAATTCTACCTTCTTTATTTATCGGATTCACTAGTTTAGTATCAAATAAACCCATCTTTTGGCAGGCAACAGAGGGGAAAAATAGACAATCGCAGCGTTGAGGTTTTCATGTACTCCCCAATGAGAATATATGATTGAAAATCAATTGAATTGGTGACTGGAAGACGAATCCAGGTACCCTTTTGCTTGTTCCTCCGTTTGGGCTATGCCCATGATCAGAATTTCGCATCTGTATCCATTTTTCTGTCTAGAATAAATTTTTGTTATCCTTAACATAATTTTTGTGAGGGGTTGGGAGCTGATAATTAGGGTCGGGAGCATAGAAATTCCAAAGTACTTGGCCTTTGAAGGTTGAATTAACCGAATAACCCAAATTGTATTGATCGAGGTAGGGAAATATAATTTGGTTTATTGAGCGAAAACTATGGCGAAACCTGGTTTAGGTAAACTAGGAAAACAATTTTGCATACTGTATAATCTAGGGCTCTCTGTTCTATTGTTTATCTTTCTTTCTGACTGCAAAAACATTGTGAAACCCCCTCTTTTCCTCGGCAGGGATTCTTCAAAAACCTCTTCTAGATGGAGCTTACATGGGTTTGAATCCAGCAGTGGCCCAAAAGCATCACACAAATGGATGTTTAATAGAGATCATTCAGTTTTAGATATACACCATAGGTTGTCGAGAATTCTTATTCAAATCCCATCATAAACAAGGCTTAATTTGTCAGGAAATTGGCTAAAAGCCATCAGATAAACAACAACATTCTGTGACAGAAAACTCATCAGAAACAGGCCTTGTGGCACCTAGTAGTTTGGAAACTTTTCGGTCTGATTCTCTATGTGGAGGATTGACAAAACACATAGGATATGGAAGCCAGTGTGAATTTATAAAAACCCACAAGCAGTGCACATCTGGGGGATTTTTTGAGTACATATCATTTTTCTACTGCACATGTGAGAAATGGCCCATTTTTGGTTATGTTATCCTAGCTCTCTGGCTCGTTGCTTTATTCTATATGTTGGGTAACACCACGACAGATTACTTTTTCTATTCTTTAGAGAAGTTGTCAAAGCTTTTGAAGTTACCGCCGATAGTGATCGGAGTGACTCTTCTTCCTCTTGGAAATGAAGCACCTGATGTGTTTGCAAGTATTGCTGCTTTTATGGGGCTGATGCTGGTGAGGTGGGACTCAATAATGTTTTAGGAGGTGCAGTTTTTATTTCATCACGAATATCAGGGACTCCACCTAAATCCATTGATTATACGAATATCAATGACCATCAAAACCAACTCTGCCCTATTTCTTTCATACTAATGAGAACCCGTGGACTTAGAATCCATCACCTTCCACCAATTTTAAGAATCTTAGCTAGTGCACTCAACAGAAAACCCTCTAGATCTGATTTGATAAATGAAGTAGAGAGAGAGAGATTGAACCCCACTCCCCCAAATGTTGTATGTAGTAAGAAAAATCAAGGGCTAGGATCTCACACAAATACTACAGGCGGCATACAATTCTTTTTGGTGGAGAATAACACACAATAGAATCAAGATCATTATTGAATGGATAATCAAAACTAGAAGAGGTAAAGAGTGGGACTAAGAATCTCATTTGAACCTAGCTCTTTCAAGTTTCAACAAGAAATTTTTCTTGTATGTAAGTTCATTGGACTACAACCATCTCAGAAGAACACCAAAATGCTAGATAACAATAATTGGAAGCTAAAGGTCAAACAAGCATGTATTTTGGGTAGATATTATTTTATAGTCAACTTTGACAAAATGATGAGAAGGGGATTTCACAAAAGGCTAAACGTTCGGGTATCCTTCCCAGGTAAGATCTTCAGCTTCAAAGGTGTTTGAGATACATTGATGACAACAATTAGTGATTTGGTGGCGCAAGTTTTATGGAGCGATGTCATTGAGTTTCACAAGGCTAAGTAAGTGTTTATAACTTGATAACTATCCTTGGAACAATTTTATTGTACATAGAATTTAAGACACATCAATAATTGTGTTAAATCTGCCTAACATGGCATGAATGCCAAAAATAGCATTCTTAGATATATTTATGTAGTTTTGAATTTCTGAAATTCCAATTCTATTTACGTCAAGCAAACCTGAAGGCCTAGCCCAATTAAACTTTATGCAGTTAAAATGCTTTAGTATTCACATTTTGTCAATATGGTAAATATGATCTCTCTTTGCCACATGACAATTAGGCTCTGAAAGGGAAAGCTCTCGTAATCCAACCATGAGTTCAAAATGAGGAATTGGATCTCTTTATATAGTAGAGTAGCATAACTTCCTTTAGAGTAGGTAAGGGTCTCTTTTCAATAGGAACAGTCTTCCTCTGACATGTAAGTCAAAATATAGTGAAGAAATAACAATCACTCCTCCAACACAGGAACATATACAAAGTTTTGGGGTTTCAATTATTGAAAACAACACTTTAGTTTTCTTGTTGAAGGACTTATGAAGCCTAAATTAATGACTTCAAATTAGAGAACAAATCCTGAATTGAATATTAGAAACATAACGGCCGTGGGAAATTAAATTGAAAAATATAGTTTAAAACCAAATGGAGCAAGGTTCGAACCAAATGGGGCCGAACTAAAGTTTATTCATCTAGAGAGAATCATAATTCTTTGAAGAGCAAGATTGTTGGATTTTTTCAAAAAGTACAAAGAAAACAACATATGTAGAATAGATGATATTGTTTTCAAATCAGAATAAGTAGAGGTATCAAACCTCTTTGCAACCCCAATCAAAAGAAAGCATTTGGTCAGTAGCTAAAAATGTGCAGCTCAAACTAATTAATTACTTTTTTACAATTTTGTTTTATGTTCATAAATTGCCTTCTATTTTTTCATGTATTCAATCTTTTTGACATATATTTTATCCATGTTCAGCAATATGTTTACATTATTGTGGACAGACTCTTGAGTGTATTTGTTTTCTGATAATTTTGAGGAAAACACCTCATATATTACAAAGAGAACAATATGGACAAAGAAAACAACATATGTAGAAGAGATGAGATTGTGGTCAAATCAGAATAAGTAGAGGCATCAAACATCTTTACAGCCCCAATCAAAATAAAGCCTTTGGTCAGCAACTGAAAATGTGTAGCTCAGACCAATTAATTACTTAAATTTACAATTTTTTTTTCTGTTTGTAAATTACCTTCTATTTTTTCTTGTATTCAATCTTTCTAACATATATTTTCTTCATGTCCATAAGTACATTTACATTATTGTGGAAAGAATCTTAAGTGTATTTGTTTTTTGATATTTTTTGTTGTTTTGAATTGCATCTCTTTCAGAATTCCAATGAGCAAGTGTTCACTCGAGTGCTAAGAGCACCTCTTTCTTGAAGGCTTGTATTGGTAATGGATAACGATGTAGCTGGGCATCACATTGCAGAGGTAGGCCCTTGTTTTAATGATTATCAGGGCTATATTAATTATATTTAACAGTTGCATTAACCAAGACCCTTTCTAAACCTTTTGATATATACATATGTTATTAAGGTGGAAAGAGATTACATGTCCAAAGGAGCTTCTAGTTCAAATTTAAAGCTAAAATAGGGAAAGCAATAGTGATGGCAGCTAAATTATCAGATAAGGCATAGCTTGCCTTAGCAGTAAAATGAAATATACATTGGTCTTTGCTTATAAAATTAGTCCCTTTCTAATTGTGTTAATCTTGATGGAAAACCTCAATGATAATGACAAGGCTTAATGTAGCTACTTTGGATGCTTTCTGAACTGATTCCCTTTTTTAGTGTTCTTCTCCTTCACTTAATTGACTTACCTTTTAGTCTAGTTGATAATAGTGGGCATCTGCTTGGTCCATTTGGGTAGATGGTTTTTCTGCATGGCCTATGAAATTTGCATTGAATTACAACTTTGTTTGTGAGCATTACTTTATTTTATTGAGTAGGCTTATGTTTTAACCAAGAGAATGAAGCTTTCAGATACCAATTTTAAAAATAAAATAAAACTTACCTTTCATATTCACGAAATACTGCAATTATTGACAGAGAGACATACCTCAATCTTTCGGTAGAACTTGTATATATCTTCAACATATTCAACAACTGCCAATTGATTTTAAAGGTCTCCATCATCAATGCTAGGGATAACTTCGTGGAAGTCCCTGGATGCATCTTGAAATACCCATATCAAGATTATTAATCGTTTTCATCCCACATATAGTATAAATAGACAAAAAGCTATCTTAAGCCATATAAAACCTGTGAGTTTTGGTAGCTTCATTATCCACAATCTGATTCAAGGAAAAGGAGGCTATATTTTTTATTCTCTATATATTTTACCTCCTCAATCTTTTCTATATTATGGGTGGAATGTCCACTCAAATCATTGGGACATTTCTAAACTCCAACACAGGGATTTTCATTCATTAGACACCCCTTTTACACTTGTCCTTTCATTCCTAATCCATCCCACTAAAGTGTCATGAGTGATATACTTTTGAATAGTAATCCTTTTCCAAAGACTGTCTTTTGTTATTAGGTTCCATATTTATTTAGAATCCAAATATATACCAAATAATTGTATGTTTTTTAATCCCCAGCCCCCTCCTATTTATACATTTTCCTTGATGTGTCATCACTCCTAAAAACACAACCTCCATTAATTTAATAATTCCATTGTCTACCTTTTGGAACACCTCACATGGATTGGATGTCTTCTAGGCTTCTTATGACACCAAACATGTCCTCAAGGACTAGTTCACAACTTCTCTACTGATCTAGGTAAATTATAGTTGTCCCAGTGAAATCAAGATGCCATTTGCATGCTCAAAATCCATTTGATTTGCAACAAAAAAATTGAAAGTTATCTAGAAAGGATACTATTGAAAAAGAACCATATTTTATCATCCCAAATTTACATGCTGGTATAGGATGAAAGACATAACTATTTGTGTTAGGTTTGCATAGGACTTGTCCAAAAATACCATTTAGGGATACCACAGGAAAAGCTCTTCTTTTGTTTCCCAGGAATCTTTATCATGCCCAAAACTTATTGTTATGAATTATGTTCATCCCATAGTGACTAGAAATGAGGTATGAATGAGCATTGGCACATGTGAGGACAATGATTAGGTATGTTTACCAGAGTTGTTAGAGCATACAACAATAAATAAGAATGTCCCAGAATTGTTGGTCAACACCCAGAACTTATAAATTGATGTTTGAAAAACCTCCTAAGTGCTTTGTGAAGATACATAATACCCATAACTATTGTAGCCTACTATAGTTGGATGTCTAAGTGCTCAAAACTATTCTTCACTGTCCAAGAACAAAGATTGATTGTTATGTTTGCAGCAAACCCTTGACATACAAGATCAAAAGCCTTCCCTTAGCACCAAGACCTGATCCTTGGTGTCTCTTATTGCATTCAAAGACACCCATGCAAATATGGGGTTAACACCTTGCATTTCACTCTCGAAGGCATCATCTTAATAGTAAATTTTTATGTCCCTAGGATTTGCTCTAAAGCTAAGTTAGCATTCTATAAAGATGTCCACATTTATGTCCCTGGGATTTGCTCTAATTATGTCCTTAACAAAAATTAATTGTAAGTCTAGGAAACATTGAATCAATTCCTGCCATTATTTGGACTCTCCTACCCTTCATAGCAGCACTAAGAAGGGTCAAAATCAAATATGGGCAGATTGGTCTATAAAAGAAGCATTTTTGGGCAAGGAATGAATGCTGGACAAAATAAAATTATGCTTCTAGGCAGTTCAGCTGCATTAGACTTTTGGCCTTTATGGTATTGATGCAATCAAGTGACAACCATGAAGAACTGGGGGCATTTTTTTCAAATGATCCTGAGTTTATGAATGATTTGATGAAGGTGTTGCAATCTGAGAGCTTTATACCAGATAACATAAGATCAGTTGATATTTGGGCTTTAGGATACTAGTTTGCAATAATCTCTACATCTCATGAGAGGAGTCGGGTGTTAAATGTTCCAAATATTGTTAGCAATGCAGAAAATCGTTTGTTTTTATTGAACTTGCTGCAGAAGGTTGTCATGTCATGTCATCTCTCAAGATTCAAGGGAGATTACACAAGCCTTCCCTTTCTCCTGCAAGAAGTTTCTAGCATGAAGGCTTAAGGATTGCAAGGTTTGGACCATATATATTTCATATTTTTTATCTAGAAGGAGAGATTCCATACTTATAAGAACCGAAGTTCTGGTCAAAATCCACCCTCAGTAATCTCTTTTATTTCAACAGACTTAAGGCTAAGTTATTAACCCATACAACTATTCCTCCTGTCTTACCCTCAAAGCTCTTGTAGATTCCTGTCAAACCCATTCCATTCTATTCTCACCAAGTTAACTTGCTTGAATAAAAACAAAATCAAGTATTTCCATGTGAGTTGTCCTTAAGTATTTTCTTTTTTGGCTCTAGGCCTATACCTCGGATATTCAATCTGATAATCTTCATGATTAACTTCATATAACTCCTTTTAACAGGAGTTTGTATTTGGGTCTCTTGTGAGAGTTAGGGTACCCTATGAACACGATTCATGATCTTGAAGGATTAGGGGCTTTCTATCCCCTGAAATTCATTCAACTTATTCTGTGTCTCATCAGCAATGTTTGTTTGGATTTCTTCCTGTAAGTTATTGGCATTTGATTTCTTGCTTGGTGCCCAACATTGACCCATGTTAACTATTTTCCCTGGATCATGTGCCATATTGGAAGGATTGGAAACAATGCACTTCTTTGAGGCAATAATGTTAGGAAGGGAGTTTTGGATATTCCTTAAAATGTCTATACTTTTGAAGGTTGAGAATGTTTACTTGGGAAATAACAGAGGGGGAATCTTGGGGTAATGAATTAGGGTTTTGCATATCTAAATTTTGAAGAATATCTCCAATTAAAAGAGATGAAGCATGGGTAGAATTCATTGGATCTTCTGTCTCCTAAGTACTTCAAGGCTCCAAACTGATTTTGGAGAAGAATAGCTTGTCTCAATTGGGAGGCCTTAATGAGGATCACCTCATACTTCTTGATTGCCCTCTCGTAGAGTCTTATTGGGGAAACAAATGGAAGGTAGAGATTCATGAGACCTTCCATTCCAGATATGTGGAGCCTTGCATTACCTCTTGATCCCTCTTGACCTTCTTGAGGCCCATGAGTAGCTGTCATTCTTAGATATAGAGCTTACATCACCAACCCAACATAGAGACTAGTTCTAGATGAATCTACAGTTGAGCTCGCTCTATGCAAATCTCCATACCCTAAGGTTGCTCAAGCAACTAGGCTTCTATCAGGAGTTTCTTCCCCATGGCCTTGGATGTTAGGAGATCTAGGCTTCATCACTCCTATGCTGCAACCCCCTAGGATCAAGCAGTCACTTCCTCTCAGTGTTGACCACTCCCCAGAGGATATGATTCGCCAGTTCAGTAGTCCATTTATAGCTATTAATGACTTTGATGAGGACCCTATATTATGTTGAATATTGTAACTTCAAAGAATATTATATTTGTACTTTATTATTCCGGAGATGTTTCATCCCTCCGAGGTAATCCTATTATGTATCCGGAGATGTTTATTCCTCCGGGAGTTTGTATTAAGTAGGGTTATTAGACCCACCATGTGGGGGTCCGCCCTGTGGTTATATTTTTGGGGTTATTAGACTTCTCCAGGAGAGGTCGGCCCCATTAGGTCTTTTAATCAGTTAGGAGTCAGTATAAATAAGAGAGGTGAATTCCTCACTAGATCACTCACTCACTTGTGGAAGAGTGCGCACTTGTCTGGGAGATCTGCTAAGGAGACAAAGAAGGAAGGAGCGCATCTTGTATTTTGGTTGATCATCTTATTGAGGAAAGCTTTGCTGGGTTTTCTACCCCATGAGGGTTTCCCAGGGTATATTCTGTGTCTATCCTGTGATTGTGTTTCTTTCAGTGATCTTGCTTGTCTATTTGGTTTAATATTAACATGGTATCAGAGCTAGACTGAATAGGACATCTTTCACAAGGTAAGAATACCTCTCTCTCTCTCTTTGGTGAAGTTAGGGTTTCATCCCAAAGTTGGTATCATTGATTTTTGGTTGCATGGATGGATAGCTCTTTTCAATACCTTTCTTTTGAGTTACAGATCGAACTTTTTGGTTGGGTAGAACTCCGGGAAATCCAAACCCTAATTCTACCAAAAGTGCAATACGTCAAAATTTGGTTTCAGAAAAAAGTTGGAATTTTTGAATTCTGATTATATGGCTGGATAGCCCTTCTCAAGAGCATTCTTTTGAGCTATAGATCGAACTTTTTGGTTGGGTAGAACTCCGGGAAAGTCAAACCCTAATTCTACCAAAAGTGCGATAAAATTCTGTTCCAGATTCTGGAAAAGTGAAAAGTAACTTTCCAGGTAAGTCTACTCTGTCTCTTGGACTCCCCCAAGAGAAGATGGCTCCAAACACTAAGCTTGAAGACAAGCTAGAAGGTATAGAAAATTTTTGGGCATGGAAATACAGAATTGGTCTCATTCTTGAAGAGAATGATCTTGCTCATTATATCAAGGAGGAAGTTGCAGAACCAGAAGAAGATGAAGCCAAAGAAAAACACAGGAAGGATTTGGTTTGGGCAAAGAGAATCATAGCTGATTCTATTAAAGACCACTTGATCCCCCAAGTGGCTTCCAAGAAGACTCCAAAGGAAATGTATGATGCCCTAGGAAGAATGTATGAAGGAAAGAACATCAATAGGAAGATGAATCTAAGGACTCAATTGAAGAGTACCAAGATGCACAAAGGAGAATCCATTCAAGACTACTTCTCGAGAGTCTCTCTAATCAAGGAGCAACTAGATGCCATTGGTGATACTCTTGATGAAGATGAACTTGTGATGACAACTCTAAATGGTCTCACTAGATCATGGGAATCTTTCATCCAAACCATGTGTGCCAGAAAAGAAAGCATGAAGTTTGATATAGTATGGGAGGATTGTGTTCAAGAAGAAGCTAGGGTTGCCAACAGAGAAGCATTGCTCAAGGAAGATGACCAAGCCTTGGCCACCCATACCAAGAGAAGAAAGAATCGATCCTACTTTAAGAAGGATAGTCAAAAGGAGTCCCATCCTCCACAGAGATTTCAAAAGAAAAGGGGATCCTTCCAAGGAAGAGACTACTCCTCATTCCAATGTTTCATTTGTCACAAATTAGGACACATTGCCAAAGACTGTCCTAACAAAAAGAAAAAGGGTACTTACCACAGAAGACATCATGCACATCTTGCAGAAGATGAGAGTGAAGAAGAAATTGAAGAAGAAGAAAGGCCTCTCAAGAAAAGATCTAGAAGAGAAGAAGAAGATGAAGAAAGGACCTTCTCCAAAAGAAAACCTAGAAGAAATGAAGAAGAAGATGCAGAAGAGTATGTTCTTTTCTCCGCACTCTCTGGATCTATAACACCTGGAGAAGGTACATGGGTCATTGATAGTGGTGCCTCAAAGCACATGATAGGACAAAAGAAGACCTTATCAAATCTTGAAGAAAAGACCTCTCCACTAAAGGTATCTCTTGGAGATAACTATCAGTATCCCATTAAGGAAATTGGTGAAGCAAACTACAAACTTGATTCTGGAACTCCCATGAAGATGAAGGAAGTTTTGTATATTCCAGGATTGAAGAAGAATTTTCTTTCAATCTCAGCATTGGACAAGAAAGGCTATAGAGTTGCATTCATTGATGGACAAGTGTTAATGTGGTCCAAAGCCAAATCTATTAAGGATTCAATTGTCATTGGTGAAGAGGAAGGAGGTTTGTATAAACTCAAGGGTCATCCAGAAGCTGCCCTTGTTCATGAAACATCTAGTCCCAGTGAGCTATGGCATAGAAGACTAGCTCACATTAACTACAAAGCATTACCCTATGTAAGCAAGGTGGTCATAGGACTACCAGATTTGAAGGTTGATCATGATGGCTCATGTAAAGGATGTAAGAAAGGGAAGAATGTCAAGAACCCCTTTCCAAAGAGTGAAACAAAGACTAGGAGTATCTTGGAGGTAATACACTCAGATGTATGTGGTCCAATGCCCACCACCTCTCTAAGTGGATTTGAATACTATCTTTCATTCATTGATGATCATTCAAGGAAAACTTGGATATACTTTCTAAAAGGTAAGAATGAAGTCTTTGGAAAGTTCAAAGAATTCAAGGCTCTAATAGAAAACCTCTCAGAAAAGAAAATCAAGATTCTCAGAACAGACAATGGTGGAGAATATACTTCAAAAGAGTTTAAAGAATTTTGCAAAGAAGCTGGAATCAAGAGAGAACTAACCACTCCCTACAATCCCCAACAAAATGGGGTTGCAGAAAGGAAAAATAGAACCATCATGGAAGCTGTGAAGACTATGATACATGACCAGGATCTTCCCATGTATCTATGGGCTGAAGCAGCCAAGACAGCAGTATATGTACAAAATAGACTATCTCATAGTGCTCTTGATTTCAAAACTCCAGAAGAAGTCTTTACAGGAAAGAAGCCTGAGGTAAGTCCTCTCAAAATATTTGGGTGTCCTGTGTACATCCACATTCCAAAAGAAAAGAGATCCAAGTTGGATCCCTCAGGTAAGAAGGGAATGTTTGTTGGTTATTGTGAAACTTCCAAAGCCTTCATAATCTACATACCAGGTTTCCATCATATAGAAATAAGTAGAGATGTAACCTTTGATGAGGAAGCAGCTCTCAAGAAATCCAGAAAGTGTCAACTTGAAGAAGTTTATGAAGAAGATTCATCTCCCAGAATCTCAGAGACTGTTCATGTCCCTGAAGAGGATACACCAGAGGATCATGACATGCTGGAACCACAAGAACCCCCTGTAGCAGAATTATCTAGGAAAAGAAGACCAGCATGGGCTAGAGATATTATTCAAGGAGCTGAAAGATATGGTGCTCCTGAAGGCTCCACTAGAGAAAGGAAGAAACCAAAACTAGTGTCCAACTATATGGCCTTGATGTGTGATCTTGTGGATCAACTACCTACCAGCTATGAAGAGGCAGCTTAGAAAAAATAATGGGTAGAAGCAATGACAGAAGAATATCAGTCAATAATGAAAAATGATGTTTGGGATATAGTTCCCAAACCAAAAGATAAAAGTGTGGTTTCTTCCAAATGGATCTTCAAGATAAAGCATGCTGCAGATGGTAGCATTGAAAAATACAAGGCAAGATTTGTAGCCAGAGGATTCTCTCAAAAGGAGGGAATTGACTATGAAGAAACATTTGCACCTGTTGCTAGGTATACTTCAAGTAGAACTATCATGGCACTTGCATCCATGATGAAATGGAAGTTGCATCAAATGGATGTTAAGACAGCCTTTCTGAATGGTGTAATTGAAGAAGAAGTATACATAGAACAACCTCAAGGTTTTTAGGTCAAAGATGGAAGGACCCATGTATGCAAACTGAAAAAGGCATTATATGGATTGAAGCAAGCTCCCAGAGCTTGGTATGGAAGGACTGACAGTTTCTTAATAAGCATGGGCTTTACCAAAAGTAAAGCTGACCCCAATCTCTATCTTAAAGTGATGAATGATGAACCTGTTATATTTCTATTATATGTAGATGATCTATTTCTAACATGAAATGAGAAACAAATTATTGAAAGCAAGAAGAAGCTTTCTTCAGAATTCGAAATGAAAGATCTCGGATTAATGCACTACTTCTTAGGTCTAGAAGTGTGGCAAGAGCCAAAAGGAATCTTTCTAAATCAAGGTAAGTATACTGTGGAGATTCTCAAAAGATTTGATATGTTGGAGTGTAAAGCCATGGCCACTCCCATGGACTCCAATTTGAAACTACTAGTTAATGATTCATCAGAACTAGTGGACATAACCCTATATAGACAAATCATTGGATCATTGATGTACTTGACAAATACTAGGCCTGATATATGCTTTGCTGTAAATACCCTAAGTCAGTATCTAGTAGAACCTAGAAAGGTTCACCTTATAGCTGCAAAGCATATAATGAGGTACCTGAAAGGTACAGTGGACTTTGTCCTATACTATCTTGGAGGCAATGAACTCAAGTTACATGGTTACTCAGATTCTGATTGGGCAGGTAATGTCTCAGACAGAAAAAGTACTTCAGGTGGATGTTATGGCCTTGGATCTGCCATGATCTCCTGGTTCAGCAAGAAACAATCTAGTGTGGCCCTTAGTACTGTTGAAGCAGAATATATAGCCGCTTGCTCTGCCAGCTGTGAAGCAGTGTGGCTTCGGAAACTCTTATCTGGAATTTTTGACTTAGAAATGGATCCCACTGTGATTATGTGTGATAATCAAAGCTGCATTAAGATGACTGAAAATCCTGTGTTCCATGATAAGTCAAAACACATTGAGATCCGTTACTTCTATATACGAGACATGGTGCAGAGAGGAGCCATCAAGCTCGAGTATATAAGCACTGAGGATCAGATTTCCGATATCCTGACTAAACCTTTGTCTCGAGTAAAGTTTGAATACTTCCGAGACAAGCTTGGTATAGTCCAGAAGGATCTTCCTCGAAAGGGGGAGTAGTATAGTATTTGATAACAATTCTGTCCCTTAAATTTTTGTTTTGTTGTACTTAGCTACTTACAATTATTTAGATTTAGAACTCTTACATATCTTTTATGTTTAGATGTATACATGTTTTGATGTGATGTATACATGTTTTGATGTGATGTATACATGTTTTGATTAGTGATGTATACATGTTTTGATGTGATGTATACATGTTTTGATTAGTGATGTATACATGTTTTAATGTACACATGTTTTGATGTGATGTATACATGTTTTGATTAGTGATGTATACATGTTTTGATGTACACATGTTTTGATGTGATGTATACATGTTTTGATTAGTGATGTATACATGTTTTGATGTACACATGTTTTGATTAGTGATGTATACATGTTTTGATGTACACATGTTTTGATGTGATGTATACATACATGTTTTGATGTATACATGTGATACATGCTCTTGGATATTGGTACCTATATAGATGAGAATACAGTTGAGGGGATTGGATCATCCTTGGACTTTCAGTCCTAAAGAGAGCCGTAGACGTGAGATCTCCGAGAATGAAGTCCTTAGTGGACAGTTGAGGGGATTGGATCATCCCTGGACTTTCAGTCCTAAAGAGAGCCGTAGACGTGAGGTCTCCGAGAATGAAGTCCTTAGTGGACAGTTGAGGGGATTGGATCATCCCTGGACTTTCAGTCCTAAAGAGAGCCGTAGACGTGAGGTCTTCGAGAATGAAGTCCTTGGTGGACTTGAGGGGATTGGATCATCCCTGGACTTTCAGTCCTAAAGAGAGCCGTAGACATGAGGTCTTCGAGAATGAAGTCCTTGGTGGACTTGAGGGGATTGGATCATCCCTGGACTTTCAGTTCTAAAGTGAGCCGTAGACAGGTGTCTCCGAGAATAGAGGATAGGATTGCATCGTCCCTGGACCTTGGTTCAAAATGCACGTGGTTGGATTAATCATCCTTAGACAGTAAATCTAGGAAGGATAGTCTTAAATGTGATTGTGATTGGATTAATCATCCTTAGACAGTAAATCCAGGAAGGATAGTCTTAAATGTGATTGTGGTTGGATTAATCATCCTTAGACAGTAAATCTAGGAAGCGTAGTCTTAAATGTGATTGTGGTTGGATTAATCATCCTTAGACAGTAAATCCAGGAAGGATAGTCTTAAATGTGATTGTGGTTGGATTAATCATCCTTAGACAGTAAATCTAGGAAGGATAGTCTTAAATGTGATTGTGGTTGGATTAATCATCCTTAGACAGTAAATCCAGGAAGGATAGTCTTAAATGTGATTCTGGTTGGATTAATCATCCTTAGACAGTAAATCCAGGAAGGATAGTCTTGAATGTGATTGTGGTTGGATTAATCATCCTTAGACAGTAAATACAGGAAGGATAGTCTTGAATATGATTGTGGTTGGACTAATCATCCTTAGATAGTAAATCCAGTAATTCTGAAAGGAAGGATAGTCTTAAATATGATTGTGATGAAATTGATCCAGTAAATTTGAAAGGAAGGATCGTGTGATGACAATGCTGCTGATCGTGTGATGACGATGATGCTGATCGTGTGATGACGATGCTGCTGATCGTGTGATAACGATGCTGCTGATCGTGTGATGACGATGCTGCTGATCGTGTGACGACGATGCTGCTGATCATGTGATGACGATGTTGCTGATCGTGTGATGACGATGATGCTGATCGTGTGATGACGATGCTACTGATCGTGTGATGACGATGCTGCTGATCGTGTGATGACGATGCTGCTGATCGTGTGATGATGATGCTGCTGATCGTGTGATGATGATGCTGCTGATCGTGTGATGACGATGCTGCTGATCGTGTGATGATGATGCTGCTGATTATGTGATGACGATGCTGCTGATCGTGTGATGATGATGCTGCTGATCATGTGATGATGCTGCTGATCGTGTGATGACGATGTTGATCATGTGATGACGATGCTGTTGATCGTGTGATGATGATGCTGATGATCGTGTGATGATGATGCTGATGATCGTGATGATGTTGACATTGATATACCAGTAACTGCTTGAGTTACTGATGAAGACAAATTGAAGAAAGCTTTCGATGATTTATAGATGTATCATGTATAGTGAATCCTTGCTCCTGCAGATGCTGTTATAATATCCTTCTCATTAAGGGGGAGTGTTGAATATTGTAACTTCAAAGAATATTATATTTGTACTTTATTATTCCGGAGATGTTTCATCCCTCCGAGGTAATCCTATTATGTATCCGGAGATGTTTATTCCTCTGGGAGTTTGTATTAACTAGGGTTATTAGACCCACCATGTGGGGGTTGGCCTTGTGGTTATATTTTTGGGGTTATTAGACTTCTCCAGGAGAGGTCGGCCCCATTAGGTCTTTTAGTCAGTTAGGAGTCAGTATAGATAAGAGAGGTGAACTCCTCATTAGATCACTCACTCACTTGTGGAAGAGTGCGCACTTGTCTGGGAGATCTGCTAAGGAGACAAAGAAGGAAGGAGCACATCTTGTATTTTGGTTGATCATCTTATTGAGGAAAGCTTTGCTGGGTTTTCTACCCCATGAGGGTTTCCTAGGGTATATTTTGTGTCTATCTTGTGATTGTGTTTCTTTCAGTGATCTTGCTTGTCTATTTGGTTTAATCTTAACATATTACAGTCTTCTCACACTGATACTTTCTTGTGCTTGCACCTTCTTTGATATGTTTTCTTGGCTAGATATTTAGCTTTTAGCTAGAAAGTTAGTTCATTTTATTTTTTGCTTTCAGTATTGATCTAGTATTTTCTTTCACACTCCCACATCGTATTTACATTCGATGATCTCTTTTGACCCCATTGACCTACTTTTGTGGTCATTTGTTGGACATTAATAAAATTATATATCTTATCTTAGCAAGTTAGAAGCCTTTCCAACAACGTTTGTTTTTTGAAAACCATCAGCATCCTTTTCCCCCTCTTTTGTCTTAATTTTCCGGAAACATTCCTCATCTTTTTTTTCGGTGCTTTTTTAGGGCATTTGCTCTCCAAATGGCCACATTCATGACACCCTCTGCATTTGAAAGTGATATTTTCATTATACAAATCTTGTTTGTGAACCTTTTCCCCCAACTTTATAGATATTTTTTCAAGGTATTCTTGTTGAGGTCTACAGTAACAGAAATTTGGACATATGTTGCCAACTTCCCTTCTGATGTTATTTTTAATGATTCCAAAATTTGAAGGGTAGAAATGGTAAACAATCCCAAACAATAGTGGAAGATAGGATGGTTCATCCTTGGATTGAAACCAGTGGCCCAATATTTCATGAATAATCTTGCCCTGTTCATGATGTTTGAACCATGGACCTTTGTCAAAACCTCTCTCCTGCTCTGCATCTGATGCAAAAATCACCAAAAAGTAACCTCTTCATAGAAGGGGTCAATCAAAGCCTCCTTAAGGTTTCTACTTTTCTGTGATTCAGTTGTTTAGATTTTTTTCTTCAAAAAAACTCCCAAGTCTTATAGAATGTAGTGTTTTAGATGTACTAATCTTATAACTCATTAAGTACATCTAACACTGGGGATTGATGAGGACTCTTGATAATATTCACAAGAACACATCTACTGAGTCATGCCCATGGAAAAACACACTAACATTACTATATGAAAAGATAATATGAGATAATTTTATTAATGTCCAATGAATGCCCATAATAAGTAGGTCGCAGGGACTAAAAGGGTGCATCCAGTGTAAGTACAAAGTGGGAGTGCAAAATCAACTCCTATACCATATTACCAACGTTATCGAAAGGTGATAAAAATTAGGATCTGTGAAGAAATGGAAATATTATACATATGCACTGGAAATATTTTTTTCTTCTTTAAAAAGTTGCATTTATTACATATTCAGAATCAAGTTATGGGCAAAGAGTGGTTAGACAAGAGCTCTTTGCCTATATAAGCAAGGAGGAATTTCTAATAATTTTTCCACATAGTGTTTATGTATTTTGCAAGGGTCAACTAAATAACTATCTCTAATAAATTATCTAGCAAGAGTTAACTCCCATGGAATAGTACAGATAAATTAACATTTCACGATATGAATCAGGAACAGTAATAAACAAATTTGCTTTAGACCCTAGGTTGCAACATTGCAATAGATAAATAATACATAAATGTTCATGCCCTGAACAGTTCCTGTCAATAGTTGAAGCAGTAGGCTCCAATGCATCTAATAGGTGAGAAAAATGCTTCTGCATCTAGTAGTGTGATATCAATTGGACTAAAGGAGAATTTGTCCCTTCTTCATGACAAGGTATGAGGCATTGGATGAATCTCTTGTAGCCTAAACTATAGTGTTGAAGAGGGTGTCCAATTGAAAAGGAGGTTGAAACTGTGGTATAACATACCATGGAGGAATCATTAGTGTTGCTACCTCCCAAACCTGCACTTCAAATGTTATAAAGTCCTTTAACAAAGTGCAAACCGAGGGGTGCTTAGGAAGGTTACTTATTGTCAATGGGATTTAAAGCTGACATACTAAACATTTTCTATGGAGTTGCGAAGCCAAATATTGTGCAGTTAAAGTTGACATACTGAACTAGAATTTTATGGCTTCTAACTCTTCCTTGGTCTTACAGTTCATGATATTAATCACAACATTGGTAATCTCAGGTTTGTTGTCTAATTCATTCCAAGTTCTTCTAACATCCTGCATGGAAGTGGAAGTTAACATTAATTCATCTTGTACAATTACAAAGCAAATCTAGTACTTTGTAATTGTGACATCAATTTTGCCCCAGGTCAGGTGTTTGGTACCACTTTGGTACCCTTCAGAGGGACCTTTCCTATCAATCTTTTAGATAACTACTCAACCTATTTCTGCAACTTTTTTCTAACCTCTTGTAGTTATATGACAATAGATTCTCTTTCGGTGGATAAGTCATTTGGAACCTGAACCTCCTCCTCTTTCTTTCTCATATTTTCTTTTACTGTACTCAGTTCCACCTCTTTCAAATTTATATCTACCATTATTTTGGATAATTGATTACTAAGATCAGCTGTTGATGACAATAAAGCAGTACCTTTGGTAGACAACAATTTTTTTTTTTTTTAGATAACTGTTTTCCTTCTGAACATGTTCTTTCTTCTCTTTGTATTCATAAACCTCCTTGTACATTTCATCCTTCTCTTCCTAGACTGCTAAGAGTTCTGCAATATACACTTGCTCGGTCCCTATGACTTTGAGCTTCTTTTTAAGTACCTGAATTTTAGTAGCTTTTTCTTTAATCATAGTTTGGATTGGGTTTTTTCTTTAATCATAGAAACACATCAACAGTTGAGTGGGTAGTGAGCACTCTGGGCATACTTGAATTGGAATGCAGGTGTGCTTTTCAGTGGAACGCGGGCAACAGTGTTCACTGTAAGTTAGCAGTAGTCTTCATTCAAATGTGGGTGGTAGTCAATGAAAGTTTGAACTAGAACGTGGGCTAGGGTTTCAAGTGAATTCCAACAAATATAAACATGAATTTCAAGTGAACTCCAATTAATTTCAAGTGAATTCCAATGAATTTCAAGTGAATTCAATCGACCTGATTTTGAATTCAATTTCTTTTTGAAGTTTGCCATGAGATTCAATGAGCTTAATCAATTAAATTTATTTCCCCATGAAATTTGGTGAATTTTAAACTTAAAGTGGAAATTAAGGTTCATCACTATCAATATCAAAAGGAAAGGTCCTCTATTTTGATTAGAAAGGGAAGGGTTCATTGTGGAAACTGAGCCCACTACGATAATGACATTATTGGGAATGGATGTCCAAAATTAGGGATTCCAGATATAGGAAATAGATCAAAAAGGTTTGGCTCTGATGCTACCTTAGATACTGGTGGTACCTCTACCTCTCTGCTTAAGCTTTAGCTTCCACTTGGTTAATAGGTGCTATTGCTTATAATACTAAGATAGATAGCTCCTGTTAATCCATATTTATAAGCATGTTGCATGTTGACTGAGCGAATAAATATGGGTTAACAAGAGTTGTCTCTCTGCCTAGAGCTGTTGCACCTGCTAAATGCCCGCTGATGTCCACATTCAAGACATATCTTCTGCTACCCATAGGAACTGATCTGAATGCTTTGCTGGTGCCCCACTACTTTTGGGGAGACTGCTATAACCTACCACTCTACTCAGGTCTTGGTTACACCTACAGAGGAACCCGTTGCACTGAAAAGCGTACCCAAGAAAAGAACACTTACAAAGGTACAACTCTTAATAGAAAATGGCATGGAAATTTTTCAGGACTGTATCAGATTCAGGAAACAACATTTCGGGGCTACAGGGCTGTTTCAAGTGCATTTCCCTTAATTTTCAAGTTTTATGAAATATTTCAACTTTCCAGCCAAAAGAACCCACGTTTCACCCCAAAAACATTACACAAAACATTAAAAAAAAAAAAACCTAAATGCAAGCATTTTGGTAATTATAGTAAAAAATCCATTATTTAAAAAGAACTGATCAGTGATAACTTGACAACCAATCCCTGGTAGTTCTGAATATTTTATCTCATGTTTTTCTTGTAAATATGCACACAAATGTCAAATATATATAGTACTTGTTGTAATTTGTTTCCCTACTCTATCATATCTGGCTTTTCTATGAAAATTATGTATCCATTCCCCCCAGTCTCCTTGTTAGTTTTAGTGCAGCATAGGGTCCTACTCTTTGGTTTCAACAGACTCAAATATATTCTTACAGTCAATATCCTAAGGCATGTAAATTCTAGTAGACACGTCCTACTACTCATGGTAGTATGGTTTTGGCTATTTTATAAAGTCTTAGTCTATACTGACAAAACTGATGTTGATTCTGAGCTGGAGATCACAGACATTTTGTATCTAAATTTTTGTATTATACATCAATATAATTGCATCAGAGCATCTCTTTTATCTAACGAAACAAGCGAAACACATGAAATGTTTATAATTAACATCTGGTAGCAATATGCACACTAGTGTGTTTGAATTTTTGCTGAATATTTAGGCTTTTAAAAATAGAAAGAACCTACAAGACTCAAGTTTATTCAAGTTTTGGTTCTTAGAATTCTTCCACCATACATACAATTCAAGTCCAAAATGCATATGTTTCATTTTATGTGATTGAACCAAGTCGAGGCAGATTGACAAGTCTAGTTTGACACCCAAGCTATGTCACCATGCTGAAACCCAAGGGCATAGAGTGGTTGTGTCCCCACAAGAGGAGTCTCATATGCCTAATATGGCATGATGGCTAGGGCTGTGGCTTAAAAATTATAATCAACCTTCTATAATATTAGAGACTCAAATTACTACCATCATTTAACTATTCACGACTTGAACACTCCAAACAAAAATATATACTGTGTCATCAACACCAGTAAAATTGCTAGCACTATTGTTTTGCAAACATTTCTCAATCATTCTCAATTCACAGATTACAATGATTAGAAACTCATAAGCACAAACTTGTCCTTGTACTTGTCAATGTCTGCTCAAACTTGTCTCTACTCAAGTCAGGGATCAGACAAGGCTGACAAGCCAAATGGCTATTCTAAAAATAGTAAATAACAAGTTTGTTTTGATTCCATTCTAGAGCTCCTGATGTTCCGAAAAAATAGAAATGTTCAAATTTTATCAAGCTTTTATGAAAAAATGCCAAGTAGATGTTTTCATATGAAAAAAGAATGATAATCATAATACTAAATTTTGAGGTGAAAGAAATAAAGCTGCACATTCATCAAATCTGAAAAAATGTCTGCAAAAGCAAAATGTGTATCTATCACTGATAAGTTAAAAGTGGGACCACATCCATATGCAACCATAATAAGGGTTTTGGTTGGTGGCAGAGCTCAATCCATTCTTGATTTGATTGAAACATTGTCATTTCATATCACTGCCTCCTTCAAAGGAAATTTAGTGAAATTCATTCCATATAGATACACTAGTGACTAGAAAGTAAGTAGTGGTTGGCTGGTAGCAACTAAAAGTGTCTGAAAGTGTCCTCATCACATACAAGAGACAAAGAAATGTCAATCAAATCAAGGATAAAGCATATTTTATCTTGTTACTGGTGGTTTTCATATTTATAGTTTCGTAACAAGATGGCACCTTAGAAATAAGGACAAACTATTCTTACTTAAGTACTCATTACGAGATAGAAGCATTGCATTACAGTCATTTTACACTTTCAAGAGAAGTTCTATCACTGATAAGTTAAAAGCAGGACCACATCCATATGCAACCATAATAAGGGTTTTGGTTGGTGGCATAGCTCAGTCCATTCTTGATTTGACTGAAACATTGTCATTTCATATCACTGCCTGCTTCAAAGGAAATTTAGATAAATTCATTCCATATAGATACACTAGTGACTAGCAAGTAAGCAGTGGTTGACTGGCAGCAACTAAAAGTGTCTAAAAGTGTCCTCATCACATACAGTAGAGAAATAAATGTCAATCAAATCAAAGATAAAGCATATTTTATCTTGTTACTGGTGGTTGTCATATTTATAGTTTCGTAACAAGATGGCCCCTCAGGAAATAAGGACAAATTATTCTTACTTAAGTACTCATTACAAGACAGAAGCATTGCATTACAGCCGTTTTACACATTCAAAAGAAGTTCTATCAATGATAAGTTAAAAGCAGGACCACATCCATATGTAACCATAATAAGGGTTTTGGTTGGTGACAGAGCTCAGCCCATTTTTTATTTGACTGAAACATTGTCATTTCATATCATTGCCTCCTTCAAAGGAAATTTAGTGAAATTCATTCCATATAGATACACTAGTGACTAGCAAGTAAGCAGTGGTTAGCTGGCAGCAACTAAAAGTGTCTAAAAGTGTCCTCATCACATACAGCAGAAAAAGAAATGTCAATCAAATCAAGGATAAAGCATATTTTATCTTGTTACTAGTGGTTGTCATATTTATAATTTCGTAACAAGATGGCCCCTCAGAATTAAGGACAAATTCTTCTTACTTAAGTACTCATTACGAGACATAAGCATACTCATTATGAGACAGAAGCATTGCATTACAGTTGTTTTACACTTTCAAAAGAAGTTCCCCACCTACATGCAGCCACGTTAGGGCAGGAGATATGCATGATTTTCTTAGTGTCTTAGCAAACCCAAATACCATGCTTACATTCTCATTCTCCCTAATTTCAGAGTTTATCACAGATTCCCTAAACCATTCTATTAGCTCCAAAACTGAGAAAACTACACCAAAGAAATTAGAAACATCTCATGCTACACACCCCATAACAACCTTTTCAGCAGCCAAATATTTGAATTTCACACTAAGTATGTTCAATCTTCAGTAAATCTTTTAATTGCAAGATAATTTTATCCCCACCATACACCCCCAACCTCCAAGCCTTTCTGATTCTTATTTCATCATCTGTTGTGACTACTTTCCAGTTCCCTCTGACCCATTTGCACAAATTATGTTTAAACTATCACTAGAGTCAAGAAAATAGCTGCAAATCTCTAAGCCAAGGTACTACATTTATATTCCAAACATCTAAGCTACTCAGTCAAATGAGCATACCTCCTATCTTGTCCTCTCCGAAATTCTGGAAAAACCTCTAGAGTCTATATTCCACTGCATAAATTATATGATAATTCTTGATGTTGTTTACAGGCTACTACTAATGCAATATTAGTGTTTAGCATTATCAGTTTTAGAAGTACTCGTAACTATCCCATCAGGCAAAAATCAACACTATCAATATTGGGGGAAATAACACCCATTTTAATTAAAGAAATGCTTCTTATAGTTGAAATCACATATTAGATACAGAATCTTGATTCATTATTTAATATAATGTCATTTTTTCATTGTTACTAGTTTGTGGTTGTCAAAAGATTTATTTGATGTTAATAGTTTGGCTTTTTAGCTTTGAAATTCTATAAAGTAGAAGTGTTGAGGATAGTTTTCAATGGTTTTCTTGCTTAATTGGGTATGTCTAATAAATATACTAACAATTCAATGCTATCACTGTTATCAGTTTGTAATTTTTATTTTTCAATTTGATATGAATGGAGCACACATTTATAGATGCCGACTGGCATGCTAGTATCCAAAATTATCAGACTCATCTCACTCAATGTGACTTTCCTTGCTTCATAGGGCTCCATGATGTTTTGTGCTAGACAAGTATAATCATTGTTATTTTCTTGGACCAAGGAATCATTATCAAGATTTGACCTTTATTAAAACATTGTAGTTAATCTTCTACAACTTGTTTATATGATATATTATATTCCTTATTATACATGGCTCTAATTTTGTTCATTGTGCCTTTTCAGGTTTGATGTTGCAGGGGTTGGAGCTTGTTTTACAAGGTACACATGATTCAATTATTAGTAGGAAGTTTATGGAAAATGCTTAGACTATATTAAAGAAACATTAAATTTAGATCAAGTGTTACATTTGGTAGCCAAAGGTTGGCTAAAGTGGCTCCCATGTAGAACATAGGCCAAAAAAGAAAACACACCAACTGGAATCTAAAAAGAAAAATGAGTAAATGTAAGGAATTCACCCAGCTATAAACCTCATGCAGGATTCCCACCTTTATTGATGAATCTTCCCGTTTGTGGTACTGGTTGTTGGAATCATTTTAGATTATCATATTTTTATTTTTTTGAAAAATTAAAGTGGTAAAGTGCAAAAGAAAAATTCTAAAGGGTTTTGTTTTTTCTTTGCCTCCTCCCTACTACAACTGCTTTATATATCATTGCAACACATTACTGGTGAGGGTACATCATTACTCAAGCATGCAGAAGATGTAGCAAGCAATAAAAAGGTAATTTTGATTTTCAACTTGTTAGCTAGTTTGACAAGTCGAGCTCATGTCACGCTGATTAAAATAGTTATTTGTTATATATGTTTCACCAGATATGGCCTATTTCTCATTCTATTATAGAAGTATAATAGTTTTACATTTCTAACATTAGGAGCCTTTCTGATATCTTTATTACTTTGAGTTGGTATTCAAGCAGAAAAAAAGGATGTGGTTGGTGCACAAGAGAAGGTACAATCTTATTTGTAACTTTCTTTAGCTACAATTCCTTCTCATTGATAGACTTAATATCCTTCCATTTGAATTCTCTTATAGTGAAGGTAAATTTATGACCTTATGCATTATGTATGATTGAGAGTTATTTTGGCACATTACTATATTTCGGTAAACGATGGAAAAACATGATATGTTAAACATTGCACAAAACATTAAGCCTTGGAGGAGATGATGGGTTCTTAACTTGCAATTTTGTTTCACTAACATGATTGATTTTTAGTCGTCTTGTTCATTTTAGGGACCTCCCATGCTCTCTCTCCTTTACGAGGGCATTCTCAATCAAATGATAGCCTATGGGGTGCCTTCCACTGCCTACTTCTACATAGTAGGATCCCTTAACAAAAACCCTAGTTTAGAAAAATGTCAAAACCTTCCCAAGGACATTCAAGGACACCAAGCAAATTTCAACCGAGGGCATAAAAACCAAACCGACCAACAAAATTGAGTTTCATTTCCTCCTGTAGGTGTGTTTGCTCCCCACATTTTTCAAAATCTTACCAATATTTTTAAGGAGAACCCTTTTGCATAAAAAACTCCAATATGATCAATCTAATAGATTGCAACCAATGCATATTGTCATTTATTAGAATTACCAATCATGCAATCTAGGTGTTAATATTGCTCCTCTCCCCATTTCTTAAAGGGTGCTAGCTCAATGGAAGAGCGCCTGCCTTACAAGCAGGAGGTTGGTGGTTCAATTCCTCCGTGCCCTAATGACATTGCAATGTATTTCTAAAAAAATATTTGTTGTGATAATTTATATTAGTTGCTAAATTGGAAGCAAAATGTGGTGATAGTGTGGGATAAAAAATGGAAGATAAATTGGGCGCTAAAGTGGTAGCAAAACATGGTGCTAATGTTGACATCAATAGAAATGCAAAACTAGGCGTTAAAAAGAGGCCCAACACTTTACGCTAATGAGGAAGCCAAACATGGCGTTGATATGGTAGCAAAATAAGATGTTACTTTGGATGCAAAACATGGCACTACATAGGAAGCAAAATATGGTGCAACAATAGAATAAAAATTTGGCTCCATCTTGGTAGCAAAAGATGATGCAAAAAAGGAAGAAAAAATTGCTGCAAAATTAAAAGCGAAAATTGGTGCATATTGGAAGTAAAATGTGGTGAAAAATGGGATGCTAAAGTGGTAGCACATATGGATGCAAAATTGGATGTTAATTTGGATGCAAATATGGCGCGAATGTAGATGCAAACATAAACGCTAACACGACACTTTTAAGGATGCCAATAGGGCACTTATGGGGATGTCATTTAGGAAGTAAAAGATGATGACCTCTAGGAAGAAAAATAGGATGTTATTTAGGAAGCAAACCTTGACGTCGTTTAGGAAGCAAAATTGGACGTTATTCTGGAAGCAAAAAAATAGGCGCTATTTTAGACATCAGAAAGGATGCTATCTAGGAAGCAAAAAAAGACGTTATTTTAGACTCTTTACATTTTGTCCATGATGCATCCCATTTAGTTTCTACGTTTACCACTCAATGAAAAGAAAAATTACACTAAAAAGGGATGCTAAATGGGATGTTAATTCCAGGATTTGTTGTAGTGTGAGCTCACTGCATTGGTGTGCACTTTACTATCGTGCACACACCAGGGTTACCTATGGCTATACTAGAAGGTTGATATAAACATCGAACTCATCCACCGAATCATGCATCTCAATAAGCGAGGTGATGATCCCGCAACGGAGTTCATGAGAAAAACTAAGGATAAGGAGCTCATGAAGCGGATGAAAGAAGAGTTTAGCTTACAGAAGGGAAGCCGTGGATATATCCCAGTAGGGATCAAGTTTCAAGCTATGCTCTTCACAGTCAAGTTGTTGGTAGGGAAAGTTTTGAGAAAGTGCAGACCGACAGAGGTGTTGGTCGCTGCAGTTTCTTTAGCTACGAAGGATAAGGAGGTTACTCCATACAATTGGTCTAGTTACTTGTTAAACGAGTTTTTGGATGATGTCCAAGAGACTCAGGAAAGCGGAATCCCTTTCCACTATAGCTGGCTGTTGGTGCTCATCACATTTTTGGGCTGGAAAGAGCCACTCTACGACCAATATGTTCCAGTTATCATGGGATATTGCTGAGCAACCAAGTATGCCAATATGTGGGAAAACACGAAGACAGATAGACAACTTGTGAACAATGAGAGGAATCTCTTAGCTTCCCTCTCTCATAGCAAAGTGTAGTGTTCAAATGAACCTTCCTGAAAGACAACAATGGGAAAAATAACCTCAAAGTACAAAGTGTTAATGCTTTTCCAGTGTCGAATACCACAATTCACCTCAATTCCTGCGCATCGCATGGGATGCATTAAATGAAGACCTACCACAACTAAGTCATATATGTTGCATATCATGATCTCATATAAAGTCTCAACAATATACGCAAAAGGTTCTAACATATTTCGTTCGGCATGAAATTTTGCATGACCAGCGTTAAAGCTTGGCCTTTTCATAAGAATTGGTTACATATTTTATATAGTATGAAATTTTTTTATAATATGATTGATCCATATTGCAGTTGGCATTGTTGTCGAATGTTAACATCAACTGTGAAAATTCATCGATGTCGACACAACATCGAGAAGCTTCGACTTCAGCAACTTCGAAAAGTTCAATGACCTAAACAATTTCGCGACATCAACTTGCGCAGTGTCGACCTGTGACTTGCGACTGTTGAACTTTGACAGACTATCTCTCTGTCTTTCATTCGACTGTAACGGTTGAACTTCCAAAACCATTCTAACTTATTTTGTAACTAAACGTAACGGGAAGGCACTCGAGCGTCTTAGCACTCTCTATATAAGCATGTAAAATATGCTAATATACAGTCATGATCTTTACATCCAACAATAGAGATATCCATTCGCATTCATGCATATTGTTTGTGTGTATGTATTTATCTATGTAGTGTATTCCTACTTTGCTTATTCTCTTTCTTATGGCTCTGCCATAACATAGACAACTCATTCAGTCGACCTATTGTCCCCCTCGTGCTTTCTGGCCATGAGTGGATCATTGGTATCACAGCTTCAACATAACACATCAGCTTTGTTCGTGCTTAAGTTTTGCATAGACACTTCCATTGAATTTACCTAACTTATGCCGGTTCAAACTCGCTTGCAAACTCATCAATCCAAGCACACACTACCTGCATAGATGGAAGAAGAAACATCCGATAGAAATGCAATTGACGAGCCACAACAACTCATAGAGCAAGTGCTGGATCGACAGGGAATTGAGACGTTCGCCCAGTTCAACGAGATTGTCATGTGATTTGCTTTGACATTAGGATCATTTCTGATGAGAACTAACTCTGACAAAATTAGCCCCTTCAAAGCGCAAATGAATTTGGATATACTGAATATAGAAGGAAAGATTGACGCGAAATCAGCTGACAATTGGGTACAAGAATTGGAATCCTATTACTTTGTGAATCAACACTCATAAGCCGACAAGATCATCATTGCGTCCTTAAAGATGTCAAAATCTATGCACTACTGGTGGGAGAACCTCTCGACAAAGATGGAGAGAAGAGGAGACCCAACCGACACATGGGCTAAATTTGTCGAACACATCTGGAAGGAGTTTTACCTACCCAAGTACCTTGAGCAGCATGATAAGAAGTGGTAGCATCTAAGGCAATGGAAAGACCAGTCCATACAAAGTTACACCGATGAGTTCTATCGACTCATGGATAGGCTTGGCATCCAATAAGAAGAAAAATTGCTTGTTCTGAAGTACGTCAGTGGATTACCCTAGTATATTCAGTAGGAGATGGAGTTTCTGACTGTCAATACGCTTGCGGATGCATTCCACTATGCCAACAAACTTGAAACCAAGCAGAAGGGAAAAGTGTGCTTCATGAGAAAGCCAACATCAGGAAGACCACCCGACAAGAAGGCACCATTCGACTTCAACAAGTCAAAATCTTCTCAGCCTACTCTGCCAAATCCAGATCATGGCAAAAATCCTTTTCACAAAACGGAATGTAGCAAGAAACCTACTAGGAAATGGTGTGATTACCACCACTCATATTGGCATGATACGTCTGAATGCAAAGCTCAGAAGACCTTTTTGGAAAAAGTGTCGACATCCGATGCGTTCGAAAATACTGTGGTAGAATCTGACCCAGAAGCAATGACTCTTTTGACATCGACATCGAAAACTCTAACATCCTCGACTATCGTCGACGAGGAGGAATGAGAGAGCCTATTCCATACACATATATGGGTTTAAAACAATCCATTACATTTGATTGTGGATAATGTGAGCCAGAAGAACTTTGTTTCTGAAGAACTTGTGAAGAAAATAGGTCTTGGGACCACTTTGCATCCTCATCCTTACAAGACCGGTTGGATGAAGGATGGACAAGAGCTAAGGATCATCCGACAATGCAAACTTGCAGTTGCGCACTTCATAAAGCCTTTTGAAAATGAAGTACTGTGCGATGTGGCACCACTCTCTGTAGCTGACTCTCTATTTGGGAAACCTTACCTATGGGATTGCCATGGAAGTTACCAATCACGACCGTAGAAGGTGATTTCAAAATCCAGAATCAACAGTACAGTATACTCGAACGACGACCTACACCAACGGTTGCACCGATATCTGCTAAATAGACAAAGAAGCTCATCAATCATGCTCAAAAGTTCGCATTGATTATGGTAAAGCCGCAACATTATAGGAAGACTGCAGCAACAAGTCGAGTCACGAACCAGTGTAGCCCCTGATAGAATCAGCAGATCGACAATATTCTTGATGAGTACCAGAACCTATTCCAAGTTCCAGACAGAGTACCTCTACATTGCCAGGTAAAACACTCTATTGAAGTTTCTCTTGGTTCTTCTTTTCCTAATGCATCTGTCTACAGAAGATCCATTCTAAAAAATGAAGAGATTCGCAGAAAAATCCAATAATTGATTGACAAAGGTCATATCCGACCCAACTCCTCCCTTTGTGGAAGTGCAGTCATCCTCGTTCCAAATAAAGATGAAACTTGGTGCATGTACATCGACTATAGGGCACTCAACAAAATTTCGGTAAAGAATTGGTATGCTCTGCCATGGATAGACGAGCTCATTAACCTCAAGTCTGGATATCATCATATTCCAATCGATCCCTCAGATGTATGGAAAAATTATTTCAAGACCAAGGAAGGATTGTTTCAATAGTTAGTCATGCCTTTCAGATTCACCAATGCACCTACGACCTTCATGCGATACATGGATAACATTCTTCAACCTTTCATCGGCAAATGGGTCATTGTCTATCTTGACGACATATTGATTTTCAGTCGAATAGGAGAAGAACATGTCAGACAGCTTCAACAAGTCCTCAACACTCTCCAACAACATCGACTCTACTTGAACATGGACAAATGTTCCTTTTCGATGAGAAACATCAAATATTTGGGGTTTGTAATTGACTCTGTAGGCATTCACAGTGACCCAGACAAAGTATAAATTCTGAAAGATTGGCCCATTCTTCACAGCATTCAAGAACTAAGAATTTTTCTTGGTTTGGCGAATTTCTATCGAGGATTCACACTCAGCTTCAGTCACATAGCCTGGCCCTTGAATCAGTTGACGAAAGGAAATGGGAAAACTTTCTTCAAATGGACACCGACACAACAAGCAACTTTTGAACAACTCAAACGCAAGCTCTGCACTGCACCAGTACTTGTGTTACTTGATTTGCATCATCCCTTTGAGATTGAGACAGACGCATTGGACTATGCATTGGGTGCAGTGATCACTCAGTCTGGTCACCCAGTCTCTCTTCATTCCGAAAATTTTAATGACATTGTTAGAAGATATTCGACGTACAAAAAATAACTGTACGCCATTGTGAAAGCTCTCAAGAAATGGAGGCATTACATCCTTGACAAGGAAACGGTCATCCTCACTGACCATAAGCCTCTTTAGTTTGCTCTGATCCGGTCGAAACTACAAAAAACTTGACAACTCAAGTGGATTAATTACCTACAACAATTCCAGTTGGTAATTAAGTATCGGAATGGTAAAGCTAACGCCGCTGTCGATTTTCTAATTCGACCACCCATTACTCTGCTTTTTATAGTGTTGAGTATGCAGGGATATGACACCACTACTTGGCCTCAGTTGTATCAGGAAGACATCGAATTTTCACCAATTTATCGACAACTTCAGACTGAGAAGTCGTCGACCATCGACTATTTCCTGAAAGATACCTTGCTATACAAGCTTGGACATCTTTGTGTACCGACAAGTGAGCATCGACAACAGCTCATTTGGGATGCGCACTACAGCAAGACTAGAGGACACTTTGGGGTAGCAAAGAAACTTGCTATTCTACAGAAGTATTTATTTTGTCCTACACTTAAAACTGACGTCAACAAGTACATTCGACCATGCGTGGTTTGTGCCATTGCTAAACTGCCTAATCGATGACAGGGATTATACACACCTTTTCCAATTCCTAGTCGACCATGGGAATCTATTTATACGGACTACTTGACAGGATATCCTACTACGAAACATCAGCCTGACACGATCTTAGTAGTAGTCGAAGGATTTTCCAAGATGGTCATTCTCATTCCATGGAAGAAGACGACTACAACACAACAAACTGCTCAGCTCTTCTTGCATATGTTTGGAAACACTTTGGTTTACCGACAACCATTATTTCTGACCGAAATGCCAAATTTATTAGCATATTTCGGAAGACTCTTTGGCAGCAGCTAGACACACAACTCTCATTGTCGACAGCATTCCATCCTCAAACCGACGGACATACGGAAGTTGTGAATCACTTGATCGTACAATTGCTTTGCATGTACAAGCACAAGCATTGACGAACATGGGATGAAAGTATTCCATACATACAACAAAGCTACAATCGTGCTCAGCACAACTCTATGGAAAGATTCCATTTGAGATCTGTTATGGATTTCAACCTTCAGTGCCTATCGAATTGATTAGCTCCTCGACACAGTTGAACTCCAACACAAACAACAACTAGCGGGAAGTTGACAAACCATTGAATTTTTTAGAATAGATTTGCGACATCCAATGACAAGCTCAGGACATGTGGCAGTGAGAAAATGCGAGAGCTAAGGCCCGACATGATAAGCATCGTATCCCTCATTAATTCCAAATTGTGGATAATCTATGGTTACATCTTAAGAATGAATGCTTCACTGGTCCATACAAGAAGTTGAAACTTTTGCAATATGGTCCGTAGAGTATTCTTCAGCAGATTGGAGAAAACGCTTTCCAGCTCAACATTCCTGCATGCTTGGATCTACATCCAGTATTCAATGTGGATATACTTCAACCATACCATGCACCACTGTTGGAACAGAACGACTTACCGATAGCAGAACCTGACACCATTCATCCAGATGTTCAGGAGCCTCTTCCTTGCGACACCATTGTGGGACAATGAGTACGCCATACAAGGACAACAACAATTCCCTTGTTTCACGTTTCTAAAGCTGAACAGATCCCATCACAAGTAAAATGGTACTATGCTATTGAAATAACTGACAAGTTTCCTCACCTTCACGAGCAAACAATGCGGACCATTGTTTCATAACGAAGGAGGTTTGATCCATATTGTAGTTGGCATTGTTATCGAATGCTAACATTGACTGTGACAAGTCATCGATGTGGACACAAATTCGACAAGTTTCGACTTCGACACGGCTCAACAAATCCATAGCTTCGACAAGTCCAGTGACCTAAACAGTTTCACGACATCAACTTGCACAACGTTAGCCTCGGACTTGGGACTGTCGAACTTCAACAGACTTTGTCTTCTAGTCGACTATAATGGTTGAACTTACGAAACCGTTCTAACTTCTTTTGTAACTGAACATAATGAGCAGGCACCCAAGCATCTCATCACTCTCTATATAAGGATGTAAAATATTGTAATATACAGTCATGATCTTTACATCCAGCCACAGAGATATCAGCTCACATTCCTGCATATTATCTGTGTGCATGTGTTTATGTGTGTATGTGTTTATCTATGTAGTCTATTCCTTCTTTGATTATTCTCTTTCTTATGCTTCCGCTATAACAGAGCTGATTCATTCAGTCGAACTATTGTCCCCCTCGTGCTTCCTGGACACGACTAGATCAATGATCTTGATTAAAGGCTTAGGGTAGTTTATAGTATAGGACTTATGCTGGAAAGGATAGCATAGATCCATCGATACTTTCAAGAACATGAGATGAAATAATGATGTTAGTTTGGGAAGCTAAGTAAGAAATTAGGCAAATTATGGACCAGAAGTCCACCAATAGAGAAGTTGATGATCAATAAAACAATTACAATGTAAACAAAAAAAGGACAAGTTCATGACAAACATATGATCATCTATAGTACAAATATCCCATGACTATCATTATGTTAAAAGAACCACTTTTATACCATCAAGAAAATAAAAGATAAAAGTCTAGTTAAAGATGACTTTCTAATCTACACCATGATGGTGAAAGAACAAATAAAACACCTGAAATTCAAACAAGTACAACTACCAATAAGTACTAAGTGCCGAAGTTAATTTATGTAATCATAAGGAAAATACATATTACTTCTGAGTGCTGAAGTTAATTTGCAATAACATGTGTTTTGATTTCAGTTTATATATACCTTATAAAAATAAAAAACATGGGATGCATTTTGAGGGACATTACATAAGGAGGACAACCAAGAAATTCATTCAATTCTAAGTAAGACCATCGATTCACATCTAACATTAACTCTACAATATCCAACGACTGGACCCAACACTCACTTGCACAGGTTTATTTACCACAGTTCACAGGAGTTTCAACATACCAATATGCACTCTATAAATTCCCGCGATCTCCAACCCTAAGATCGGAAATATTAAACTCAATTTACAAATTTCTCAACGATTAGATTTAACTCGTTTCAGATATTTTGAACAAACATTTCGTATTTTAAGGTTTGATCGACCTCTGTTCTATTTTAATCTGGTTTCACAATTACATTGACAGAAGTCCAATATAGATCGACCAGTCAAAAAAACAACATGGCAATATATCGATAAGTTGGTGGTCTGCTTCTATCCGTCCTAGCTTACTATGAGGGGGGGTTATAGGGTAGGGCACAAAAGAGCTGTCAAACGTGGAAACATTTAAAACATAATAATGTACAAAGTCGACATTCCTCATAGTGTTACTCAAAGTTCAGGGATATTGTGGTTGAAAAACAACAGAACAAGAATAACAGGATCGACAAGGAAGGTCTAATATACAGCCCAATCGTATACCAGACCGATTTGATTTATTGCAATAGTTTTGACTGGAATTCAACCCTGACTATTTTCGTAGAACTTAGCTCAAATATTACAACCGCGGCAGATCCTCGTGGAAAGGAGGCGTCCTCTTGTTTTCACCACTACGGGATCCGATACTGACAGAACAACATAATGTTTTTTAGATATATAATCTATAACATAATGAAAATATTGCTGATTGGAAAACCCCAATAGCATCTAGCCATTACACATCCAATGTATGCATAGCTTTCAAACCACAACGCGGTTATAGGATTGAGAGTCCAGAACCAATCCACGATCAAAACTAAAGTATTAGCATATAATGTTTACTCCGTTTGATACAAGAAATAACACATTTCTTTCAGGCCTGAGTTTTATCAAAACTTGGATCTTTGTCATAAATGAAATCATAAAAACAAGAATTTGACCCAGTCTGCATCGGTTATATCAATAACCTTGGCGTGATTTAATTAATCAACTGAAACGGAATTTTAAAACATCAAACTTACTGTGAAACATAATATCTCGGGTGCTATCATAGTCATGGGCTAATATAATTACCAGACAATCAGTTATTAAGTTAAAAATATAGTGTGACGTTCAAAACTTCTAGTTTAATAACATTGCTTAACAGGAATTTAATTAATGAAACAAATCATGATTTTATAAATATAGCAATGATCTATAATTACAAAATTCGATTCTATATTTAATTTCATAAATCAAATAAATTTGATGTCGTAATGGCATAGATCCAATCGCCCTTCCTAACCAATATTATTACTGTTTAAAAATAAATCGATTGAGATAAATCTAATCGAAGCGATTTACACAACTCTCTCTCTCTATATATCTATATGTATCTAGAGATATCTAACCAATTTATGTAGATTCTATATTAAAATGGATATTTATATAACCATTGACGGGGTTGTTATATAATTGGTAACTAGGAAGGGGTTGGTACTAGTGTGCCTGTTGAGCTACACCCGTGCAGATATATTTAAACAGTCCATTGACTACCATACAAATATTGAATTCTTTTGAGTATATGAATATAACATTAACACCTTATAACAAAAAATTCATCATCTTCTAATCATTCGATGGTAAGATACATTAAAATCAACGCCATGTATGCAAATCTAAATCTATAAAAACATACCTATAAAATATGCAATATAGATCACAATAGGGGAAAGAATGCTTGGAGTCTCAGTTCCTCCCAACCATAGAAGAGGGAATCCAACCCGCTATCCCAACTCCACCCCCGAGCTCGATCACCACCATAAACAACTGAACTAGCAAAGAAAATTTGAACACAACACTCTCTCTCTGAGAGTCTGTAGCAGATCTAATGATGGACTTACAATCAAAAGGAGAAATACTCAACAGCTTGCCCTCATAGAAACAATCTCTCCATGCACAACACAGCGTCCTATGCTATCTAATTGCACCAATTTATAGTTTTTGCCTAGTTCTTGTGCCATCTCAATCAAATCTCAAGCAATCTATTGATCCCTATAATTTTGGATCTTGTGTGGTTGTTGAGTTTCTAACTTGGATTTGATATAAAATATATTTCTTGCTATACATTTGTTCATTGTCTCATGGTGGTGTCCCCTCTTTCAACTGATTATTCCAAGTGTCTTTCTTTTTATTAATAATAAAAATAATAATTGTTGTGAAAAATATCCACTCACATCACACGTGACTATTTTGAGTTCTAGAACTCCTTTTACAATTAATAATTGTTTTGAAATTATTTCAAAGATACTTGTGAAAAATAAATCGAAGTGTCTTGCGGTATTACACATAACGATATCCTCCTCCCTTCTCTTTCTTTCTCCTACTTCCGCTAACCCTTCCCATCTCTCCCTCTATCTCTCCTACTTCCCCTACCCCTACCCCTCTCACTTTTTGTCTCTCCTAATATCCCTCCCCCTACCAGTTACCAACCCCCCATATCTCTCTCTACCCCAACCCCATACTCCCCCTTACCCCAGAGATATATTTGTTTTTTACCAAAACTCGTGCGCATTTTAGCTCTACAAAACATGTACGCGTTGTGGTTTTCATGGCACCTAGATAGGAGGGAAAGGAAAAAATGAATTTCAAAGAAATGCACTCGCGTTTCTTAGCACTAAGAATGAGCCTTGTCACATGTCCAGGTGTCATTAGTCTTCTTATGTGTATACTTCGAACTTAGCTTCGGGTTAACCAAACCTGTGGTATGGAATACGGTAAACCATAGTTACCTAGACATCTCACCATTTTTCTCAATATGCCTGATTTTAGCTGCTAGTTACAGTATGCTACACACCACCATTTTTTATGAAATTTTAGACTCATATAACGTTTTTTCTGCAGATTCAAAATATGTAATTTTTAAAAAGAATATATATATTTTTCTATTTTTTATTATTATTCTTGTGTCATGACTAAACTCAAAAAACACATTGTTAGTGTTTCATCCATAATTCTTTTTTTTCTCAACTATTTGAAAACAAATTGTATGGTGCACTAAGAGACACCGACCTCTACATGCTACAAAAAACCATTTCGAAGTAATCGCATTAAGACCTTCAAAGGTTGCACCCACACTCGGCGTACTATTTTCGAGGTTCGATCACTTGGATAATTAAAAAAAATATATTAATTTTTTTTTGAAAAATAGCGGTGCACTAGTACTAGTTGTTCTCTGTATGTCTACCAATTTTCATAAGTTGATTCCATCATTTAGGCACTCAAAGGGTGCACCTACAAAAACATATACCTTATAATTTGTCCAAAAAATAAAAAGTGCATATTAAAAAAAATCAAACTTTAGATAGTTAAGAACATTTTCAATAGAAAAAAATTATATATTTGAAAACGTCATTCAATTTCCTATGTTTCATATTTTTTACTCATCGCAAGATTCATTATGTATGTAAATCTCAAATCATCCATGTAAGTTGATAGATATCTGTTTTTTCAGTTTTCTATGTTTCATATTTTTTACTCATCGCAAGATTCATTATGTATGTTTCTCCAATTATCCATATAAGTTGATAGATATCTGTTTTTTCAATTTTCTATGGAATCAAAAGTGTAAAAAAAAACCCTTATTACCTTGCACATACCCATTAAAATATTAGTGGTGTTTCTATAAAAATTATCATCTCATTGTAAATTGATTCAATACCTTCTTTGAAAGTTTTACCAATAGTGAGTTTCATCCATCTTAGAGTTTCGTCCAACTTAGAGAGTTTTTTTAAGAGGGCAAATAAAAATAAATTTTAGTAAATCAATTGAAATAATGAATTTTAACTTGATTTTAAAGGTATTTGCAAGAAGTTTCCATATACTATTCCCCAAGATTTTAGTAATTCAACAAAAGTATATTAAATGAGAAAGGTGTTTCCTGAAGTAGAAAAAATAACCGTTATACATTTACAAGTTATGAATAAAAAGATGTTTTATTAAATAGTTGCATTTATTTCAACAATGATATAACACAAAGCAATACGATACATTAATTTCAATACTATGAAAAATTATTTAGAGAAATAAAGTAATTACACTTATTTCAACAATGATACAACCTAAGGTGTATTGATTTGGTTGATGATATATATAAAAAAAGTATTTAGAGAAACTAAGTAGTTTTATTGATTGTACTAATGATATAAAATAACACAATATGATGTATTATTTTTAATAACAATATAGTGAAAAATAATGGAGTGCATTAATTAAAGAAACTACACCAATAAAGTTTATTAGTACATTGATAGTGCAAACTATCAAATGAAATGATTTGAGCTACAACTAAATTTCAAAATACATATAATAATGTTCTAAAAGATAATTTTATTGTTAAGTTGAAGTGACTTTCTTTATTTGATTGGCTGAGATTTTTTAATAGTATTTGTACATTAAAATCATTATATAAAGATATCTAAAATTTATATATATATATATATATAAACAAACAATTAATATTAAGAGAAAAAAAAAATTAAACTTCCCTCTCTCATAAAATGATATGGAAAGATAATAAGTATGATTTAAAGATAATTGAAAAAGACAAATTAAAATTGATCACAACATAATCTATTTATTATTTATTCTATGCCTCTTATTACATTCTTATACTTCAGCTTCTCATTACTCCTTAATTCCATTAACATTTTCACCATTAATAGTACTCTCTTTTCAAAATATCAAACTTAGACATCCAAATTTGGTAGACGTGAGTGTGTTTATGACAATTGGAATTGACCATATTAATTAAAAAATTAAATAACAAAAAATAACAGTTCTTTATAATAATACATTTAAACAAAAATAAATTAAATAAAAATAGAAATACATATATTGAAATAAAGTATTTTATTTGGACAAAATTTGTAACAATTCATCTTAGGAAGTGCTAATAATGAATCCTTTGTCCAATGGAATATACTTAATTTTCGTTTTCGGTTTTATATTTTTATTTTCATTTATTTAAAAAATTTAAACCTAAAATGTTTCCAATTTTGAAAAATAAAATGATATTTTATTATAACTATATTTAATTTTCATTTTCCTTTTAATATTTTCATTTTCATTTTCATTTATTTTAAAAAATTAAACCTAAATTTTTTTTTTTCCAATTTTAAAAAATAAACTGATTTTTTACAACAGCCTCAATATTCAGAAGGGTTATCTAAGTTTTAGGGACTTCAATTTGAGAATTGTCATGAATAATTATATAATTGAGTCGATCGAACTAAACTTAACATTATTAAATGTTAACAAGCATGCAATCTTTCCAAATGCAAACCTTCCAGCAAAATTTACAGAAAAAGATTTTGCTTCAAACAACTTGATCCCAAATGGCTATATAATAATGATAAACCAATCCCACTTCTCGTATAGTACCGGTGTATTTTAATATTAAATCTTCGTGTCTTAATCGTAATACCTAAAATGGAAATTCATATCTCTACTCTATCGTTTGATTTGTGAACTAAAAATTGCAACTTACTCCCAAACCACAATACAGATAAATTCTATTTACTGGATCTGTAAACTGTAAAGTTTGTAACTTACCTAAAACCTTCAGCGATCGTTGCTCAACAGGTAAACATGACCCAGGAATTAGACAAAACGCCACAACGACCTTCACTGTAAAGTGGCGCTTGACGATGAATTACAGAAAGTGTAATTCATTATAACCCTTAATGCTCTGAAGGCGTTTTGCACATATCTAAAGTAGTCGGACAGGGTGACTGTGGAAACAGGGTCGATGTGTTTAAGGGTGATATCGGAGGACTGCAGATGAATTCAGATAGTCTATACAAGCAATTGTTAGAATCGGGACTGAAAAGGGGAAAGCTCTTGAAAAATATTGGGAGACAAAAGGAGCTCTGACGGGACTAAGAAATTGGGGGAGAAAGGAGAGAACGGTGGGATCGTGATGGAATCTGCGGAAGAAGCTACTGCAGGCTGTGCACGGTGGGTAGCTTCAGGTGCGGAAGCCCTGTTCTCGATTTGCTGATTCCTATCATTTTTCAATGAAGTGAGATTTGAATCACAAGGTGTATGATCACTACGAAACGACCCAGTATTCTGATCTACAGATTCAGCAGGATGAGACGACATTGTAAAATCCGAGGCATGCGGTATTACCGTGGAGTCATGATCAGCCGTGAGATTTTCATTAATGGAAGAGGATGAGCTCCCAGTGAGACGTTGCACCAGATTCATGAAATTGTGAGCTTCTGTGTGGATGATCTTAGGAGACTGCATGTAGATTATCATCGGCTGTGATCTGTTGATGATTGGCACCGATGGTACAGATGGAACCACAGGAGCAGGCTTTCGAATCTTGTAAGGCTTTCTGCAGATCTTAAGAGGAGGTGGCGTCCGTCCCTGCCTCTCCTTCGTAGACGCTCCAGTGCTCTTTCGCTGAGAACTCATGGTAATAATAATCAGAGGATGTTAACGCAGAACGAATTATATCAAACTCCTTTCGATCTGATCAACATTATATTTTCACCCCCTTCACGGGATGGACAAAAATTCGGAATCCAAGTCAAGTCAACAGGGTCTCTTCGCTAATTTTAGTCCCCGCGCTCTACTTTAGCTTTCAACAAGAAACCCTAACTCTTTTTCCATATCCGGAATCTTTGAAAACAGGTGGGCTTCGAAGCTGCAGGTTGAACGGCAAAAGTTGGCTGAAGATTACCATTGAATTCTAAAACCTCCCGGTCACCGTTGATTTCTAAATTCTAGAACATAATCAAAATTTATTGAAGCCTCTTGAGACAGAAAAAAACAGCAATATCTTCTTCACAGAAGGGGCAGAAATCGTGCAAGCAATCGTATAAAATCCCTGAAAATGCTTTTGGAGATCACTTCTGAAAATGCTTTTTGAGATAACTCCTATATAGCAACGAATGTGATTACTCCGTTACCGAAATCGTCAGTTTCGTACACTAATTAATTCGCTTTATAATGTACGTAACTATCTTTCCATCCAAATCGATATTATGGCCCATTAACGGGCAGTTTTTCACCGATCCAAGGATCATGGAAGCTATCTGAAAACGAACAAAACCTATATTATTGTAGAGAGGCTAATTAATTTCTTAGAAACAACTTTACAGTCATATGATTCATGTCCATTGGAAATATGATGATAAACATAACCAGGTAACTATTGCGCATGGTTGGGAACACTTTTTCCTCGATGTTAGATAGTTATATACCAAGAAACTAAAAGTCTTCGAGCTAAAGATCAAATTAGCGGAGATACCACGGCATAATGATATATTTAATCCAACTACTACCATTTGGACAGGTTTTTCAACAAAGATGTCACCGTTGGATTCCGATAAGAATGTAGAAAAATCTAAAAGTGGAATGATTCACCAATTTTCTATTAAAAAGACTAAAGGTAATAAATCTAGAGTTTATTATTGAGCACGGCATAATGATATATTTATTATTCTATCTAGTACCATTTGGACAGATTTTTCAACAAAGATGTCATCGTTGGATTTCGAGAAAAATGTGATAAAAAATCTAACACTAGAATGATTAACCAATTTTCTACGAAAAAGGCTAAGGGTAATAAATCTAGCGTTTATTATTGATGTGTGTACTGTGTACTTTAATAAATGTCTAGAAAAACGTGAGACATGCGATCTTCATGAAGTCTGTCTTATGACATTTTAGAAATCGTTTATATTTAAAGTATTGAACTTGTGAGCTTTTGAGTTTAAGTGGGTTTGTTTTTATTTTATAAATATTAATTTGATTTAAAATATAAAAATAGTTTACGTGAGACATGCGATCTTCATGAAGTTTGTCTTATGACATTTTAGAAATCGTTTATAGAAGTATTTAAGTATTGAACTTGTGAGCTTTTGAGTGTAAGAGGGTTTGTTTTTATTTTAGAAATATTAATTTTATTTAAAATATAAAAATAGTTTTGAACTTTTAGATTAAGATTTATTACTATCTTATAATATCTTAATTTGTTTATATGATTTAATTTTCATTGAAGTACAATTTTATTTGGATTTTATATAATAATATTTTTAATATTATCATTATTCTAATATTTTTTTTAATTTTTCAATGATTTAATCAAGACTTGTTATTTTTATGTCAACCTTGCTTAAGATGGATGTGGTTTTGACTAGAGTTTGAAGCAATCTTATGAAGCCTCTTGTCTCTCATGTTGTCTATTTGGTTGTTGTACAATAAGTATCTAATAATAACCATGCACTTAATGGGGGAGAGACTTGCTACTATAAGGAGGATAGGTTAGGGTGTATTTCTATATGTTATAAACCACTTTTTGATTTTCTCTATCATTCACCACAATTCTTTCTCTATCCTTCACCACAATTCTCTATAAGATAACAAAAGTGACGCTATTTAGTGTCCATATAAGATAACAAGAGTGACTGTATTTAGTGTTCACTTAGCTCCCTTTTTCATTTCCGTTAACATTTTTAGTGATTTTTTGTAGTTTTTAAGAAAAAATGACATAATTTTATAGGTTGAAGTTAAATTTGGCATTAACATCAACATTGTTAGCCTTGTCCTTAGCATCAGGAATAACTTCCTTTTTAGCATGACTTTAGCTTTCATTTTACTTTTGAGTTTAAAACTTCATTTTTAACACCTACTTTAGCTAGAATGGGCATTAATAGCTTCAATTTCAGAACCAAGTTTAGCTTCCTTTTTAGTGCCTAAATTAGCTTCAAGTTTAGTGGTTAGTTTATAGCCAAATAAAATCGAGGGAAAATTCCCAAGATGAAATTTAAGAAAGCTTAGGGGATAAAAATAAGTCACTTGTCTCAATTTTCATGTGTGTGAGAAAATTTATATTGTTTTAATTATAATCTCTTATTTTCCCTCATAAAAAACTGTCAATATGTAGAATTTCATTTTTCTCACTTCCTCTCTTTTTATCTTCCTTTCTCTTTTTTCCCTTAGGGTTTCATCCTCATGAAACTATGGCTTTGGTTTCATCCTCATGAAACTATGGCTTTGGTTTCATGGAGTAACCTCCATAAGGAAGGTAATGGATTCTAACTACTCCTGCATAAGGAAGGTAATGGATTCTAACTATCATTCTCATGTTTCGTTCCTCTTTTACTTTTATTTCCCTTATTGATTTGCTAATTTTTATTTTGTTTTGTGGATGGAGGTTTAAATATTGATACATCTAGACTAATATTTCATTGAATAACCTCCATAATGAAGGTAATGAATTATCTCTTGTAGTCCTTTATCTTTTCTCTTATTCTCCTCCTTCCTCCTCTACTTTTTTTCCTTTATTATATTTTAATTTTTATTGTTGTTTTTCTATAATTGAAAGTTTAATGGAAAAAGAAAAAAATGGTATTTTTTGGGTTCTTCTTAAAGCACAAATCTAGTTCATCCATGTGGGCTAAGGAATTTCCTTGCATTCATCTAAAGATATATTTAGGTTGAAATATCACGCTCATATATCTCTTATTATTTAGTTTTCTCTTTATATTAAATGTTGATATTTATCTAATGTCTACATTATTCACTTGTTTCCATTCATACGTTCAACTAGTTTCAATTTAGATTTTCATTTTTAATGGAAAATAGTTACGTTGATGTAGCTCAAGTGTAATTTTTTCTTTTGAAAAGTGATATGGTTTCATATACTATCAATCCCTTACCATTTTCCATTTCCATTTTATTTTTTTTACCATTTTTTTTTCTGTAAATTCTAATTTGCATAAGCTTAGTCTAGTTTTAGTTCAAATCTACATTTTAAATGGTATATTTTTTGTGGAAATGTATATCTAGTAGAGGTCTTATCTTTTGAAAAGTAATTAGGATTCAAATTCCTATATTCCTTTACCACTTTTCCATTTCCATTCTTTTTTTACCATTTTTTATTTTATTCTTGTAAATTTTAATTTGTAGATAATGGGTGCTCAACCTGACACTAAAAAGGAATCTAAAATCCGAGCTTAAAAGGAAAGTAAAGCTAGTGCTAAAATTAATTCTTAAAGGAAGAAAAACCTAAGTCGAGTGTTATTTTGAAATCCCATTTACAGTTGAATTTGCCATCTTTTAAGATATTCCCAGATGAAGAAAAAAATAACACTAAAATCTAATGTTAAAATACACAATGATGACATATTGTGTTGTGGTGTGATGAGAATCTTAAAGAGGAGTTTTCTACTATCCCAATATGAAAATTCTACTAATCTACAACTATTTTCATGTCCATAATAATATTTACACCCTCCATTAATCCCTTTCTCAATGTTGGAGTTCCTTTTAATCTTCTAATGAAGGTCCACTGAAAGATATTTGTATGAAATCACTTCCTCAAATATGTTGTCATCATGCATGTAATTAGAATATGCAATCTTGTTGGATTTGATTATCATAACCTTTGTTTTGTTATCTTATATAATCATACCCGTTCTAGAAAAAAATCCTTGAGAATTTTTAGTTTTCGATATCATATGGTCTTCTCACAATAACATTGATATCATCCACATATAGAAATCCCTCTTCTTCCAAGAAAGTATCTAAATATTAGAGGACAAGAAACAACCATGCTTGACTCCTATATTACAATTATTCTTTTCTTACTCGGCCTTGGAGTTCCTAAACTTGGAAGTAACATTCTCATACAACATTACTGCAACAACTCTCAACTCAAAAGAATCTTTAAATAGATATTTTAATCTTCCAAATTTAGTTATGCATTGGGTCAAATGGTTTTCTAAAGACAACGAAACAACATAAATGATTGATTATTTTATCGCACCACTCCTCAACAATGGTCCTAAGGTGGCCATATGCTTATATTCTTTTTTCTAGTATAATTCCATATAAATTTTGTAGTCCTAGAGTTAGAGTGTTTTTTTTATCTATACTTTTAAAAATAGAAAAAATGAGGCTATGTGTCAAGTGTTTAGAGAAACCTTCCTTGACTAAGATCGTGTGGATGTGTGGGATGGGGTTAGGAAAACCAATTTTTAAGATGTATTCTTAGTATCTTTTGATGGCTTTAGTTTTCCATTTTATACACTATTTAACCCGAAATATTATGTCTTATAAGGAGGAAACTTCTTACTCTATATAAAGTTTTAGAATGTTGTTCATCACATCATGGGATTCATAAATATTTTTAGGATAGAAATTTTAATCTCTAAGGAAATCACATTGTTTTCTTTATTTTCGTAATGCAGAATTTGTCTCTAAATTTTTTTAAGATCTGGCCTAAAAAGGTATAAAAATAATTTATAACTTTTTGTTTCTATGTTATTTAAAAAAAAATATTAATTAAAGATTTGCAATTATAATATATTTTGTGGAATGTTAATGATTTGTTAAAAGCATCTCTAATAACTTTTTTAAAATGCTTGCCCTCTTTATTATAAAAATGTATGATCATAGTTAGTAAAGAGTGTTGTGGTAAAATTATCATAATGGTTTCTAATATTCACCTTATTTAATAGTAATTTTAATTCAATATTTAGAATTAGGGTTAAAGATTTATGATAAGAGTCATGGTTATTAAGAATATCAAAATTTACGACTGATTTGTCCAACGTTTGACAATTGGAGCCCCGCGGCATCTGGCATCTTAGTGTCCCAAAGAATATTTAAACAAAATATTATTGAAGATGGCATTACTGGAAGGGACCTTTGTTCCAAGATCACAGTCGAGTCATGATCCTGAACATATATGCCATGCAGCCCTTCCGATACCGAAAGTCGCTGAATATTTATGCTCCAGCAATAATCAATCTATGAAAATACACCCAAGTCTCCTACGACTTTGTCCTCTAGTGTTTTGTCCGGTGTGAATAATAACTTGTAATTACAGCCGAAGCATCTTTGACAAAGATGGATCGATCGCTTTCATGCGTCAAGGAACACTTCGTCAAATTAATTGAAATGAGTGCTTCTTTTCTCTTTCGAAATAATTGTACCTTTGTCATTCTACGTTATATAAAACTGAAAAGGAGTTCAGTCTAAGATTAAACTAAAAAGGAAAAGGAGTTTACTTATGATTAAGTACGGTAAATAAAAGTAAAAAGGAGTTCAATTTGAGATTAAACTAAAAACGAAAAGGAGTTAGTTTATGATTAAGTCAAGCAAGGGTTGTGGATCAGCCATTTCACTGTTAAAGTTTGTAGAAATCTATAAATCTCTGGATTTGATTTTGACTTTTTATATATGCATTTAACCGCTAGAAACACTGAAACTATACTCTCATAGAACCCAAATAGTAAAGCACTCTAAAAAGACAATCTCAACCATTGAAAACCGCTATTTAAATTTCTTTTGGAAACTTCGAATGGAAATAAAACCTCATAATTGCAAAAAAAAAAACTATTTTTTATAGGGGTTCAGCAATGATTAGTTTTCCGGATTCCGAGTGAAGAAACCCTGTAAAGTGATTTTTAACGAGAAAACAATGATGTGAAGATTTCTCTAGTAATGTAAAGGAGCGCATCTTTGAAATCGTAAAGAAAAGTACTATTCAACCGCGCCATAATATGTATAAATGTGTCTCGAGTTGTGACAAATGACAATGTAACCTTGGTGTGTATTGAACTCGGAACTTGTGATATTTGCAGCACCCTTTCTCAATAGAGCATGCCATTTCATTTACTGTGAAAAAAAATGAGATTGGCACTTATACTTTGGGGTTGTAAGAGCTGAGATAGGAACACCGGTAGGAAAAGAGGAAAGTTAAAAGGAACAAAAACATAGGCACAGGAAGGGAAGGAAGGATACTGGTAGGAAAAGAGCAAAGTTTGTAACAATTTCATATTACAAAGACATAGGCACTCAACCCATAACAAAAAATAATGTTAAGTTCATCAACACAGTGAGCCAACTACAATTGTTTTTCTCACAATCTCTGTAATAGTAATCTCAACACTATATATTACTACTATATCTGGAATATATAAGCAATTTGAAAAACTATTTCTGCAATAATATCAATGAAAACAATGATTATAATAGTTCCTAAACTGCACAAACTACTTTGTGAACAAAAGCTTGCTTCGATGCTATGTGTTGAAGCAATAAATTTAGGAATCTCCATATACAAGTATAGGTATAGTACTCTTTCATGGACCAACTCTTGATAGTGCCACAATCTAAGTTGTAAATGAATCTTCGTTATGCTTGATTCAAGAATGGAAGATACTATGGGAAACCCAAATATGTTTCTGTCTTTTCATTGAGGATTTGAAGTCCACAATAAAAACCTTACATCCTTCTCAACCATGTAAAGGCAAACAGACCTGTCACTACATGAACTAATTTTCTGAAAATTACTAATATTCAAGGAAAGTAATTGGTTTTCAATGAATCTCAATGCATAAAGGATTCACACGTCTTCTGACAATATAGATAGTTCATAACAAAGCACAAGAGAATGGAGACTTACAACACAATAGGGGTGGTGAATCTTCGTGATGCTTGTTTCAAGAATGGAAGATATAGTGGGAAAGCTAGATATGTTGTTTTCTTCTCATTAAGGATTTCAAGTCCACAATAAAAACTTTACATGCTTCTCAACCATGTAAAGGCGAACAGATTTGCCACTATATGAATTAATCTTCTGAAAATCACTAATAAACCAAGGAAAGTAGCCGGTTATCAATGACTCTCACCACATCAAGGATTCAATGCAAGCACAAGAGAATGCAATGGGCCATTAGTTTCTCTAAAATATAGGTAAGCGATAAAATTGCTAGCAGTAAGTTATTGTGTATTGTTTTTACTTTGGATAAGTGATGTGGACAGACTAAGTTACTGTGTATTGTTCCTACCTTTTGTGTGCTATGGAAGAGAGCTATCTATTCAACATGTAATTGTTTGAAATATTTTATGGGTATATGGCAGAGTAGTGGGCCACTTGATTTATCTGAAACGTAGGTAAACGATCAAGTTTTAGCAATCAGCTTTGGATAAGTGATATGCAGACATGGTGGGATTTGGGGTTGCTCCAAGCTAATTTTTCGAATATCTCCAATGGGAATAGATCTACAATTACCCTTCCAATTTGGCCCTGAAAGAACTTGAAACAAGTTGTGGATTTAGTCACAAATAAACAAAAGCTACATGAGACAATGAGAAAGTATAAGGCAAAAGCATACCTCCATAGGAAATAAAGAGTTTTTCAATTTCGAGAGCCAATATTGTGTTCCTAAGAAAAGAGCAATTTCTGAAAGTATCCTACAGCAAATTAAAGAAGAAGAAAATTCGACTGTAAAATTTTGAAGAAGATAATGACAATGGATGTCATTGATTTCTTGGAATGTGGCATACCTACCTATGCCGTCCATGCTAGAAATGAGGTTCACAATTCAAAAACTAGATTACATTTTTGTACCAAACTCAACTTGGATGTTAAATTTTTGTCCAAAGCACCAAACCAACATTCTCTGAAACCCAACTTAGAATTCAGGTATATATTGTAACCAAAGCAAAGAAGAACATGCATGATGTAATATCCCAACTTTTTGGACTAACTATGTTATGATGTTATATCGGATCATGGCCCCAGTATATGTGATTTATTATGTTTGGCATAGCATTAGTATGTTTGATTTATTTCTTCATGAGTTGATGTATTGGGCATGGACCCTGATTTGTTTCATTGTTGAATATATACTGGGCAAGAAAGCCCGAATGGTTAAACTATGTTATGTTATGAGAATTGGTTACAAATTATGATATACTGAGAGTTTCCCTTTTTGTTACATTATACTGTGCAGAGCATGATTCATATGGTTGATTTTGTAGTGTGTTGAGTGTGGACTCAGAAACACATGAATGACCTATATACTGGGCCTAGGCCCCAATGTATCTTGAGGACTCTTATTACGTACTGGGCTTAAGTCCCAAGGTACGTTGAGTGTTGGGCATTAACCCTGGAGCACTCCAAGCTTGAAAGAAATAATTACCAGATCCAAGGCCACTTAAATATCCTAGATGTGTCTCACAACCACATTCTAGCTCCAGTGTTGAGCAGAGGCTCTGGAATTACACTAGCATAATGCCCATGTGAGAGTGTTGAGTTAAAAGGCTCTAAAGATCACTCGGGGTTACTAGATCTCATGTGTTGAGTCAAGAGGACTCTAAATAGCACTTACGTGTCTTATCACAACTATTTCGACTTGATTAAATAAATATTATTATCATCATCTACTGTGGGAACTACCATGTTAAAACGAGGGAATCTGACATGCAAAGGGAGAGACTAGAGGTGCCTTTACTAGCTTACCAAAACCGTCCAAAGAAGTGGACCCTTTCCTTAAAAAGAGTTAAAAGAAGCATCATGTGAAACAAAATGCTAAGGACCACAAAGTTAGTATCATTATTTAGGAGTTTTAATATATAATGTTATTATTTATTACATGTATATTTATACATAAGTGGGCTGCCACTTACTAAGTGTTAGTTATTAATATTTAGATAGAATTGTAATTTTATATTATTATTATTATACAAAGATTAAATATATATAAAAAAATACTTTAATCAAACAAAGTGAGAAGTCCTAGTTCCAAAATAATTAGCAGTTAAGTAAACAAATATTATTTTATAATTTAAATTATTTTAAAGAAACCAGTAAATTCCAAGAGCCCTAATTCAAGATTTGTCCTACTCAAGGAGGATAGACCCCAAAGTTTGGGGGATCTTTTTTTTCTTTTGGTATTATTATTCCAAGAAGAACTCTCTGCTCCAGGAAGTGAACTCTTCCTATAGATTTTTTAGATCTGAACCAGCTACACCTCTAGGGCTTCTACTTCTCAGTTTGCATGTCAGAACCAGCTCAGGGGGGATTCTTACTAAACCAGGAACGATTTTAGAATCATGGTTGGGAGGAACGTGGTAGTCCCAAGGTCATCCATCCAAGATCAGTTAACAGGTTAGCTAAGAGTCTAGTAGTTTTCATTTACTAGTTGGCTGAGTGTGCACGTCATTATCGGCAGGAGCAAGCTACAGGAATCAGCAGGGCACTGTTAGCAGGAGCAAGCTACAGGAATTAGCAGTTACCCAATTTCTATGGGACTTTCCCATTTAATTATTTTATTTCACAAATAGAATATTAAAATAGTAGGGTTCTCTATACTAGTTTAAATTCGAGAATTTCCCAAAATCCAATTGCATTGCCTAGTAGTTCTAGCTAGCTAGCCTTTGCTAACTAATCGTATTGTGGTTTTACTTCATCAAAGTCTAATCTTTTATTCTCTCTCTTATCTGTCCATAAATTCTTGTTTAAATTGCAACATAGTTATATAACTACTGAAATCATTTCAGCAAAGATCGTTGATTGCTAGACTAAACTTTTACAAACCCAGCTATTCAAATTTACATCAAATTCAGCCAACATCCACTACATTCAACTGTTTATATCTATTACAAAAACATAGACTGATATTTTCTGCTTCATCGAATTAATTAGTTTTTCTATTACATATACATATTCTATTACCAAAACAGAGATCGATATTTTTATTCTTCATTGATATATTCTATTACAAAAATAGAGTCAATAGCTAGGACAGAAATCTTTACATTCTCATACACTTGTCTTCTCACAAGAAAACAACATCATTACATAGCTATCGCTACTACCTGTCATCCTAGCACATCAAAGAGACATCGGGCCTTTCCAAAAACACAGACTTAGTATCCTATCAAATCAAGAACTTATACCAACAGCCATACAGTACTTTCAACGATGAATACAGATGCTAAATTTTTACACATAGGCGCTTATTGAAACTTAGATCAAGGGTCGAATCCCATGGCATCCTCAAGCCATTAACCGGTGAATGTTTCTCCTACAGGACTCACGTATAAAAGGAACCATGGACAATATTTCCAAACAAACCTCATATCGAAACAAAGCCCCATTGATTCAACGCAGACAACACATAAAGCCAAGATTTGCGTACTCAAACCCTAGCTGCATTACCAAAATAGAAGTACAGAAAACCCCATCTAATTTTCCTACGTTTTTCTTTCATGAGCAATTAGTTCCATACACTGAAGTATCAGGATTTTAGCAAACTCAGGAAATATGTAAAACAAAACGAAACCAATACTCAAACTCTAGCCACGTTGCAAGACAGGGATACAGAGAAGTAAGTCAGAGTCATTTCTTATACCAAGTAACACATCACTTTACACAGAATCTAAAGAAACAAATCAACCCAGGAGGGGCGTAGATCACAGTGCATTCATATATCATTATAGCTACAATACAAGAGTAAAAACCCCAATGCCAAATGTACACTAGATTTTAAATACACAAGATATGTAGAAGTCAGTATTAGATTTCGTGGCAGATCCCACAGTAATCCCATTCCACGTTAAAACATAAATTACAGAGTACAGGGAAAGCGAAATGTTGAACAACAAGATAGACCCAACGTCATTTAAAACATTAGTTACATCACAGTCCTAGCTGTGGACTCGACTTTCAAATTACAATTTAAAAGATCCTCCTTCTCCCTGGTCCAACCAATAAGTGACCAATAGACTCCCCAAGGTGAAGTGGTAAGTCAAGGGCTTACGGGAGCCTCCATTCTAAACCATGTAAACGCATACATACAAACACTAGAGGTGCGAGAGGTAGGGTACAAGTGGGTAAGCTAGACTTACCATTACCCTAGCCACAACACTATGAAACATTGCCGCTCCCATACCAAAGCATTTATCACCTGCCAAGTTTGACATGTAATAACAGTTAATTCAACTCTGTGTTTTCAAATCAAGACAGAAAGATAAAATGTCAATGACAAATGGAGACTATTTTTCCTTACCTATAAGAAGCACGACCTCCCTACGCCATAGTCGAGTTCAACATTTTCCAGGGGTGCTGACCACGAGTAGAGCTCGGGTCAGCACCCAACACAGTCACCATATAACGAAGTGCAAAGCCAGAAACGTAGCAACAAGTCGAATACAGGAAAAGAAAATGGCAGAAAACCCCAAATCAATATCCAAACCTCGTGACAGGCTGTCCCCCATACTCATTTAAAGCGCATTTAAGAGTACACAAGCCCCACTATAGTGGAGGTTCAATTCTTTTTGCAGGTCTATAGTGAATTCTTGAAGTCGTGGAGTCAACCACCCTTATTTAAATTACAAAGGGCTCGATTTTGTACCAAGTCTATAGCAACATTGTGAACCAACCCATATTCGTTTATATTACAATAAGCCTTTAGTCGTGAACCTCACAAAGTGAAAACATTCATGTTGTGAACTGTCATGGTGATGGGATACCCACCTTTTTAATAACATATCATTCACCCTAGTGAATTAGGACCAATAGTAAAATAGGAACCAACCCTTTAGAGATAACACCCTCAGATTGAGTACACGTGCAAACACAAAGACAAAGAAGGGCATTAGCAAAACGCTAAGTAAGTCCGGCAACCATTACTCTTACCCATACCTCCTGGCAACCCTGCCGAGGTATGTAATTACCTTTCCTGGAGTATTATAATAACCACCATGTGAACAACATACCGTCATCAAAGGAGCTCACCACCTGAAGGTGCATTAGACAATCACAATTAAAATCACATGATTCTTAAGACAGTAAAGAGTGTTATGTTCTACCATCGAACCAACAATCACCATTTCAACGAAAACATGCCATCATATCATTTCCACATCGCTTTCGCAATTCTAAACTTACACATAGATTATACCATGTAAAACATAAGTCTTAGGCTTACAATTGTTTCGTGCAAGTGTGGATGTTTTTAATGACGTTAGATTTAAGGTATGAATATTTTACTGTAAATTGACGAATATTGCAGGTAGGAAAAAAGAAATTAAATTTTTGCTATTTTAGGGACATTACACACGAGTACCGATAGAGCTTTCTTTGTTAGAGGAAGGGAGAGATGGACATTATTTTTCGAATTTTAGAGAGTACTTTTCCCGCTGATTTTTTTTGTGGGAATAGGTTAGACCCCTCTGAACGAAACCCTAAAATTACACAATAGATTGTTATAATCGAAAATTGCCCCTATAGACCTCCCTATGTTAAAGCACTTAAAAGGAGGCAAGCCATCCCCCCGTTAAAGAACTTGTGGATCTGAAAAGGTTGCTAGGCCTCCAACAATCAAAACTACAAAGGAAGCTACTAATATCAATTCACTTACCCAATCCACCCATTCTTAGATGAATCTATAAACTTATGTGGATATTCGATTGGACAGTTTCTCGCAACAGATCTTAAATGCTACTGCAAAATACCATGAGGGGATACTTTATTATGCAGTGATGATCTATGATTAAAATGTAATATTAAAAGAATTTAGAATCAAGATAAATGCTACAACATTAAAAATAGAGCACACTATTACTATTTTGGACAAACTTTGTTGATGGGAACTTTGACCATAAAACTTTTAGGGGAACTTTTCCTTTAAAAATAATCTAGCTCACCAAAAATGTTGAGCTTTTCCACTTATTAATTCACATTCTCCTTAGACATCTAGTGTGCAAGTCCAAGTCTAGTAAATGAGAAACAGATAATAAAACGTAAATGACACTGAGCCACCAATCTTTAAAAGCCCAGAAAAAACACAAACATTCTCTATATTTACTAAGCATAAGATCCGTCCAAATTGAAAATTTGTATTGTCATATTAAATCAGTTAAAAAGAGTGCAATGCACTTAATCATCCGCAACATGAGAATTAGTTTTTCACTTCCTCTTCAACCTGGTCTGTCACCCTCAATATTTTCAGAATGTTAGGTTCTGTCACCTCGCAATCATAAAATGAACAGTTTTGGAATCAGCCTAAAAGTTGAAGGATGTCTCAAAGTTAAAGAATGTCTTAATTTTTAGGATTAATGTGGATTCCTCTAAATGCAAGCAGTGGAAATATATTGTTATACAATGTAAGGACATAGATAAAATTGTTATAAAAGAGGGTGACAACATGTAATCAACTAAACCTGTCTCTTAAATCAAAAGTAGGTGTAATATTAAACTTACAAGTCCATTGATTGCCAATGCCATTGGCACAGATCCATTCATGTATCAAATTTCTTAAGTTGGTAATTTCAATGTTTTCATCTACTTAGGTGGCAATTTCAATGTTTTGCACCCACTTAAATAGATTTTAAGTGACTATAAGTACGAAAACATTGAGATTGGAAACTCCAATAATTTGATAGCTCAACACACATATTAACGTCAATATGACACAACAGTACATAAATGCATCCATTCTACCGACCGAAACTATAAAATGACTAACATTTAAGTCCACCCAATTAATAACTTTGAAAAAACTGCAGAGACTTTCCAAGCTCAGGCTGTAAAGATACAACTTAAAATTACAAAATTGGGAACTCACTTATAAAAACAGTGAGGACACTGTCTCTTGCACCATTCCATAAGGTGAATTGATCCACGTAGCAATCTCCATGCTACCTGACCTTTGTGTAAAATTGCTTGAGCTCATTTGTGATTGTTGCAGCTTTATCTAACATTTACAAATATTCAAGTCTCAAATTGATGTACAAATTCCAGCCCACAAAGACTATTGTGTTCTAATCATCAATATTTTGAATCTCGCCCTTCAATATCCGAGTTGTGCTTTCAACAATGAATCCTAAAACAATTGGAATTACTTTCTTACCCCTCTTGATTTTCTTCTTACCCCTTTGCTTGAAGCATCTAGATCATTTCCAATTCAAGCATCTGAATCTCTACCAGATCTAGAATCCAAAACATGCTTCCTAGTCTGAATGTTATTAATGTTAGCACATTCACTCTGAATCATCATGCTACCTTGACGAGAAAAGGCCATCTCAATGACACTGCAGATAAAAAATCCTTATATTTGAGAACTTTATCAATAAACTCACTCTCATGATCAAAGGTGCCCAAGTTCTCAACAAGAAGCACCTCAGCATCTGTCTGGCAATATGCAGTCAAGTGTACACCATTTTAATTTTTCAACGAAACAACATAGAAGTTCCAGAACAACACTTATCCTTTGCTTCTCTATTTCCTTTCTTGAATTTGAGATGGATAGAAAGATTCACTTAGACCTAAATGTAAAATGCCTCAATTACTTTGTAGGCATCGAACTATTTGAATGAACTGAAAGATTTGAAAGCAATAGTCTTGAGGAGTACAAAAGTTGAAAAAGAGGGGGATGCTTTTTTATTGTGACTGTTTTTGAAATTAAAATTTAACTTTTCTTAGCTACTATAAATTGGCTGTGATATTCTACTTTTATGGGGTTACAAGATGAACTTGCATACAGCCAAAATCCCTCCAATACATGTATTGATATGTGGACTTCTTGGACGTCCTCCTTCCAACAGTGTTCTGCCACAGTCCCCCATGCATACCAAAAGCCATGGATTCTATGAATTGTTGGGTACAAGCATTGCATAGTTCAGAAAGTGGTCAAATGGTGGGCCTTGATGTCAGTTTTGATTCTAATATCCAACAAATGGCTCTTAGTAGCTCCAATGGCAATGATACAATTGAAATCCAAAAATACAAGGATCTTGATCCCATGTTCGACTATCGATGGTGGTTGAATATGGGAAAGAGCATCAAAATTTAACTGAAGGAAATGTGGCATCATCAACAAGTTGCATTCAATAAATTTCTACCACACTTACATTAGTGCGGAGACTCCTCCAACCAACTCCTTCCACAGACTCCTCCACAGGGAGACACAAAGGGAATCAGATTTCAGAACAATTACAACAAGAAGCAATTTCACTTGAGCTGTAGGCAATTCAGGCTTCATTCACATGGTAGGCAATCCAGGATTCATTCACATGGTAGGTAATCCGCCAATATGAAGCCACAAATATTGAGTAGTATATTCAGTTCACCGAACAACGACATCGTCAACGAGAGGCTTCTTCAATGGATGATAGTATCCTCAACTAGAGCATGGCTCTAATATCATAATATATTAAACAAGAAACAATTGTAATGATCAGTTGTATCATGACACTATTTTTGCCTCAATATATAGCCATATGAAATATTATAACAAACTGTGTAACATAAAAACTTGTAACAACCAAATTACCACATATAACAATAATTTGTTTGTGCCTTTTGTTGAATGTTTTATCTATTAATCTAATATTTAATAGCTTATTTAAAATGTCAAAATCTATGCTAGTTGATCCCATTTTATGATATTAATAGGTGAAAAATGCTCTTTAACAATTTTTTACATAAATATAACAATAATGTATGTTCCATTTATTGAATGCTTTATTTGTTAATCTAATATTGATGACTAATTTGTTTAATATGCCAAAATATAGGTTTTTTTATCCCATTTTCTGATATTGATACGTGAGAAATGCCTTTTAACCGAATTCTTTTATATATTGAAAGGTGATGTTTTCCAAAATAGTGATCTTTCATTAATGTCAGAATCTTACCCATGCAGCAATATAATTTACGTAGTCTTAAATAGGATGTTAAACCCTACCCTTCCTCAGAATTAACCCATGCTAAACATTGGCCAGGGCGTAATTATTAGACACGAGGGTGTTTGCATGGCCAGGTGTCCTTTCCAATGAACCCACGCTAAACATCGGAAACCACACGCTAGTCTTCCGTACTAGCAAGTTGAATATAATAATCTCTGTTTTTTTTGTTTTTGCAATTAAGGTGTCTCTTTTTGTTTTTCCTATATCAAATTTTAGTTAACATATGTATTATTTGGCTCACACATGAAGTCCGCATGTTTTTTACTCATGGCTCAGGTCTTCCCTAAGCTTGCTTGGGGAACCTTTCCTCTAAACATGGAGGCTTTACTCAATAAACAGCTATCATAGCACGTTCGATCTTGGCATATGAAACAATACCTATAATTTCACTAAATATTGGAAAATACTTTCCAAAATCATTTTATTTAACCCCCTCCCAATATGCCTTCCCAATTTAAAAAAACCCTTATTTTCACTAGATATTTGATGTATCAATTTTTTCATTAACATTTTTTATACCCCTTTATATTTCTACCTAGTATATTGATATGATACCCCTCTTATGACCCCACATGCATTCTACAATGCACCTTGCTTCTTTCGATGTATATCGTGGATGCCCATTACTTCATCCACAATGCAATTACTCAACCACATATCATTATGATTTGCAACATCTAATGGTCTAATGAAGAGATAGGAGATCACTTTTTGTATGTCACTAGAGCCAATGCACATAGTACACCATTTATATTGCATGTTGTAGTTCCCCAATTGCTGATTAAGCCTGTTGTGGGCTAGGTATCCAAGCCCCTAGGGCATGTAACAAGCTCCAGGAGGCTGACTAAACCTCACAAGGCCTGTAATAGGCACGAGTGGTTGGGTATTCAATCCCCCAAGGCCTATTGAGGGCTTATAATAGGCCCTGGAGGCTTAGAGCCTCCCAAGGCTATTGGTAACAACTGGATCAGTGCTATTGGTAACAATTGGTTGTCAATGACCACTGTCTCTCAACTATGATCGACTGGAAACCCAGTTCACCATGAAACCCCTCGGCTCAAGCATGCTTCAAGATGTGATTTCTCTGCATACAGGTAAGCCTGAGCCTTGCGTTAACCCGATTTCTCATCTAGTCGTGATCCCGCAGCTCCATTTAGCAGATATTTGTCAGCCTTCCCATATAAAAAAGACCCCAAAGTATTTTTGTATTGCTACATTAAATAAAAAAAACCCTTTCCCCCTTAATATATAAGCAATATAATTTTTAGGTTTTCATGAATATTTAATACCGCAATATGAATGAACCTGGTATTATATTGCCTTCTAGTGAAGCCCCCGTGCCTCTAAACCCCAGTTTTCTTTTTCTTCTCCAAACATTTCTCCATACAAGCAGGGTTTCAATGAAAGGTTGGGCTATGTTTCAGGAGGTCGAACCATATACTACTTAGGTTTGTACTTCAATCTTAATGAATTTTCTATTATTTTATTTTATTGTTAATTTTTTTTTTGTTTACTCTCTTCTGTATAGGTCGAGCGGTACTTGAATAGTTCAGTCACACATCAGTTCATTTGGAAAATAGCGCGTCTTCCCTAAGGGATTTGATGGCCCCTGCATTCCCTCTTTCCTGTAGCTTTGTCTACTGAGCTTACGAACATAAGACAACCGCAGAGAGAACTCTTTGAACTGTTTTATTATATATATGTATTTGTAACTGGTTTGCAGAAGGATGCCCAGCAGCTTGCTTCTCTTGTCCCCATCGCGAGTGGAAGCCTTGCTACCCTTCCTCTCTTCCTCTTGTCGGACATGTCTAGGGCGTAGAGTCCATCCTAATAGTGAAGGAGTTGCGAAGAATGGAAACATTGGTATATTTGGTGCTTGTAGGTAAGAGTATAAGCTAAAGGTCACGCCAACTGGTGCACCAAGTTAGAGTCCTGCCTGTGCCCACGGTTCCCCACGTAGCTCTGTTATATATATATATATATATATATTTTTCAATTAATTGGAATGGCTCTAACCTCAGGTTTTAGAATCGGTCTGCTTGGTCACCGTAACCGTAACCATAAGCAGAGAGTTTTCCATTCGCCCCTTTTTTTTTTTTTTTAATTATATCATAGTGTCAAATTCCCACACAACTGTAAGTAGTTCCCAGATAGATACCAATTGCCTTTTTTTTTTCCAGATGCGTAGTGCAACACTAATTTCGTGGCTCCTTGCAAACTCTTGTGAGGGTGCTTCTTTGAGAATCATGACAAAGACTGGCTGATTGATGACCTGTTAATGCTCCCAATGGAATACTTTCGACCGATAATGGAGTCCATCAGAAGGCAGGGAGATTATGAGAGCTTCATCGGTCGAGCTCTAGTACTGTACGTTGACAGGTGGGTTTATGATGTGATTAAACCCCATGGTCACATGAAGGGCAAGGTCTCTGAAACGAAAAATGTAATAGAATGTATCATTAGGCTGCTTCTCGTGGAGAAAGAAGATACTGTGCTTTCTGTTTGGACTCCTTCACTATGCCTTTGCATGGAACCCGAAATCATATATATATTTTTTTCAGGAATACCCGTAAAGCGCTGCGCCATGGACTTGAAATTCGAAGTGTTGGTGTTTAGTAGTGTTGTCGGCGATCTCTTGGAGGCTCTTGATCATTTCTTACCCACCTTGTTGGTTCCTCCGCCATTCACAGAGAGTCGCCGAGGTATCGAGACCGACAGAATGAGGAGACCGTAACTCCATGGTTGTCACCAGCATTGCTTCACTGTCGCTTGAGATCATGAAGCCTGTGTTTGTTCTTGGATAAATTGCAGAGAGCTATCTAGAATCTCAGGACTCCCCGCGTTGTTAAATCCACAGCACCATCCACATCCACGTGGCAAATTTCTATTCACTCTATGAGTGAGGAATCTAGCTGACGTGGATGGTTACGCTTCTCCTTGTGAGGCGTAATTATTAAAAAATGACATTTTAGCTATACATTAACATTTGTGAAGGAAGGGTAGTAGGAGTGGGGTACTTTATGTTATTGTAGGAAATGAAAAGCTTGCATAGTGAATTTGGTTAGAAATAAAATAGGCAAAGATTGTTTAGATGTTTAGTGGCAATAACAAGAAGGCAAATGAAATGGAAAACAAGGTCACCTAGGTGGATAGGGGTTCTCATCAACAATTAGTATCTTTAAGGAATGTAACTCTATTTAACTTGCAAGAGGGAGCATTTTGGTAGCATAGCATATTTATTGGCGAGTTGAAGCATAAAAAGAGGTAGACTTTATAGAAGAAAATAAGAGACAACAACAATTACAAAAGAACACAAAAATTAGGTAGTGAAAGCTTAACTAGGCATAAAGAGAAAAATAGATCAAATTTACAACAGAAAATAAGAGAATAACAATCACACAAAAACACATGAATTGCATGGTAAAACCTTAATGAAACATCGGAGACATCCACTCACAAAAATCGATAATGGTATTGCTCAAACATATTTGCAATCACCCTTAATTGCTTACACCCTTCCCCTTTTCCCAAATTGCCTCTTGGGGCTATCGAAATATATAGCATACTTCTCACAATTACAAGAAATTGCTCCATTCAAAATGTTGTCTCTTATTATTGCCAAGCTTGAAAGAAATAATTACCAGATCCAAGGCCACTTAAATATTCTAGATGTGTCTCACAACCACATTCTAGCTCCAGTGTTGAGCAAAGGCTCTGGAATTACACTAGCATAATGCCCATGTGAGAGTGTTGAGTTAAAAGGCTCTAAAGATCACTCGGGGTTACTAGATCTCAAGTGTTGAGTCAAGAGGACTCTAAATAGCACTTACGTGTCTTATCACAACTATTTCGACTTGATTAAATAAATATTATTATCATCATCTACTGTGGGAACTACCATGTTAAAACGAGGGAATCTGACATGCAAAGGGAGAGACTAGAGGTGCCTTTACCAGCTTACCAAAACCGTCCAAAGAAGTGGACCCTTTCCTTAAAAAGGGTTAAAAGAAGCATCATGTGAAACAAAATGCTAAGGACCACAAAGTTAGTATCATTATTTAGGAGTTTTAATATATAATGTTATTATTTATTACATGTATATTTATACATAAGTGGGCTGCCACTTACTAAGTGTTAGTTATTAATATTTAGATAGAATTGTAATTTTATATTATTATTATTATACAAAGATTAAATATATATAAAAAAATACTTTAATCAAACAAAGTGAGAAGTCCTAGTTCCAAAATAATTAGCAGTTAAGTAAACAAATATTATTTTATAATTTAAATTATTTTAAAGAAACCAGTAAATTCCAAGAGCCCTAATTCAAGATTTGTCCTACTCAAGGAGGATAGACCCCAAAGTTTGGGGGATCTTTTTTTTCTGTTGGTATTATTATTCCAAGAAGAACTCTCTGCTCCAGGAAGTGAACTCTTCCTATAGATTTTTTAGATCTGAACCAGCTACACCTCTAGGGCTTCTACTTCTCAGTTTGCATGTCAGAACCAGCTCAGGGGGGATTCTTACTAAACCAGGAACGATTTTAGAATAATGGTTGGGAGGAACGTGGTAGTCCCAAGGTCATCCATCCAAGATCAGTTAACAGGTTAGCTAAGAGTCTAGTAGTTTTCATTTACTAGTTGGCTGAGTGTGCACATCATTATCGGCAGGAGCAAGCTACAGGAATCAGCAGGGCATTGTTAGCAGGAGCAAGCTACAGGAATTAGCAGTTACCCAATTTCTATGGGACTTTCCCATTTAATTATTTTATTTCACAAATAGAATATTAAAATAGTAGGGTTCTCTATACTAGTTTAAATTCGAGAATTTCCCAAAATCCAATTGCATTGCTTAGTAGTTCTAGCTAGCTAGCCTTTGCTAACTAATCGTATTGTGGTTTTACTTCATCAAAGTCTAATCTTTTATTCTCTCTCTTATATGTCCATAAATTCTTGTTTAAATTGCAACATAGTTATATAACTACTGAAATCATTTCAGCAAACATCGTTGATTTCTAGACTAAACTTTTACAAACCCAGCTATTCAAATTTACATCAAATTCAGCCAACATCCACTACATTCAACTGTTTATATCTATTACAAAAACATAGACTGATATTTTCTGCTTCATCGAATTAATTAGTTTTTCTATTACATATACATATTCTATTACCAAAACAGAGATCGATATTTTTATTCTTCATTGATATATTCTATTACAAAAATAGAGTCAATATCTAGGACATAAATCTTTACATTCTCATACACTTGTCTTCTCACAAGAAAACAACATCATTACATAGCTATCGCTACTACCTGTCATCCTAGCACATCAAAGAGACATCGGGCCTTTCCAAAAACACAGACTTAGTATCCTATCAAATCAAGAACTTATACCAACAGCCATACAGTACTTTCAACGATGAATACAGATGCTAAATTTTTACACATAGGCGCTTATTGAAACTTAGATCAAGGGTCGAATCCCATGGCATCCTCAAGCCATTAACCGGTGAATGTTTCTCCTACAGGACTCACGTATAAAAGGAACCATGGACAATATTTCCAAACAAACCTCATATCGAAACAAAGCCCCATTGATTCAACGCAGACAACACATAAAGCAAAGATTTGCGTACTCAAACCCTAGCTGCATTACCAAAATAGAAGTACAGAAAACCCCATCTAATTTTCCTACGTTTTTCTTTCACGAGCAATTAGTTCCATACACTGAAGTATCAGGATTTTAGCAAACTCAGGAAATATGTAAAACAAAACGAAACCAATACTCAAACTCTAGCCACGTTGCAAGACAGGGATACAGAGAAGTAAGTCAGAGTCATTTCTTCTACCAAGTAACACATCACTTTACACAGAATCTAAAGAAACAAATCAACCCAGGAGGGGCGTAGATCACAGTGCATTCATATATCATTATAGCTACAATACAAGAGTAAAAACCCCAATGCCAAATGTACACTAGATTTTAAATACACAAGATATGTAGAAGTCAGTATTAGATTTCGTGGCAGATCCCACAGTAATCCCATTCCACGTTAAAACATAAATTACAGAGTACAGGGAAAGGGAAATGTTGAACAACAAGATAGACCCAACGTCATTTAAAACATTAGTTACATCACAGTCCTAGCTGTGGACTCGACTTTCAAATTACAATTTAAAAGATCCTCCTTCTCCCTGGTCCAACCAATAAGTGACCAATAGACTCCCCAAGGTGAAGTGGTAAGTCAAGGGCTTACGGGAGCCTCCATTCTAAACCATGTAAACGCATACATACAAACACTAGAGGTGCGAGAGGTAGGGTACAAGTGGGTAAGCTAGACTTACCATTACCCTAGACACAACACTATGAAACATTGCCGCTCCCATACCAAAGCATTTATCACCTGCCAAGTTTGACATGTAATAACAGTTAATTCAACTCTGTGTTTTCAAATCAAGACAGAAAGATAAAATGTCAATGACAAATGGAGACTATTTTTCCTTACATATAAGAAGCACGACCTCCCTACGCCATAGTCGAGTTCAACATTTTCCAGGGGTGCTGACCACGAGTAGAGCTCGGGTCAGCACCCAACACAGTCACCATATAATGAAGTGCAAAGCCAGAAACGTAGCAACAAGTCGAATACAGGAAAAGAAAATGGCAGAAAACCCCAAATCAATATCCAAACCTCGTGACAGGCTGTCCCCCATACTCATTTAAAGTGCATTTAAGAGTACACAAACCCCACTATAGTGGAGGTTCAATTCTTTTTGCAGGTCTATAGTGAATTCTTGAAGTCGTGGAGTCAACCACCCTTATTTAAATTACAAAGGGCTCGATTTTGTACCAAGTCTATAGCAACATTGTGAACCAACCCATATTCGTTTATATTACAATAAGCCTTTAGTCGTGAACCACACAAAGTGAAAACATTCATGTTGTGAACTGTCATGGTGATGGGATACCCACCTTTTTAATAACATATCATTCACCCTGGTGAATTAGGACCAATAGTAAAATAGGAACCAACCCTTTAGAGATAACACCCTCAGATTGAGTACACGTGCAAACACAAAGACAAAGAAGGGCATTAGCAAAACGCTAAGTAAGTCCGGCAACCATTACTCTTACCCATACCTCCTGGCAACCCTGCCGAGGTATGTAATTACCTTTCCTGGAGTATTATAATAACCACCATGTGAACAACATACCGTCATCAAAGGAGCTCACCACCTGAAGGTGCATTAGACAATCACAATTAAAATCACATGATTCTTAAGACAGTAAAGAGTGTTATGTTCTACCTTCGAACCAACAATCACCATTTCAACGAAAACATGCCATCATATCATTTCCACATTGCTTTCGCAATTCTAAACTTACACATAGATTAGACCATGTAAAACATAAGTCTTAGGCTTACAATTGTTTCGTGCAAGTGTGGATGTTTTTAATGACGTTAGATTTAAGGTATGAATATTTTACTGTAAATTGACGAATATTGCAGGTAGGAAAAAAGAAATTAAATTTTTGCTATTTTAGGGACATTACACACGAGTACCGATAGAGCTTTCTTTGTTAGAGGAAGGGAGAGATGGACATTATTTTTCGAATTTTAGAGAGTACTTTTCCCGCTGATTTTTTTTGTGGGAATAGGTTAGACCCCTCTGAATGAAACCCTAAAATTACACAATAGATTGTTATAATCGAAAATTGCCCCTATAGACCTCCCTATGTTAAAGCACTTAAAAGGAGGCAAGCCATCCCCCCGTTAAAGAACTTGTGGATCTGAAAAGGTTGCTAGGCCTCCAACAATCAAAACTACAAAGGAAGCTACTAATATCAATTCACTTACCTAATCCACCCATTCTTAGATGAATCTATAAACTTATGTGGATATTCGATTGGATAGTTTCTCGCAACAGATCTTAAATGCTACTGCAAAATACCATGAGGGGATACTTTATTATGCAGTGATGATCTATGATTAAAATGTAATATTAAAAGAATTTAGAATCAAGATAAATGCTACAACATTAAAAATAGAGCACACTATTACTATTTTGGACAAACTTTGTTGATGGGAACTTTGACCATAAAACTTTTAGGGGAACTTTTCCTTTAAAAATAATCTAGCTCACCAAAAATGTTGAGCTTTTCCACTTATTAATTCACTTTCTCCTTAGACATCTAGTGTGCAAGTCCAAGTCTAGTAAATGAGAAACAGATAATAAAACGTAAATGACACTGAGCCACCAATCTTTAAAAGCCCAGAAAAAACACAAACATTCTCTATATTTACTAAGCATAAGATCCGTCCAAATTGAAAATTTGTATTGTCATATTAAATCAGTTAAAAAGAGTGCAATGCACTTAATCATCCGCAACATGAGAATTAGTTTTTCACTTCCTCTTCAACCTGGTCTGTCACCCTCAATATTTTCAGAATGTTAGGTTCTGTCACCTCGCAATCATAAAATGAACAGTTTTGGAATCAGCCTAAAAGTTGAAGGATGTCTCAAAGTTAAAGAATGTCTTAATTTTTAGGATTAATGTGGATTCCTCTAAATGCAAGCAGTGGAAATATATTGTTATACAATGTAAGGACATAGATAAAATTGTTATAAAAGAGGGTGACAACATGTAATCAACTAAACCTGTCTCTTAAATCAAAAGTAGGTGTAATATTAAACTTACAAGTCCATTGATTGCCAATGCCATTGGCACAGATCCATTCATGTATCAAATTTCTTAAGTTGGTAATTTCAATGTTTTCATCTACTTAGGTGGCAATTTCAATGTTTTGCACCCACTTAAATAGATTTTAAGTGACTATAAGTATGAAAACATTGAGATTGGAAACTCCAATAATTTGATAGCTCAACACACATATTAACGTCAATATGACACAACAGTACATAAATGCATCCATTCTACCGACCGAAACTATAAAATGACTAACATTTAAGTCCACCCAATTAATAACTTTGAAAAAACTGTAGAGACTTTCCAAGCTCAGGCTGTAAAGATACAACTTAAAATTACAAAATTGGGAACTCACTTATAAAAACAGTGAGGACACTGTCTCTTGCACCATTCCATAAGGTGAATTGATCCACGTAGCAATCTCCATGCTACCTGACCTTTGTGTAAAATTGCTTGAGCTCATTTGTGATTGTTGCAGCTTTATCTAACATTTACAAATATTCAAGTCTCAAATTGATGTACAAATTCCAGCCCACAAAGACTATTGTGTTCTAATCATCAATATTTTGAATCTCGCCCTTTAATATCCGGGTTGTGCTTTCAACAATGAATCCTAAAACAATTGGAATTACTTTCTTACCCCTCTTGATTTTCTTCTTACCCCTTTGCTTGAAGCATCTAGATCATTTCCAATTCAAGCATCTGAATCTCTACCAGATCTAGAATCCAAAACATGCTTCCTAGTCTGAATGTTATTAATGTTAGCACATTCACTCTGAATCATCATGCTACCTTGACGAGAAAAGGCCATCTCAATGACACTGCAGATAAAAAATCCTTATATTTGAGAACTTTATCAATAAACTCACTCTCATGATCAAAGGTGCCCAATTTCTCAACAAGAAGCACCTCAGCATCTGTCTGGCAATATGCAGTCAAGTGTACACCATTTTAATTTTTCAACGAAACAACATAGAACTTCCAGAACAACACTTATCCTTTGCTTCTCTATTTCCTTTCTTGAATTTGAGATGGATAGAAAGATTCACTTAGACCTAAATGTAAAATGCCTCAATTACTTTGTAGGCATCGAACTATTTGAATGAACTGAAAGATTTGAAAGCAATAGTCTTGAGGAGTACAAAAGTTGAAAAAGAGGGGGATGCTTTTTTATTGTGACTGTTTTTGAAATTAAAATTTAACTTTTCTTAGCTACTATAAATTGGCTGTGATATTCTACTTTTATGGGGTTACAAGATGAACTTGCATACAGCCAAAATCCCTCCAATACATGTATTGATATGTGGACTTCTTGGACTTCCTCCTTCCAACAGTGTTCTGCCACAATCCCCCATGCATACCAAAAGCCATGGATTCTATGAATTGTTGGGTACAAGCATTGCATAGTTCAGAAAGTGGTCAAATGGTGGGCCTTGATGTCAGTTTTGATTCTAATATCCAACAAATGGCTCTTAGTAGCTCCAATGGCAATGATACAATTGAAATCCAAAAATACAAGGATCTTGATCCCATGTTCGACTATCGATGGTGGTTGAATATGGGAAAGAGCATCAAAATTTAACTGAAGGAAATGTGGCATCATCAACAAGTTGCATTCAATAAATTTCTACCACACTTACATTAGTGCGGAGACTCCTCCAACCAACTCCTTCCACAGACTCCTCCACAGGGAGACACAAAGGGAATCAGATTTCAGAACAATTACAACAAGAAGCAATTTCACTTGAGCTGTAGGCAATTCAGGCTTCATTCACATGGTAGGCAATCCAGGATTCATTCACATGGTAGGTAATCCGCCAATATGAAGCCACAAATATTGAGTAGTATATTCAGTTCACCGAACAACGACATCGTCAACGAGAGGCTTCTTCACTGAATGATAGTATCCTCAACTAGAGCATGGCTCTAATATCATAATATATTAAACAAGAAACAATTGTAATGATGAGTTGTATCATGACACTATTTTTGCCTCAATATATAGCCATATGAAATATTATAACAAACTGTGTAACATAAAAACTTGTAACAACCAAATTACCACATATAACAATAATTTGTTTGTGCCTTTTGTTGAATGTTTTATATATTAATCTAATATTTAATAGCTTATTTAAAATGTCAAAATCTATGCTAGTTGATCCCATTTTATGATATTAATAGGTGAAAAATGCTCTTTAACAATTTTTTACATAAATATAACAATAATGTATGTTCCATTTATTGAATGCTTTATTTGTTAATCTAATATTGATGACTAATTTGTTTAATATGCCAAAATATAGGTTTTTTTATCCCATTTTCTTATATTGATACGTGAGAAATGCCTTTTAACCGAATTCTTTTATATATTGAAAGGTGATGTTTTCCAAAATAGTGATCTTTCATTAATGTCAGAATCTTACCCATGCAGCAATATAATTTACGTAGTCTTAAATAGGATGTTAAACCCTACCCTTCCTCAGAATTAACCCATGCTAAACATTGGCCAGGGCGTAATTATTAGACACGAGGGTGTTTGCATGGCCAGGTGTCCTTTCCAATGAACCCACGCTAAACATCGGAAACCACACGCTAGTCTTCCGTACTAGCAAGTTGAATATAATAATCTCTGTTTTTTTTGTTTTTGCAATTAAGGTGTCTCTTTTTGTTTTTCCTATATCAAATTTTAGTTAACATATGTATTATTTGGCTCACACATGAAGTCCGCATGTTTTTTACTCATGGCTCAGGTCTTCCCTAAGCTTGCTTGGGGAACCTTTCCTCTAAACATGGAGGCTTTACTCAATAAACAGCTATCATAGCACGTTCGATCTTGGCATATGAAACAATACCTATAATTTCACTAAATATTGGAAAATACTTTCCAAAATCATTTTATTTAACCCCCTCCCAATATGCCTTCCCAATTTAAAAAAACCCTTATTTTCACTAGATATTGTATGTATCAATTTTTTCATTAACATTTTTTATACCCCTTTATATTTCTACCTAGTATATTGATATGATACCCCTCTTATGACCCCACATGCATTCTACAATGCACCTTGCTTCTTTCGATGTATATCGTGGATGCCCATTACTTCATCCAGAATGCAATTACTCAACCACATATCATTATGATTTGCAACATCTAATGGTCTAATGAAGAGATAGGAGATCACTTTTTGTATGTCACTAGAGCCAATGCACATAGTACACCATTTATATTGCATGTTGTAGTTCCCCAATTGCTGATTAAGCCTGTTGTGGGCTAGGTATCCAAGCCCCTAGGGCATGTAACAAGCTCCAGGAGGCTGACTAAACCTAACAAGGCCTGTAATAGGCACGAGTGGTTGGGTATTCAATCCCCCAAGGCCTATTGAGGGCTTATAATAGGCCCTGGAGGCTTAGAGCCTCCCAAGGCTATTGGTAACAACTGGCTCAGTGCTATTGGTAACAATTGGTTGTCAATGACCACTGTCTCTCAACTATGATCGACTGGAAACCGAGTTCACCATGAAACCCCTCGGCTCAAGCATGCTTCAAGATGTGATTTCTCTGCATACAGGTAAGCCTGAGCCTTGCGTTAACCCGATTTCTCATCCAGTCGTGATCCCGCCAGCTCCATTTAGCAGATATTTGTCATCCTGCCCATATAAAAAAGACCCCAAAGTATTTTTGTATTGCTACATTAAATAAAAAAAACCCTTTGCCCCTTAATATATAAGCAATATAATTTTTAGGTTTTCATGAATATTTAATACCGCAATATGAATGAACCTGGTATTATATTGCCTCTAAACCCCAGTTTTCTTTTTCTTCTCCAAACATTTCTCCATACAAGCAGGGTTTCAATGAAAGGTTGGGCTATGTTTCAGGAGGTCGAACCATATACTACTTAGGTTTGTACTTCAATCTTAATGAATTTTCTATTATTTTATTTTATTGTTAATTTTTTTTTTGTTTACTCTCTTCTGTACAGGTCGAGCGGTACTTGAATAGTTCAGTCATACATCAGTTCATTTGGAAAATAGCGCGTCTTCCCTAAGGGATTTGATGGCCCCTGCATTCCCTCTTTCCTGTAGCTTTGTCTTCTGAGCTTACGAACAGAAGACAACCGCAGAGAGAACTCTTTGAACTGTTTTATTATATATATGTATTTGTAACTGGTTTGCAGAAGGATGCCCAGCAGCTTGCTTCCCTTGTCCCCATCGCGAGTGGCAGCCTTGCTACCCTTCCTCTCTTCCTCTTGTCGGACATGTCTAGGGCGTAGAGTCCATCCTAATAGTGAAGGAGTTGCGAAGAATGGAAACATTGGTATATTTGGTGCTTGTAGGTAAGAGTATAAGCTAAAGGTCACGCCAACTGGTGCACCAAGTTAGAGTCCTGCCTGTGCCCACGGTTCCCGACGTAGCTCTGTTATATATATATATATATATATATATTTCAATTAATTGGAATGGCTCTAACCTCAGGTTTTAGAATCGGTCTGCTTGGTCACCGTAACCGTAACCGTAAGCAGAGAATTTTCCATTCGCCCTTTTTTTTTTTTAAATTATATCGTAGTGTCAAATTCCCACACAACTGTAAGTAGTTCCCAGATAGATACCAATTGCCTTTTTTTTTTCCAGATGCGTAGTGCAACACTAATTTCGTGGCTCCTTGCGAACTCTTGTGAGGGTGCTTCTTTGAGAATCATGACAAAGACTGGCTGATTGATGACCTGTTAATGCTCCCAATGGAATACTTTCGACCGATAATGGAGTCCATCAGAAAGCAGGGAGATTATGAGAGCTTCATCGGTCGAGCTCTAGTACTGTACGTTGACAGGTGGGTTTATGATGTGATTAAACCCCATGGTCACATGAAGGGCAAGGTCTCTGAAACGAAAAATGTAATAGAATGTATCATTAGGCTGCTTCTCGTGGAGAAAGAAGATACTGTGCTTTCTGTTTGGGCTCCTTCACTGTGCCTTTGCATGGAACCCGAAATCATATATTTTTTTTTTCAGGAATACCCGTAAAGCGCTGCACCATGGACTTGAAATTCGAAGTGTTGGTGTTTAGTAGTGTTTTCGGCGATCTCTTGGAGGCTCTTGATCATTTCTTACCCACCTTGTTGGTTCCTCCGCCATTCACAGAGAGTCGCCGAGGTATCGAGACCGAAAGAATGAGGAGACCGTAACTCCATGGTTGTCACCAGCGTTGCTTCACTGTCGCTTGAGATCATGAAGCCTGTGTTTGTTCTTGGATAAATTGCAGAGAGCTATCTAGAATCTCAGGACTCCCCGCGTTGTTAAATCCACAGCACCATCCACATCCACGTGGCAAATTTCTATTCACTCTATGAGTGAGGAATCTAGCTGACGTGGATGGTTACGCTTCTCCTTGTGAGGCGTAATTATTAAAAAATGACATTTTAGCTATACATTAACATTTGTGAAGGAAGGGTAGTAGGAGTGGGGTACTTTATGTTATTGTAGGAAATGAAAAGCTTGCATAGTGAATTTGGTTAGAAATAAAATAGGCAAAGATTGTTTAGATGTTTAGTGGCAATAACAAGAAGGCAAATGAAATGGAAAACAAGGTCACCTAGGTGGATAGGGGTTCTCATCAACAATTAGTATCTTTAAGGAATGTAACTCTATTTAACTTGCAAGAGGGAGCATTTTGGTAGCATAGCATATTTATTGGCGAGTTGAAGCATAAAAAGAGGTAGACTTTATAGAAGAAAATAAGAGACAACAACAATTACAAAAGAACACAAAAATTAGGTAGTGAAAGCTTAACTAGGCATAAAGAGAAAAATAGATCAAATTTACAACAGAAAATAAGAGAATAACAATCACACAAAAACACATGAATTGCATGGTAAAACCTTAATGAAACATCGGAGACATCCACTCGCAAAAATCGATAATGGTATTGCTCAAACATATTTGCAATCACCCTTAATTGCTTACACCCTTCCCCTTTTCCCAAATTGCCTCTTGGGGCTATGGAAATATATAGCATACTTCTCACAATTACAAGAAATTGCTCCATTCAAAATGTTGTCTCTTATTATTGCCAATTATTTTTAACAAACACAAGAGTAATGAAATCTTTAACACTCTTTAAGAAAGTTGAATTGGGTCTAGACTATGTTGTTTTTTTGTTCGAGAGAGTTTGACTTGTAATGTTTCTTGGCACAGAGTGGCTTACTTAGGGTGGAAATAAAACATAGATATCCTTCAATCAACATCCTCACAATGTCTAGTTTTAGATGCTTCAGTGATTTTAGTATGGACAACATTTCAGACCTTTAGAAAACGTTGAGGAGAAATATTCATGATTTCAGACCTTTAGAAAACGTTGACGAGAAATATTCATGAGCAAGTAAATGGCATGAGACAAACCATTAGATACTTACCAAAAAATCAAAGCTTCACGGGGAAGAAAAGAGTTGGAAACTTAAATGCAAGGGAACACTTTTAGACTAGACCAAGCAGAAAAAAGAATGGAAAAACATTACAACATGATCACAGAATTTACTCGAGGGACTTATTTAGCAATAGAGCATCCAATATTTTAAGAGGGTTCAATAATGGAGAATGATAATGAAAAGAGACACGCCTTGCAATTGGCGATCATGTTTAGTTCTAAATAGAGGGATACGAGAGTAGTAGGATGCCCACATGGAGGAAACCAAAAGTGGGCATAATTTCCCTTAAAATATTATGTACGTGTTTCATTTTTGTATCTTAATTTTGGGTGTATTTGTTCAACACTATAACTTTGGGAGAAACAAACAAAGTTACAATCATTGTTTCTATTCAATAAGGGATTTAGATTAAACAATATTTCTTTTATCCCTTTTTATGAACTTTGGCTAATTTGATAGTTCTCGACTTCTTTATAATTGATAAAAATACCTATTTGGGTAAACAAGTAACCACTATTTGGGGAGAATTTGGAAAATCTTTGATTTTCAGATAATAATGTTAAAATGGTATAAATGTAAAGATATAAAAGTAGACTTAAGGATTTTTTACAAAGATGAATCTCATATTAATTTTAATGTTAATTTTAGAAGTAGACTTCCATGATATATGGTGTATATCACTTAAACCAATCTTAAGTGAATTGATATTCTGTTGTGTTAACCAAAAATAAAAACAAATAATTTAAAAAACTTATAATATGTATGATGCAAATCACCACATAAAATAAATGGTCCCAAAAAATTTATACAGGGAAGATTTTTCTAGTCTTTTAGAGTTTATCATGAGTGTTAGCTTTACATGAATAGATGGAAGTACCCTTCCTAATTTTATTTTATGCATCTCATATAGCGAAACAATAATGAAGTTACTTTTTTTTAATGAAAGAATATTAGAAGATAAAGATGGAAAAGTTTTTAAATTATTATTTTTTAAATAATTATTAAAATAAATTTTAATGGTTCTAACTAATTAAAATAAAATATAATTTTATAGTAAATAAAAGTTTTGGAAATATGGAAATTTGAAATTTTGTATGTGTGAAATGCATTTTTAAATTTTATTTTGTAAAAAAAATTATAAATAACAAGAATATTTAATAATTTAGAAGGGAAAAAATACATTTTCATTTTATTGATGATGATGACAATTAACATCCATATAGACCAATTTTGGTAATTCGAACCTTAAGAAAGAAAAGTAAGGAACTACATGGTTTGGTTTAGAGTTTTATTTATGTCCTCAAAAATATTGGAGAGGAGTGTTTCTAAATTATTACAATTTTTATGAGATAGAAGGCTGGGTAGGTTCAAATTGTAACAAAAAACCTTGAACTCTAACCTTATGTGGGTGTACATAGGGAAATCTAAGAGGAAGTGCTTTTCATTCTCAACACTCATAGTCTAACAAATATGGCATATCCTTTTAGTTCACATATTTAATAGGAAAGGTCCAACACATTGTTTCACTATGCCTCATGAGAGTTCATTCTTATTTGAGCTATGTACATATTCTTCTTTACGCTAGTTAAAACAAAGATATAATTTTGATATCCAATATTAGGGTTAATGACCCCTTATAATATCTTAATTTTATTTGATCGTGTAAATTTTCATCACACCAGAGTTTCTCTTTGAACTTCAAAGTAACTTATACTTTTAATATCATCTATATTTTGCAAAGTGGCATTTTCATCAATTCCCCACATATTTAACCAAGCCATGCCATCTATATGCAAACCTTATTTGAGACTTAGGTGGTTTTGACTAGAATTTAAAGCAATTTTTGGAAGTTTATGGTATCCCAAGTTATTTGTTTTCTCTGGTACATTAGGTACATAGTCATAGCTATGCTCTCAATGGGGAAAATACTCACTTTAATTAACAGAATATGATATGGCGTTTTTATTTTAATTTTATGATTGCAAGTCATCAAATTCTTTTATATTTTCCCAATACTTCTCCAAGATTCTCTATAGAGGATGTAGGACAAAACTTCACACCTATACATGAGAAGAAAGAGTGACAAGTGTTTCAAAGAATAATTTCTTTTTATTTCACATCACAAGGTTTTCAAAGTTACGATTGTTTTCAATACCAAAATAAAATCTCCACCCTCTATTGATAATTTTTCTTGATGTTTTAGTTCCAGGTAAGCTTGTGATGGATATTAACCCCAAGATATGTGTAATACGTCACTTCTCCAAGCTACTATTATCATACAAAAAATGAGTGTAAGTGACCTTATTAGTTTTTATCAACAAAACTTTGGTTTTTTCAATATTGAAGGTCATGCCCATACTATAGCACAAATCCTTGAGAATTCTTAATTGAGAATTCTTCATGATTTGAATAATAAAAACAACAAAAATAATTTTCTTATCTCATTTGAAAAATTAAATCATGATAAAAAATATCCATGTATTAATTTAATATTTATGTATTAATAATTTGTAGAAAAATTAACCATCTATATGATACCTTATTTTTATAAATCACCAGTAGATTTGTTGAGATTAAGGATGAAAAATGACGTCAATCAACATATATCGACCACTTTTTTTTCACTAGAAAATAACATACCATACTTTATATTCAATGTATAAAATATGCTTACCAACTATAATACATTTCACAAACATATTTGCCTCTACTTTCCCAAATCAAGGATAGAATAACTATTTAGATTCCAATTAAAAATCTTACATGCACTTCAAAACATACCAAAACCTTCCTCAAATATGTATTATGGAAGAATTTAGAGTTATCCACCTTATTGATTATTGCTACTACAACCTCAAAGTAGTTATGCATAGCTCCTTCTTGGCCATGCTTTTTCCCCCTTCTTCTTTTTTGAACATGGCCTATTGTTAATATAGAAAAATATTCTCTCTTTGATTTTTAGACAAACTCTAGTAAAAATTATTTTTTCCCCTTCCCTTGTTATCTATTGAAAAACTTGCCTTTGTCATGCAATTTCAAGGCAATAAAGATTCTGTATATCTAGTCTTCCATTATTGCAAGTAAAATATTGATGTGAAAGTGTACAAGGGTTTCTTCTATTTCTTGCCAATTGTTTAACTTTTCTTACTTTATATTCCTGTGCTTGGATGTTCATGTATTTCCTCATCTAGAAAATTGCAATGTCTAGGAAATTTTTACAATTGTTGTGATAGGTTCAAGTACCTGGACTTCTTTCCAAATTTGTTTCTCTTTTCTTTTGCATAATCTATGATGGCTTCTAAAAATACAAAATTTGGAATTCCTAGCAAGTATTTCTGTCTAAATAGAACTAGTTGCTTTTGCATATTTAGTCCAAACGCATAAGAAATAGATTGCACATTAACAAGCTCAAATTTGCTCCATTTGCAATACTTTCATTATTAACGAGGAAATTGTTTATTTGATTCCCTTGCTGTGATGTTGCATTTCTTCTATACATCATTAGAAATAAGACAAGGGGTTACTAATAATTTCTTCTTTTCTCTAGAATCCAAAGACATTGTACCTCTTCAATAAACACAAACATATTTGGCTAATAATTTCCTTTCCGACTTGCACCATGTAACAAATGCAGCTACATATCCTGATAGAATGTCAATATCTACATCATAGCTGGGCGAAGATAATGAACAAGGGATACGGGGTGACATTCTCTACATTAAATGATTATCTAAATGGTTTAATGTTTTAGTCACTACTTGGTCGTTGACAAAAAAAAAATCTCTAATTCACTAGTGCAAATACAAAATCTTGCTATAGTCTTTTGTTCAGTGATGCAACATCATCGTTTGGCTACTTTGAACCATTGATTCAATACATGGGGATAAAATATGTAATAACTGTCCCATTGCAAATTCCAAATAGCTTGTGCAATCATCAATTCCCAAGAGATGAAACGGAATTGGCATGTATTGAAGAAGCAGTTTTGCAATAAGGTCTCTATATTGCTAGTCTAATAAATGGTGATTTCCACTTGTCAATTTTTTAATTTGTTTGTAAGGTAATACCTTTTTTTAACATGCAAACATTTCAAACAACTAAACAACTATGGCACAAACATTTTACAATTGCTTCATTGTAAGTGATGCTTGAGCAATCAACTACCGTAACAAACATCTTACTCAAGTAACCACTAAACACAAGAATCATGTCTTTAATTGGGAGGGATATATCATAAATTTATCGAAGTTTTATCAACAAGGAAAAATAAGGGGAAGTGACTTTGAAATACAATGATTGTGTGAATTATTAGGTGTTAACATATTTCTTTGAACACATAGTTGTCCCAGGGTTTTTATTTTATGTGTGATATTTTAAAACCAATGCATTTGCATTTCCAACCATTGTTGCAATGTGGAAATTTGTATGTTTCTTCTAATATGTCCTCCTCAATTTCAACTTCAAAAACATTCACCAAACTAAATGGCGGAGGCATAGAATTGCCTGGAATTTATCAAGTCATTGGTGAAAAACCTGTGAGACACTTGGAAAAGTATCGACAAGGAAAATGCATAGGCTACATCCCCTAAATATAGAAATATGAAAACAAGTAAATAATCTATGACAACAACAACTTTCATATAATAAAGGATCCAAAGAAATAGATACCTATTTGCAAGAAATTGAAGACACACCAACATATCCATGCTCAATATATGAGACTTTTCAATTCCAAAAAATATCCATACTATCAAAATTCAAACTATCGTTGTAGCCAATGATTGTAATAAAGATTGTTGGGAAAAAGTCATTCGACCTAGCGACCAGGTTTGTGGATTTTAAAACTAGTCACTATGCAATGGACAATTTCCTAAATATGCAACTCCTTTACAATTTTTTTGTAATGCCAAAATATATTCTTTCAAACCTTTGATCCGATTAGAAGAATGATTAGTGTCACCAAGAATGGAATTTGGACAGAGAAGGAAACTTGGGTACAAAAGAGCACAACTTGGATTGACTAGGATAGTAATTAACATTCCTCCATACTTAGATAAAATTCAAGGTGAACTGCCTCACAATTTGGAAGAATCAATGTCGATTGCAATAATGTTGAAACGCAAACTTGAATACCAAAATGCACACTTTTCTGGAAATATACAACCAAAGAATATCAGGCTTACCTTGAATGACTTGTCCAAAAATATGATTTATCAAAACAAAGGCATAGTCATTAATGTTGATTGGGAAGAGATATTTAAGAAAGGCATTGGAAAAGAATGCACAAAAATTTCAACCATATAAATAGATGAAACCGTTCAGGAAGACAAAGAAACAAAACAAGTCTGCAAAACAGTAATACATGGATATGGATAGACTCATGTAATAGATGATTTAGATAACAAAATTTTTCAAATTGCACCTTTAGAGCATCTATACCACTAGGCCTCTTCCAAGACAAGTTCCCTGAAGAATTAAATTTCCCTACATTGTTTTATGGTTCTAATCAACATGAAGGCATCTCAAGTAGATTCTTATATCAACAAACAGAACATTGGGATATTACACATATGTCTACTGAGTTTGAATCACATAGTACAAATATTTTCTTTAAAACAATGTGAATTCTCATTAAACAAGTTTCAAGTACTGCTTGGATATCAATTTGCAAAGGAGTATTAAAAGGAAATAAATTGTTGGCAAAAGATATGAAAAGGAAAAATAGTCTCAAACAAATACTTAAATTTCCCATTGCATTTCTATCTTTGAAACAAATACGAACATCACTTGACTATTCTTGAAGGGACCCCCTTTTCTGGGGCCCTTCACAATTTTAATCCATGACTTAGAAACACAATATGGAACCAAAAAATCGATCTTACCATTAATAGAAAAATAAAATAAAATGAAGATTGAACTTAACAATTACAAATGAAACCATAAACCTGTCAACCATACGTCAATTCCACTGCCGAAGGATTAGTTGTCGTCAACTGATCCAGCTTGTTCTTTGTCGTCCACTTCTCCCATTAGATCCTTCAAGTAAACTGTAGGTTTATGCAATCAATCGCATAGCCACCCCCGAGCTTCGAGGTCATAAAGGATACACACTCACAAAGATTCACACATGAGGTCCTCCTCACCAGAATCCTTATCCAAACTCACCATAGAAAGCACAATAAAAAATTCAAGCCATTACGACAGTCATCCAACAATAGGGACCCCCTTCCCCATCATCTCTTCTCTCGTAAATAGAGAAATTTCCAGCAACACATGTCGCTTCATGCAAAAATAATATTTTATGCAAAATTATTTAATATATATATTCACCCAACCATGTGTCACTCTCTCATGAGAGTGCACATATCTCCCACATTTTACTCCTAAATGTCCCCTGATGCTAGGATTCTAATTCCTATTTTAGTTGGTGCAGGTGGAGCTGACTAGTGAATGAATCCTAGTCTACCTTTTGCTCCATATTTAATTATTCCAAATTATTTAATTACAAATAATCATTTCATGCAAAAATAATAAAATGCAATACTATTTTTCAAATATGCAATTATATTTCATGCACAATTAATCTAATGGAATACTATATTTCAGATACATAATTATAAATAGTCCTTTCATGCAAAAATACTCTAATGCAATACTATATGCTATATACATAGGTGTCCATTTATCCATTTCCTTTATTCGTCTAGGTACCACATCGTCGGGTCCTTCTAACAACACTTTATTTCCTTATTTGTCTAGGTACCACATCGTCGGGTCCTTCTGACAATGATTTCTCATTTTACTATTGTGTTGGGATTCTGTGTAGTGGTTTTAACAGTCGTTACCATAAATCATTCAACTACACTCTATGTCAGACGAATGGTGTTGAGGTGTAAGTTCGTTCTTACTACGCACCCCTCAACCTCATACATGACCAATCCATTATGGTCTCCCCCATATGACTTCACGCTTCCCTGAGTAAAGCTGAAGGGATTTCCAAACTCGTGCATGGATTCTTATCGGAAGCCGACATCGTCGTCGTACCCCCATGTGTGTTTTTACCATCCTCTGCGACCCCCCTTTTTTCTATTGTGAGTTAGTCAGTAAACCTCCTTAGCTATCACTATACACATACTCAGAGCACTCACATCAATATTACTGCTAAAAACCATCATATCATAATTCACTTCATTCATTTGATAATCATTAAGCAAACATAGATAAGTGTCCATTGGATTTGCATCATAATCACCCACATTATTCCATTTCCATATTTCAGCCTAAGTACAACTTTCAACATCAGGTTTCATGACTGCTAATCAATCAACAATATTTCATATTAAAATCACAAGTATCCATAATCATCATTAAATATTTCATTATTAGAAACATATTCATATATCGGTAATCAATCACACTTTATTCTAAATAAACATATAAGCAGTCATTTATCTTAATTTATTTAATTGGGTCACTTACCAGTACGTGTCGTCAATATCGATAGTCATAGTAGGTTTGAGGGGCATTACATACACCCCCTCTTATTAAAACTTTGTCTCAAAGTTAATTTTTGTTCTCGTACTTTCAATGCTAGGATTTACTTTAATTTCCTATTCTCATCTTCATTTCTCTTTTATTTTTCTCAAACAATCATGGCCATAAGAACTAGCAGTTCTAATCATTAGTTTTCTAGATCATCTAGTATGGTTCCAATACATCCTCAAGAACTCAATCGTAAGTTTACGTAATGACAATCCAATAATACCTTCATAATTGTCAATATCAACATAGATTTCCTATGCATCCTAGTCATTTGTGAAGATATACCATATCCAAATATGCTACAGGCTATATTGCATCAATAGTCACCCAATAATTATCAAATCATCATTTTGAATAACAAGTCCAAGCAAGAATTCAAATCTATTTGGTTATCCTTCCCTCGAAGACAAGAAGGTAAACATCATAAAATATAATCACAAATTACCAATTCAAGGGATATTATTCCATCATCACAAATCGATGCATAAGTCATTCAATATTCCTATAAGACTACTTCTAATTCAACAACTTTTAATAAAATTGATTCTCAACTTGACACGAATGTGTCGTAGCTTAGCGACTTGGACAGACATATTAAATTTAACTACCTAGTCATTTTGTTAGCGCCATAATGTCTAGTTCAAGGAGCTCATATTTTCCTTACCTCGTTTCATCATTTCTATGATCATATGCCCCTTCGGTGGGCTTGTCCTATCTCACCTGTGTGGGTCGTCATCGTCTCCTCAAGTCGTGTCATGGGAATTTGTTGTCTTTCCAATTAAGTTTCATCATATCGGGTGGTCAGCATTATTTCGTTCACTCATCATGTTGATCATCTTCATACTTTATTTTACAAAAATCATCTTCATTTGGCCCTTTCGGCGGGTTTGCCAAGTTCCATCTTCCCCATTCAAAGTCAATCCTTTTTGCAATTTCGTTAATTGTGACATTGTGTTGCAAAATCAATGTTCCTATTTTTGTCTCTTCATAGTGGTCTCATCGATATCTTGTTTTCCAAATTTTAAGTTTGTTTCACTCTCTCGACAATCTGTCAAATCCTCACCAATATGAGCATCTTGGTGTTTCGTCGGTTACAATTTATCTATTTTCTGGCATTTAGTAAATTCACCAAATATATCCGTCCACTTTTCTTCTCATCTTGGCTATGTAGGAAAAGTTTAAATATCCCCAGTCTCTGTTCCTATCTCCAGGTACATTTTCCTATAAATCCAATTTATGTTATTGATACAATCTCTATACTCAATTTCCTTTCTCAATTGGTATATTCTAGGCTCTTTATAATTGTTACTAGTTCCCTTGCTGTATATGATATTCAACAACAATGACCAAGAGCACCCATATTTCCTCCATGTATCCCAACCAACACTAGTTGATCTTAGTTAGTGTGATGATTTCATTTTAGCTAAGGAAGCAATCTTTCTTAGTCACTTTCTTCCTTCATGATTGACCCAAAATCAAGTTTGTAAGAAACACCCCCAATTCAACAAACATTTCTATAGTACCCTCACCTTCAATATCCTTGATAATCGACAATACTATCCATTTTTCCCAATACTCACCCATCATTGGCCTAATCATTCTCATTTCTAGTTACATGCAACCTTATCATGCTCTCGTTCCCTAATTGTTTCTCCCATTCCATTTAACTTTTATTAGACAACTATAATGCTCAAGTGATTCATACTCCTTTCCTCCATCCTTCAACATAAAGAGTATATGTTAACTCAACTATATATTTATGAAATTCTATTATATTAGCAAAAATCTCTTGACATGAGATGATCTTTTTATCTATAATGCCACTAAACATTCTTTCCCGTAAGAACAAATTTCTTAATTACTTGTCATGGTAAATTTTGTCATGCTTAATGCAATTAGGACTCTATGTAACCCTTTTTCCAATAGGATACATATCCCCTTATATATATAAACTAAGATGTATAACCTTTTACCTTATATATATCTTCCTTCTATACACATGTAGGCACGAATTACATTTTACCATATCCCATATATATATGGGTTTGTGCACGAAGTTGAGGGACCCTTTAGGTGCAATTCTGCACCTAAATATGCATGTTTTTCACCACTCTCTATAGCATGACATACATGCCCATTATTGACGAAATTTTAGGCATAGATAGAATTTTTTATGTAGATTCCAAATATGTAACATAAAAAAAAATATATTGAGATTTTCTATTTATTTCCTAATTTTCTTGTTTCATCACTCCGTTGGTCAAAAAACATAATGTTAGTGTTTATTTCATAACTTTTTCATTTCACAACCATTTAAAAAAAATTGTATGCTGCACTAGACGACATTGACCTCTACATGCTATAAAAAATCCAAGTCGAAATAATTGCATTAGACCCTTAAAGGCTGCACCCACATTTGATGTATCGCTCTTGAGGTTTTATCACTTACATAATTAATAAAAAATTAAAAATTAAACATTTAATTTTGGAAAAATAGTGCTGCACTAGTGCTACGGGTTCTATACATGTATACCAATTTTTGTATCCCGAAGCCATCATTTAGGCATTGAAAGGCTGCACCCACAAAAATATATATACCTTATCATTTGCCAAAAAACTAAAAAGTGACTATTAGAAAACATGAAATTTGACATAGTTATGTAAATTTTCAATACATAAAACTTATATATTCGGAAACGTGACTCAATTTCCTACGTTTCATCTTTTTTACTCGATGCAAGATATCTTGTGTAAGAATGTCAAAAAAACCAAATAAGTTGAGGGATGCCTGATTTTTCATTTTTTTATTGCATCTAATGCGCAAAAAGTGACCCTCATTAGCTTGCACATGCCCATATATTTAATCCTGGACGTATACCAAAATGTAACATCCCCATGTAATGCACTAAAATTTTGAAAATTCGAAAACTTTTGCTCATTTGTTTTTAAGGAAAAATATATGACTCATCAAAACTAAAATTCTAATATAAATCATAAAATCATGTCATGAATATAATTAAAATGTATATTACTTTCAACTAAAAATTCTTATTCATTCACTAGATAAAATAAAGGATTCCACCATAAAATAAATATTTTCCCAACCACTTTTTATTTAAGCAATAAATTTCCCCTAAGTTTAACTATTATGTCGAGTAATATAAATTCCCACCATGTTATTCTAATTAAAGAAGGACAACAACTTCTAATTAAATTGTGCATGTATCATAAGTATACAATATCATCCCTTCCTTTACTAGGAAGAGTAAACTTTACATCCCACAATCATTAATGAAGCACATTCATTTTCATTACATGAATTCAATAATAAAATTCACCCTATGAGAAATAAAATTTCATTTCTTGTATGGATTATTAAATCTATATTAAACCATTGATTTTCCATTATTCACATTATCTAATCTATGCACCTTTATATGTATATTAATACATTTATCTCTCTTTATAACATTATAATTCATATATATACATTTCTTAATCTATGTGTGTGTGGAACTATTGTATGAATATGTCACTAATGACAACTACTAATTTGCTCAATTTTGTTTTTCGATTGATGAAACTAATATTTTATTTCAATTTATCATTTAGTCATTTACCAATCAAATCTTTTCATAAATTTGATGATAAAACTTCAATGCCTCTTTCCCTAATATCTAATTATGTAATTTACACTACAATAGACTTAGATGGATCAATTCCTTTCTTTCCTTACAAATTTCTAAAATCTAAAGACTTAACATCATACATAACTACAGAACATGTCTAACTTCTTTCTTTTAATACAAAATTAGGCATGATTTATCTCCTACTCTTTATCGTGTATCAATATGTTTTATAACTCAATATATTAATCACATTCAGGATTACTAATACAAAAGTAACTTTAATGTATATCCACTATGTAAATAATCATACTTTACCCATTAAGAACATATACGTTTACGTGGATTTTCCTAAAATCTTTTAGGATGGAAGATGTAATCTAAGTTATTTCATATATAAATGTATTTCTTAAAATACTTGATTTTAAAATAGACAACCCATATTCAACCAAAATATGCCCATACCTTTCTTTAATCGACTCTTAAATTAGTCCTTCCATGAAAATCTATGTATATGTAATACCTTTCCAATTCATTATCAAGCTATTTGCAATTAAATAAACCCCAAGTTTTGATTTGCACATCACACTATTAACATGGATATACATATAATATCTTGGAACTTGACAACTAACTCTACTTATATCCACATATACATATTTAAATGATTATTGATCTCCAATCGATCTATATATATGTATCAATGTAGACACAAAACTGATTTGCAATCTATATAGTTGTCTAAATTACTTTCATACATGTATCAATTATTCATGCAAACATATTAGAAGTATATATATTGATATTTATAAATTAATTTGATTATGGCACATAAATTTATCTAAGCACAAACCGAGATTTTCGATCCTTGAATATATTTAAAAGTTCATCAATATTATATCTCAAAAGAACAATCGTCTGGGTTAATTTCTCCAAGTGAAAGTAAGTAAGTATATATATATATATATATATATATATATATAAACTTTTATATATTGAATAATTGAGTTTATACCAAATGTAAGAACCTTGTAAATGTAGAAACCTCGTTGGCTAGTTGTTGTTTTTTATACCATCACTAACATTATTCCATTTTTATTTTTCAAACACAATTAATACGATTTTCCAAGATACACAACAGTTTAACCGCTATAACTTCGACATCTATCAATTAAATTACATTATATAATTTGCGGTTTTCCCAAATACACAAATGTTCAACTTATATAAACTCGACATCTATAAATTAAAATATAATATATATATTGCGATTTTCCAACATAGAAACGTTTAACTTCTATCAATTAAAAGTATTCTCCCATTTATATTCCATTTTCTGAAATGAATTACATGGGTGGATAATATATAAAGGTATGAATTTATCCTCCATATAACTAAAACATAATATAGGCGTCATCCTTCAATGTGTGTGAACTATATGATTCAGTATATATTCCCCGCATATAATCTCTTCTTCAAATAAAAAAAATGATTTCTCTCTTTTTTTTGTTTTGTTTTGTTTGTTTTCCATTTGTAAATTAATTCTGGATATGTATATTCATAACCACAATCTCTTACGTATAATTGAGAATTGTGATGAATAATTATATAATTGAGTCGATATAACTAAACTTAACATTCTTAAATGTTAAGAAGCATGCAATCTTTCCAAATGAAAACCTTTCAAAATTTACAGAAAAAGATTGTGCTTCGAACAACTTGATCCCAAATGGATATATAGTAATAATAAACCAATCCCACTTCTCATATAGTACCGGTGTATTTTAATATTAAATCTTCGTGTGTCAATCGTTATACCGAAAATGGAAATTTATATCTCTACTCTATCGTTTGATTTGTGAACTAAAAATTGCAACTTACTCCCAAACCACAATACAGATAAATTATATTTACTGGATCTGTAAATTGTAAAGTTTGCAACTTACCCAAAACCTTCAGGGATCGTTGCTCCACAGGTAAACATGACACAGGAATTAGACAAAACCCCACAACGACCTTCCCTGTAAAGTGGCGCTTGACGATGAATTACAGAAAGTGTAAGCGAGGATCTCACTGATGTCCAATATTATAACCCTTGATGCTCTGGAGGCGTTTTGCACATATCTAAAGTAGTCGGACAGGGTGACTGTGGCAGCAGGGTCGATGTGTTTAAGGGTGATCTCTGAGGACTGCAGCTGAATTCAGACAGTCTATAAAAGCAATTGTTAGAATCGGGACTGAAAAGGGGAAGCTCTTGAAAAATATTGCGAGACAAAAGGAGCTCTGACGGGGCTAAGAAATTGGGGGAGAAAGGATAGAACGGTGGGAGCGTAAGGGAATCTGCGGAAGAAGTTACTGCAGGCTGTGCACGGTCGGTAGCATCAGGTGCGGAAGCCCTGTTCTCGATTTGCTGATTCCTATCATTTTGCAATGAAGTGAGATTTGAATCACAAGGTGTATGATCACTACGAAACGACCCCGTATTCTGATCTACAGATTCAGCAGGATGAGACGACATTGTAACATCCGAGGCTTGCGGTATTACCGTGGAGTCATGATCAGCCGTGAGATTTTCATTATAGGAAGAGGATGAGCTCCCTGTGAGACGTTGCACCAGATTCATGAAATTGTGAGCTTCTGTGTGGATGATCTTAGGAGACTGCATGTAGATTATCATCGGCTGTGATCTCTTGATGATCGGCACCGATGGTACAGATTGAAGCACAGGGGCAGGCTTTCGAATCTTGTAAGGCTCTCTGCAGATCTTCAGAGGAGGTGGCCTCCGTCCCTGCAGCTTATTCCTAGGCACTCTAGCGCTCTTTCGCTGAGACCTCATGATAATAATAATCAGAGGATGTTAACGCAGAACGAATTATATGAAACTCCTTTCGATCTGATCAACATTATATTTTCACCCCCGGGATGGACGAAAATTCGGAATCCAAGTCAAGTCAACAAGGTCTCTTCGCTCAACAAGAAACCCTAACTCATTTTCCATATCCGCAATCTTTGAAAACAGGTGGGCTTCGACCTGACTTTTTGAAGATGCAGGTTGAACGGCAAAGTTAGCTGAAGATTACCATTGAATTCTAAAACCTCCCGGTCACCGTTGATTTCTGAATTCTAGAACATAATCAAAATTTATTGAAGCCTCTTGAGACAGAAAAATCTTCATAGAAGGGACAGAAATCCTGCAAGCAATGGTATCAAATCCTTGAAAATGTTTCTGGAGATCACTTCTGAAAATGCTTTCTGAGATAACTCCTACCAACGAATGTGATTACTCCGTTACCAAACTCGTCATTTTCGTAGACTAATTAATTCGCTTTATGATGTACGTAACTATCTTGCCATCCAAATCGATATTAGGGGCCATTAACGGGCAGTTCTTCACGAACAAAACCTAAGTTGTAGAGAGGCTAATGAATTTCTTAAAAACAACTTTACAGTTATTGGATATTTCATATGATTCATCGCCATTGGAAATATGATTATAAACATAACCGGGTAACTATTGCGCATGGTTGGGCACACTTTTTCCTCGATGTTCGATAGTTATATCCCAAGAAACTAAAAGTTTTCGAGCTAAAGATCAAATTAGCGGACATACCACGGCTTAATGATATATTTAATCCAACTACTACCATTTGGACAGGTTTTTCAACAAAGATGTCACCGTTGGATTCCGATAAAAATGTAGAAAAATCTAAAAGTGGAATGATTCACCAATTTTCTATTAAAAAGACTAAGGTTAATAAAGCTAGAGTTTATTATTGAGCACGGCATGATGATATATTGATTCTATCTACTACCATTTGGACAGGTCTTTCAACAAAGATGCCATCGTTGGATTTCGATAAAAATGTGGGAAAAAATATAACACTAAATGATTATCTAATTTTCTATTAAAAAGGCTAAGGGTAATGAATCTAGAGTTTATTATTGATGTGTGTACTTTAATAAATGTTTAGAAAAATGTGAGACATGCGATCTTCATGAAGTTTGTCTTATGACATTTTAGAAATGGTTTATAGAAGTATTTAAGTACTCGACTCGTGAGCTTTCAAGTCTATGTGGATTTGTTTTTATTCTAGTAATATTAATTTTATTTTTTATTTTATTTAAAATATAAAAATAGTTTTGAGTTTCTAGATTAAGGTTTATTATCATTTTATAATATTTTAATTTTTTTACTGAACCACAATTTCTTAGATTTTGATATAATAATATTTTTAATATTGGCACTATTTTATTAAGTCACATCTTTTTTAATTTTCCAATGATTTAATCAAGACTTGTCATCTTTATGCCAATCTTGCTTAAGACGGAGGTGGTTTTGACTAGAGTTTGAAGCAATTTTATGAAGCCTCTTGTCTCTCATATTGTCTATTTGGTTTTTGTACAATAAGTATCTAATAATAGGCATGCACTATGAGGAGGATAGACTAGGGTGTATTTCTAAATGTCATAAACCATTGTTAGATTTTCTCTATACTACACCACAATTCTCTAGAAATGTAGCAGCACCAAACTTCACATTCATATAAGATAAGAAGAGTGACACTACAAGAAAACCATGTGTTTAATGTTCACTTGGATCCCTTTTTCATTTCCATTAACATTTTTCGTGATTTTTTTGTAATTCTAAGAAAAAATGACATTATTTTATGGGTTGAAGTTAAATTTGGCATTAACATCAACATTGTTAGCATTGTCTTTAGCACTGGGAATAGCTTACTTTTTAGCACCAACTTTAGCTTTCATTTTAGTACTGAGTTTACCTTCATTTTTAGCACCTACTTTAGCTAGAATGGGCATTAATAGCTTCACTTTTAGCATCAAGTTTACCTTACTTTTTAGTGCCTAAATTTGCTTCATGTTTAGTGCTTAGTTTATGTTACTTTTTAGCACCGGATTTAGTGTCGAGTTTGCATAGTAGCCAAATAAAATCGAGGGAAAGTTTCCAAAATGAAATTGAAGAAAGATTAAGGGATAAAAATAAGTCTCTTGCCTCAATTTTCATGTGTGTGAGAAAACTTATATTGTTTTAATTATAATCTCTTATTTTCCCTCATAAAAAACATAAAAAACAGTTCTATTTTTTTCTCATTTCCTTTTTTTCTATCTTCCCTTCTCCTTTTTCCCTTAGGGTTTCATCCTCATGAAACTTGGGCTTTAGTTTCATGGAGTAACCTACATGAGGAAAGTAACGGATTCTAACTATCCTTCTCATGTTTGGTTGTTCTTTTAGTTTTATTTCCTTATTGATTTGCTAATTTTTATTGTGTTTTGTGGATGTACGTTTAAATATTGATGCATGGAGACTAATCTCTCATGGAAGAACCTCCATAATGAAGGTAATTAATTATCCCTTCTCCTCCTTCATTCTATTTTTACTTTACTTTTACTTCATTAATTTTGTGATGTTCACTATTCTTCTGTTTTTGTAGGTTTAGGGTTTAATGCTTGGATGCTAGGGTACCTCGATGAGGAAGGTAGTCTATTCTACTTTCTCTTATTCTCCTCCTTCCTCCTCTAATTTGTTGTTCCTTTGTTAATATGTTAATTTTTATTGTTGTTTTTCTATAATTGAAAGTTTAATGGAGAAAGAAAAAAATGGTATTTTGGGGTTCTTCTTAAAGCATAAATCTAGTTCATCCGTGTGGGCTAAGGAATTTCCTTGCATTCATTTAATGATATCTTTAAGTTCAAATCTCACACCCATATATATATCTTATTATTTAGCTTTCCCTTTATATTAAATGTTGATATTTATCTAAGGTCTACATTATTCACTTGTTTTCATTTATAGGTTCAACTAGCTCCAATTTATATCTTCATTTTAATGGAAAATAGTTATATTGATGTAGCTCAAACTTGTAATTTTTTCCTTTTGCAAAGTGATATGGTTTCATATACTAACACTCCCTTACCATTTTCCATTTTCATTTTTTTTATTTTTTCAATTTTCTTAATGTTTTTTTTTTCTCTCTGTGCTTAGTCTAGTTCTAATTCAAATTACATTTTAAATGGTGTATTTTTTGTAGGAATGTATATCTAGTAGAGCTCTTATCTTTTGGAAAGTGAAACTAAAGAAAACTTGACACTACAAAGAAAGCTAAACTTGGTGCTAAAAATGAAGCTAATGTTGGAAAGGAAGCTAAGTTGAGTGCTATTTTGAAATCCCATTTAAGGTTGAAAAAAAATTAACACTAAAATAGACAATGATGGTATATTTTGTTGTGGTGTGATGAGAATCTCAAAGAGGAGTTTTCTCTTATCCCAATGTGAAAAGTCTGCTAATGTACAACTATTTTCAAGTCCATAATAATATTTCCACTCTCCATTAATCATTTTCTTAATGCTAGAGTTCCATTTAATCTTGTGATGGCATTGAATGATATTTGTATCAGTTCATTTCCTCAAAGATGTTTTCATCATGTATGTAATTAGAATGTGCAATATTTTTGGATTTGATTATTATAACCTTTATTTTGTTACCTTATATAATCATACATGTTCTTGAAAAAATCCTTGAGAATTTTTAGTTGTCGATATCATATGGTCTTCTCACGATAATATTGATATCATCAACATATAGAAACCTCGCTTCTTCCAAGAAACTCTCTAAAGAGTAAGGGATAAGAAACAACCATGCTTGACTCCTATATTACAGTTATTCTTTTCTTATTGGCCCTTAGAGTTCCTAAACTTGGAAGTAAGATTCTGATACAACATTATTGCAAAAACTCTCAACTCAAAAGAATCTTTAAATAGATATTTTAATCTTCCAAATTTTAGTTCTGCATTGCGTTGAAAATGATTTTCTAAAGCCAACAAAACATCATAAATGATTTTTTTTTTATCGCACCACTCCTCAACAATGGTCCTAAGCATAACAAGGTGGTCAAAAGTTGAATGATATCTTCTAAATTTTTTTCCTTTCACTCTTTTTCCATGATTTAATGGCCATATGCTTATATTCTTTTTTCGAGTATAATTCCATATAATTTTGGTAGTCCTAGAATTAGAGGGGTTGTTTTTATCTATGCTTTTAAAAATAGAAAAAATGATGCTTTGTATCAAGTGTTTAGGGAAACCTTACTTGACTACTAAATTGAAGACCCTATGGCTGTGTGGGATGAGGATAGGAAAACCAATTTTTAATATGTATGCTTAGTATCCTTTGATGCCTTTAGCTTTCCATTTTATACGCCACTTAAGCCCAAACTCTATGTCTTATAAGGAGGAAACTTCTTCCTCTATAGAAAGTGTTTGGATGTTGTTCATCACATCATGGCCCTATTCATAAATCATTTTCGGATAGGAATTTTAATCTCTAAGGGAATGATATTGTTTTTTTATTTTCACAATGTAGAATTTGCCTCTAAAATTTCTTAGGATCTAACCTAGAGAGGTGCAAAAGATTTTTCTACCTTTTTGTTTTTATGGTACTTTTTTTAAAATTTTAATTAGGGATTTGCACCTATATATCTTGTGGAATGTTAATGATTTGTTACAAGAATCTCTAATGACTTTTCTAACATATTTGCACTCTTTGTCATAAAAATATATGATCACCATTACAACCATGTTCTGTAAGCATGGTGTGATTTGAACTCGTAACCTCTATTTACAACATGTGACTTCATATCAAACTAATGGCCAATGAACCGCACCCTAGCCATCCATATTTTAATTTTAATTGTGAAATTTTCTTCACAATCAAATTCACTTAACTTGCTTTAACAAGTATTATGCCTATAAATTATTAATGAAAGCTTACATCATTTTTTATTTAAATATTGAAAAGTTTTTGCAACCAACATATTATAATATTAAATATAGTTGATATTATTTTTGACTTAAAAACTCACTTAGAAAAAGTTTCCACTGTAATTGTTTCTTTCGTAATTTCACTTACAATATTAAATATTGTTGATATTATTTTTTATTTGAATTTCAAAAAGTTTTCATTATTACAATTGTTTATGTTGTAATTTCACTTAATATAATATGGTAAGAATTATTAGAAACCTAATTAGATTTTGATTGGAAAAAATATTAGCACAACCATATAACTTATGGCTAGTGAATACTAATAAGTAACAAGTTAAGTACTACTAACAAGTTACTTGTTCTCCATGTGTAGTAGCACGAACTACTTATTATCCATGCATCAACTACTAGTTATTCATGCATCAACTATCAGTTATCTATGCATAGCTATAAATTATGTTAGAATAAAAACAAAGCACCACACAGCTGTGCATGGTGCATGTACCATGTAACACAACTGTGCATGGTGCATGTACCATGGAACACAGCTGTGCATGTACCATGGAACACGGCTGTGCATGGTGCATGTAATACGCGGATGCTGCGATGACAATATTAGTAGCAAATCGTATGACTGGATTCCCCTCGTACCGATGCCACTTTCCTACGAATGTGTGATGCTAGTATTCCCCGGGTGTAACGATGCCACTTAGCAAGGTACAGTGTAAAATCAAACCTGTCAAATTCCCAGATCATTTACAGCATTCCAGAGATGTTAGACCTCTTGACATTTTGAAGTGGTCATATGCTATCCGAAAATCCTGATCAAATACGAATGTAAACTACAACACAACCTTCGTTCTGTGTAGATTGTTATCGATTTGGTTGCTTTCTCGATATTCTATATTGGCGTTTTCGTATTAGCGGAGCTTACGCGCTTAAAACGCTGTACTAATACCGGCGTTCTCGATTGACAAAGTCTTAAACAACCCAACGTTTGACAATTGGAGCCCGGCGGCATCTGGAATCTTAGTGTCGCAAAGAATATTTAAACAAAATATTATTGAAGATGGCATTACTGGAAGGGACCTTTGTTCCAAGATCACAGTCGAGTCATGATCCTGATCATATATGCCCCATGGAAGGAAAACGCTGGAGCGATGCAGGCCTTCCGATACCGAGAGTCGCTCATTATTTATGCTCCAGCTATACAATCAATTTATGAAAATACACCCAAGTCTCCTCCTACTTTGTCCTCTAGTGTTTTTTCCAGTGTGAATAAACTTGTAAGCACAGGCAAAGCATCTTTGACAAAGCGTTATCGATCGCTTTCATGTTTCATGGAACACTTCGTCAAATTAATTTAAATGAGGTGCTTCTGGTCTCTTTCGAAATAATTGTACCTTATCATTCTAGTATATAAAACCAAAAGGAGTTCAGTCTAAGATTAAACTAGTTTAGTTTATGATTAAGTTAAGCAGAGGTTGTGGATCAGCCATTTCACTGTTAAAGTTTATAGAAATCTATAATAGTAAAGCACTCTTAAAACACAATCTCAACCATTGAAAACCGCTAATTAAATTTGTTTTGGAAACTTCGAATGGAACTAAAACCTCATAATTGCAAAAACAAATATTTTTTTAGGGGTTCAGCAACGATTAGTTTTCCGGATTCCGAGTGAAGAAACCATGACTGTAAAGTGATTTTTAACAAGAAAACAATGATGTGAGGATTTCTCGAGTAATGTAAAGGAGTGCATCTTTGAAATCCTAATGGAAGGACTATTCAACCGCGCCATAATATCTATAAATGTGTATGGAGTTGTGACAAATGAGATTGGCACGCATACTTTGGGGTTGTAAGAGGTGAGATAGGAAAATATAAATGACAGACCTTTATAATTATTTAAAAATGACATTTTAGCTATACATTAACATTTGTGAAGGAAGCGCACTAAAGGTAAAGATCCTTTACTTGCATATTGAATTTGGTGAGAAATAGAATAGGTAAAGATCCTTTAGATATTTAGTGGTAATAACAAGAAGGCAAATGAAATGGCAAACAAGGTCACCTAGGTGGATAGGGGTTCTCATTAACAACTAGGATCTTCAAGGCATGTAACTCTTTTTCACTTGTAAGAGGGAGCACTTAGGTAGCATAGCATATTTGTGGCCAGTTGAAGCATAAAAAGAGGTAGACTTTATAGAAGAAAATAAGAGACAACAAGAATCACACAAGAACACGAAAATTTGGTAGTGAAATATTAACTAGGAATAAAGATAAAAATAGATCAAATTTACATTAGAAAATAAGAGAATAAAAATCACACAAGAACACATGAATTACATGGTAAAACCTTAATGAAGCATAGGAAACATCCACTTGCAAAAATCGATAATCTTATTGCTCAAACATAGATTGCAATCACCCTTCATTGCTTACACCCTTTCCCTTTGCCCAAATTGCCTCTTGGGGCTATAGAAATATATAGCATACTTCTCACAATTAAAGAAATTCCCCCATTAAAAATGTTGTCTCCTATTATTGCCAATTACTTTTAGCGAACACAAGAGTAATGAACTCTTTAATACTCTTTAAGGAAGTGATGTAGGAGCATCGGGGCCTAGGCAGATCAGTCGAAGATAGTCGACTTGAGGTGAGTCGACTAGAGGGAGTGCCGATGACCACTTGTGTGGAAGAGAAGATTGAATTACCTAAGTCAATGAGTCAACTAGGAGCAATCAGGTATGTGACTGACAGATACGACATGGGTCGAGAAGTCGACATGTTGGGGTTGATAGATGAAGGAAGAGTAGAGCATCGAGGGTTGACATGTGTCGAATTACAACTCCGACAGGTTTCGACTAGCGAAGCCTGAAGAGTGTGAAGGAAGCCGATGGACAAATCGAAGCTGACAAACAGTATGGCCGATGTGATGGTTTACTGTAGCTTGTCAGAAGGACGCATGGAAGTCAAGGTGAGTACTTGGCAATAGTTTGGGGTTGCTAAGGAAGTTAATGACAATTATTGTAGGTGGGTGAAGACATGACAAATGTCATCACAGGAAGAGGATGTGCAACATGGTTGGGGCGCTGACAGTTGGAGGTTTGCAGGATATGAGGAGATTGTCAGACAGAGGATGTGTGTCTCAGGGATCGGAGTGATCTCGGGAACAACAACACTAACAGAGTAGAAGGCTAGAAAGATTGGATCAGTTGGACAATATTGGTAAAGTAGAACGTGAGGGAAGTCTGGTAGATTGGATAGGAAAACCACACATCTACAGACCCGAAAAGATCGAGCCATAGCTCAAAGTTCCGCAGAAAACCAGGAGAAGGGGAGGCCGACACACTAAGAGAGCACACAGTTACTTCTGTATTGTAACAGCCAAGGCCGACAGTTAGTTAGTTATTTCATTACTTTTCAGTTTGTATTGTAACCGATTTAGAGAAGTAATATAAGCCAACTTATGGCATGCTGTTTGCATCTTGTCTATGTGAATGTGTGTGTGGTGTGTATTGTTAAGAAAGAACCTTACTTCTCTAAGGTGTCTTACGTCAGTTAGTATCAAAGCGGGAAGTGAACCCCTAAGCGTAGAAGAACGTTGAGTGATATTGATCCTGAAAGTTTGTTTATAGCTCCAGCTGAGGTTGAGTAGAATCGTGTATAACTTGTTGAAGTCTGGTTGCGATTGGACGAAGTGGGAGTTTCAGCCGAGGTTGAAAATGGCTCATAGAGGCATTAATGTCCGAGGACGAAGAGCGCATTGTGCAGCAGTCACACTTGATCGTGAGATGTTCGACAAGTGCATCTGAACAATGCAAACTTTGACAAATGAAGTCACAACAATCAAAGAAAGTCAAAGGCGTGGTTGTATTCCTAATGCGTTAGACGACAACGACGAGGAAATCGAAGAAGTGGAACCACGGGAAGTAGCGGGAGAAGAACTAGAAGAGAAACTAATCAAACTTCTGACGGATATGAGAGGTTGGACAAAGCTAGATGTACGTACCTAGTCAGGAAGTCTAGATCCAGAAGACTTAATCAACTGGTTTAGGGAGATGGAGAAATACTTCGACATCGAGCAAATCGAGGATCCTAAACGGGTTAAAACTGTGTGTCTGAGGTTGAAGGGTCATGCTTCATTGTGGTGGGACAATGTGCAGGCTGATAGAGTCAAGAAGGGCAGGGAGAAAATCAAATCTTGGGATAGGATGGTTGCCAATATGAAAGGGAAGTTCTTCCCAAATGACTATGTGATTTCCTTGTTCCGGAAGTTGCAGAACTTTTGACAAAAAGAGATGACCATGAAGGAGTACACGGAAGAGTTCTACAGACTGTCGATAAGGTCGGGTTAGACTGGCAAACGAGAAGAAGATATCGCTAGGTATGTGAGCGGCTTGAAATATGCCATTCAGGATGAATTATGCATGTTGAAATTCAAAGCAGTGGGTGAATCCTACCAGTTAGCTCTGAAGGCAGAACAGAAACTGTCGAGAAAATACGCAACGATCAGAGGCAGGATGACTAGTTGGAGTGCGAAGACTGTTTCCGCGAAAGGCCAGAGTAGAGGTTACAGGAAGGAATTTGTTAAAGAAAATCGATAGACAGAAGGGACATCGACAAGAGAGAAGGCACAAGAGAACAGACACAATGGTCGTGAGAACCACGGTCGAGGTGTGTATGGTCGAGGTAGTCCATCTGACAGAAAAGAAGCTAACAGACCAGCCATAATTTGTTACAAGTGTCATGTAGCAGGACACAAGGAATACGAATGCCTAGATAACTACATGCTGCAAAGGAGTCGAAACCCAAATGTCGAAGGCATGAGCAAGTCGACGAGAGGGAAAAATCTGTTATGAATAAAATAATAATAAAATAAACATCAACATATATATATATATATATATAAATAATAATAATAATAATAATAACAACAAACAAGAATAATATAATAATATAATTAATTAGTGAAATGGTGTAACTCTTTATGAAGAGTTGCATTAGACACCCTTTAAACAATTATAAATACGGGAAAGTCTATCTTGTAAAGACATCATCTTATCTTATGAATTTATATATCATTTTTATATCTACGGATATGTGGGTTATTTCAGAAATTATGGATTCATTCCGAGTTTATTGAGAATATCCAACTATGGATATTACAGTGGTATCAGGCTTGTAGCCACCAATCTAGGACCTTGTCCAAAACCAGGCTCGTGGCCCAAAGAAGTAAAAAATAAAAAAAAGAGAAAGAAAGAAAAAGGCAAAAGTAAAAGAAAATAAAAAGAAGAAAAGAAAGACAAGTAAAAAAGAAGAAAATAGAATATAAATAAAAATGAAGTGAGAAGAAGTAAAAAGGAAAAAAAAAAGTAAAAGTAAAGTTTAGAAGTGAGTAGAAGTAAAAAGTAAAAGTAAGAAGTGAAACCACACATGGTTTTAAGTTGCACGTGGTTTTGTGAGAAGTGGGTTTGGTTTTATTCCCTAAGAACAAACCAAAAGTGAGATTTGAACATAGGTGGGGAAGGTAACAATCATTCCTCCTAACCACCCAATCCACACCATTTTTATTATCCTTCAACTCCAAAAACAATTATTATATTATTATTATCATTAATAATAATTATTATCATAATAATTATTATATTATATTTATTTATAATATTATAATTATTATCTTTTAATAATAATTATTATTATTTGGAAAAAAAAATGGAGTCTCAGTGTTACAAAAGGGAAAGATTCCAGAAGACGCACTCAAAGGTAGCCGTTGACATACTAAAACTTGAAGGGATTATTCAAAGAAAGCCTATTAGCATCGTTATTTTCCCAACCATCGAGGAAAATCATATTAACGTCGGCTTGGCAAATCAATTATTCATCCCAGAACTAAGTATAATCAAAAGAAAGATAAATGGGGTGGGAAGAAATATGCAATTAGGGACTTACAACTGGAAATTGATGAATATAAGTTCACATCCCAATTCAATGTTACAACTATTTATCTAAATAAAGTTGACATAATTCTTGGCTTATCTTGGATGGAAACATTGGAGACAATTATCTTAAATATGAAGAAAAAGTTCTTAATGTTTTCGTATAAGAAGAAGCAAGTCACACTACAGGATGTTAGAATGAAGTTAGATTTAAAAGTCTTGGCATCTAAAGACTTCAAGGATATTTCCATGGTCATTTCGCAAGAAAATCAAAAGATGTAGTCAAAATTCGACAAAATCGTCTCAGATAAAGAAGAAGAGATCTCTCGTTTAAGAGATCATAATTAGAAATTACTTCTTCAAATAAAAAAGACGAAGGATAAAGCACAACAGAATCAAAAGTTAGAAGAGGAGAATCGAGATCTTTAGAAGAAACTATTAGAAAACATTGACGAAAATGGTCACCTCAAGAAGCATAAACAAGATCTAATGGATCAAATTCAGAAGCTTAAAGATGATAAGAAAGTGCAAGAAGAAATGAATTGAAATCTTAAAAAAGAAAAAGACTTGTTAGACAATAAGTTGGAGCAAATTCAGAAGAGGACATCAAAGCCCTTGTACTCAAAGATCTACGTTGAGAAAAAAGAAGCAAATAGAAATTCAGTCCTCATCACAGTTCAGAAAGAAGATAATCTTGTAAAAAAACAAACAACAATAATTCCCTATCGACACCCCAACCATATAAACCAGTATCCTAAAAAGTGGGAATTGTCGAAAGATAATGGTACTAATTTGCTCAAAGCACCTGACAACAGATCAATAGAGAATCCCAACAATCGGCAACAAATCAATTTTGGCTGGATTGATCCGTCAACATATCGAAAGTTATGTTCTACACTTAGAATTTCATACCGACATGTTTCGCCAGCTACGACGTCACAAGGAACAATGCGACAATGTTATAAGGCTTTGAGGACAAATCCTTTCTAAGAGAGAGACAATGTTATGAATAAAATAATAATAAAATAAACATCAACATATATATATATATATAAATAATAATAATAATAACAACAAACAAGAATAATATAATAATATAATTAATTAGTGAAATGGTGTAGCTATTTATGAAGAGTTGCATTAGACACCCTTTAAACAATTATAAATATGGGAAAGTCTATCTTGTAAAGACATCATCTTATCTTATCAATTTATATATCATTTTTATATCTACGGATATGTGGGTTATTTCAGAAATTATGGATTCATTCCAAGTTTATTGAGAATATCCAAGTATGGATATTACAGAATCGACATCTGACAGCAGTGAGGATGGTAAGAAGAAAAGTCAGGTCATGACATTGATGAAGACACTGGTTTTGGATGAAGGACGCGATGAGCAAGATCCGACAGAATGAAAGGCGATCTTTCGAACCAAGGTGCGAATCGACAAATGGCATTGCAAGACCATAGTTGATGGTGGAAGCACTGAGAATCTTGTGTCGACAGAGGTGATCGACAAGGAAAAATTGAAATGCCTACAAGATCTCATGGTTGTAGAAAGGACATCATGTGAAGGTGACCAAACAGTTCCTGATCAACTTCAAAGTCAAAGGATTAGAAGACAGTGTACTGTGTGACGTAATCCCAATGGACGTGTGCCATTTGTTTTTAGGAACACCATGGCAGTATTATCGGAAAATGATCTATGATAGTTGGGCCAACACAGTCACAGTATGGAAAAATGGTGTGAAAAGGACTCTTAAGCCAAGGCCGGAGGAGCAAGCTGACGATAAGCACGGCGAGAAAAACTTTTGGAAGAAGCGAGTGCTGATGTGCTCAATGAAAGAATTCCTTGCAGAGTAGGAAAAGCAGTCGGGGTGTTATGCTATCATTTCGAAAGGACCATGTGTCAAGAAGACGATAATGGAGGAGAAAATTTTGGTCGAATTCGAAAATATGCTTGAAGAGTTTCAAAGCATAGTAGTCGATGAGACACTGATGGGATTGCCGCTGACAAGGAGCATATCCCGTCAGATCGATTTGATTTCAGGGTCAAGCCTTCCAAACAAAGCACCGCATAGGATGAGTCCAACATAAGGTCAGGAACTCAACCGACAGGTCCAGGAGTTCTTGGACAGAGAGTTGATCAAAGAAAGCTTGAGTCCGTTCACGCTACCAGCAGTGTTAGAGCCGAAGAAAGGTGGAGAGTGGAGGATGTGTATAGACTATAGAGCTATCAACAAGATCACGATCAAGTACTGGTTTCCATTCCCGAGAATGGACGACTTGATGGATTGCTTGAGTGGAGTGAAGTACTTCACAAAGATAGACCTGAAGAGCGGTTATCACTAGATTTGGGTTAGAGAAGGAGATGAATGGAAGACAACATTCAAGACAAAAGAAGGGCTGTATGAGTGGTTAGTCATGCAGTTCTAATTGACTAATCCACCCAATACATTCATGAGGTTGATGAATGAGGTACTGAAACCATTCTTGGGAAAGTTTTTCATAGTCTACCTAGATGACATTCTGATTTTCAGTCGAACAAAGACAAAACACTTGGAGCACATTCGACAGGTATTGCAGAAGTTGCAGGAAGAGAAGCTGATGGTGAACCTGCAAAAATGTTTCTTCATGAAGGAAGAATTGGTGTACTTGAGTTTCGTAATCTCTGGCAAAGGGTTGGTGATGGACATAGAGCAGGTGAAGGCAATATTGGATTGATTGGAACCGACAAGTACGACTAGAGTAAGAAGTTTCCATGGACTTGCTAGTTTCTACAGGAAGTTCATTTGGGGATTTAGTTAGATTTGTGAACCTTTGACAGAGTGCATGAAAAAGGGTGAGTTCAAGTGGACGGAAGCAACCTAGTGAGATTTCAACAAGTTGAAGGAAAAGGTCACTGAGTGCTAAGTGTTGGCGCTCTCATATTTCAACAAATTTTTCGAGGTTGATTGTGACGCAAGTTGAACGACAATTGGGGTAGTGTTGAGCCAGGAGGGCCAACCAATTGCATTCTTTAGTGAGAAGTTGGATGATGCGAAGTGAAAATATTCAGTCTATGAACAGGAATTCTATGCTATTGTCCAAGCATTGAAGAAGTGGAGGCAATATTTGTTTCCCAAGAAATTTGTGTTGTACACATATCACCAAGCACTGAGATATCTGAATACGCAGTCGAAGTTGAATCAGCAGCACATGAAATGGGTCAAATTCCTATAGGGATATACATTCATGTTGCGACATAAGTCAGGCAAGTCAAACAAGGTTGCTGACATGCTGAGTCGAAGAGTTGCATTGCTGAACACAACGACGGTTCAGACAACATGAATAGAGTCGGTGAAGACAGAGTATAAGACCAATGAGGATTTTACAAAAGCATGGGGAGCTTGTCATGAACCATGGAATGTCGACAGAACTCCATACTTGGATTATTTTATTCAAGAGGGATACCTATTCAAAGGACAATAGTTGTGTATTCCTAGAGGATTAGTAAGAGAGAACCTAATTCGATAGTTTCACAGCGAGGGATTAGCAGGTCATTTTGGCATTGACAAGACTAGGGCATTGGTTGAAGAGAAGTATTATTGGCCAGGAATGATAGGAGATGTCAGAAAATGGATTCGACAATGTAGAGTTTGCCAGTTGGAGAAAGGGAGAAGTCATAACACGGGGTTGTATACACCATTACCTATACCAGATACCCCATGGGAGCACTTGAGCATGGATTTTGTGCTAGGATTATCAAAGACGCAACAAGCGAGTGACTCAATTTTTGTTGTAGTTGACAGATTTTGAAAAATGGCACACTTTATTCTATGTCGGAGGGAAAGTGACGCCACCAGCATTGCTGTACTATTCTTCAAGGAAGTAGTCAAATTGAATGGGTTACCGAAGAGTATCACATCAGACAGAGATACCAAGTTTATGGGACATTTCTGGAGAACCCTATAGAAGAAACTGGTCACAAGGTTGCATTTTAGCTTGGCATATCGACGACAGACAGAAGGATAGACCGAGGTGGTGAACATATGTTTGGGAAACATTCTGAGGTGTTTGACGGCCGACAGACCCAAGTAGTGGGAGAATTTGTTGGTGCAAGCATATTTTGCAAATAATAATTCTATGAATCGATCGACAGGATTGAGCCCATTCCATATTGTTCAGGGAAGAATCCCACATGGAGTGGTAGATTTGGTTGAGTTACCAACATAAACCAGGAAAAGCGCAGATGCAGAATCATTTGCAAAGCATATGAAAGAAGTGCATGAAGATGTCCGAAGGCGCATAGAAAAGAACAACGCGACATACAAGTTAAGAGCCGACAGGAAGAAAAGACTACAGTCGTTCAGCGAAGGAGACTTGGTCTATGCACATTTGCGGAAGGAGAGATTTCCAACAGGGACATGTAAAAAGTTGAAGCTGAAAAAGATTGGACCATGTAAGATTCTGAAGAAAATTTCAGACAACGCTTATGTGTTGGAGCTGCTGAATGACTTGAACATTTCAACAACGTTCAATGTCTCAGATATGTACAAGTTTGAAGAAGGTTCAAGTAGCAGTGTAAGCACGGAAGTGTCGGGTATCGACTGGAAGGAGAAAATTCTAGATTGACAGAAAGAAGAAATCGTAGAAGTAATATAGGAACGCGAAGTTGGGCGTACACGCAGTTCACGAAGGAAGGAACATTTAGTGCGATGGGAGAATGATGAGTTGCAGGAGGCGACGTGGATTTCCGAAGTAGAGTTCAGGAGACTGACGGATCATTCGAGATGTTTTTCACTTGGGGATTCTGATGCAGGAGCATCGGGGCCTAGATAGATCAGTCGAAGATAGTCGACTTGAGGTGAGCCGACCAGAGGGAGTGCCGATGACCACTGGTGCGGAATATCATATTGACATTCCAAAGTCAATGAGCTGAGCAAGAGCAGTCGGATATGTGACCGACATATACGACATAGGTCGATAAGTCGACATGTTAGGGTCGTGTTGAGGGCTCGGGTGTGTAAGGTGTTGGAATGGGTTCCAAAGCTCTCAACAAAGGAAGAAAACCCAGCCAAAGGCTTCAGATAATTCTGCGCAAGTATTACCCTATCCTCGAGCTGTTTGGAATAGTGATCTCCCACGGATACGAAGGCCTCTGCTGGCACTTGTGGTTTTGATCCTAAAAGGATCTGTCTTCCAATGAAGGAAAACAAAGTGTGTTCAGTTTGAAACAAATATACCTAGAAAGGGAAATCTAAGCTAAGTCAGACCTACTATAAAAGGTATCTTGTTTGAATACAGATTAATTTGATGTGAAAATAAATAAGTATATTCATCCACTTGATAGAAATGTGAAGGAGATCAATTCCTTATTTGCTTAAGTCACAACCAATCAAATAAAATTAACTGAGTGCAATATTAAGTGTTTAATCTCATTCAAGATTAACCTATAACCGATATGTCAATTGAAAAATTAACATATATTATAATTTACTTCGAATCATTTGCACAAATAGATAAATATTTTAATTAAAGAAATTCAATTAAAACATAATGCATACACATATCAGACGTAAGGACAAATCCAGATCATAGATCCCTATATGAGATAATAATTGCAAAAGATTATACAACATAGATAACAGTCAGAAGTAAAAATCAATATTTATCAAAGAAACTTGATCAATGAACAAAAGATGATGCAAGAGAATAACATTACTGTATTAATGAAAGTATGTAAGAAATCACAAGATCAACATAAAACAGAGTATATCCAGTCTTCTTATGTCGATTTCTACCCCAAAATTATCACCATTTGCCTAAGAGAGATCTACCCCTTAAATAATAATTTCAAAAATAATACAAAGGATAAACTCCCCTAAAACAAGGATTACAAAATTGGATTATTCAATTAACCAAGGAAATCTTGCCACGTGGCCCAAATTTCCATCAGTTCATCTATATCGGGATAATTAGGAGATTCGAGCCCCAGCTAGGCATCACATGTGGATCCTTCAATTTCATTTTGGCCAATTTATGCCACATGCGGATAAAAACATAGATCTTTCCCTCCATAGAAACAGGTTTCCTGATCAACCAATCCACGTATTCAATTTGGATGTGCTCAATCCACATGATCTTCTCTCTGACTTCATCATGACAGGCATCGACCTGCTCTATCATCAATTTTGGTGGATCTGCCTTCTCAATGAGCCCCATTGTAGGAAAAGCCAACATCTCCATGAGATTGTCTGAGGCATGCCATCTTCTCCTACAATTTGCTTGAGACTGATTTATGGTATCCTCCACCATCTCAATGACATTCTCCCAAGCCTGCACAATAGTCCTGATCCTCCTGAATTTGAGACTATCCAATTCGGGGATATCAGTTGGCTTCTCTTCAATATACTTCTGCCAATCCATGATGTCTTCTACATCTTTAGAAGCCTGTTTTGTTTTCTCTACTTGCTTGCTCAAGGTATTAGACATCTTCCCAAAGGTGACATAGGTCTCATTGAATTTCACCCAAGGTGGTAAATAGATTAGCTAGAAGCTTATGATGCTCCTGGTTAACATGATTAGCTAGGTACTTAAACTCTTGTTGTGAAAACCTTGAAAAACCAGAGGAGGTTGCACTTGCAATTGCATCCTCAAGTTGTTTCTTTAGTACAACTATTCTTTCCTCGATGACAACATTTTATGCTTCTGCATCATGTAGTTTAATTTGGAGAGAAGTATTCTGCAACTGCAAATCTTCCAACTTGTCTTCAAATATCTTCCTTCAATCCTGAACATAAGCTTCATACTCTTCCTTTGTTGTTTCCAATTTCTTTTGAATCTTTTTTAGTTCTTCTTTTTTCAAGTCAATCTCCCTGTTCAAGTCTTGACTGAATCAAAATTTGCTCCTACAAAAGCACCCAAGGCTACAGCTACATCCACTGCTTCTCCCTGGATATCATCAGACTGCTTTGTCCAGATTATTTGATTAGGAACGGGTGCCTCCAATTCTCCTTGGTCTCTGCTTCTCCTTTTTCATTCCTCACAACTGCCTTGGTTTCCTTACTATAAAAGTAGTCCCCCAGGGGAACAATTACATCATCTTCAAAAGTGGCCACCATATCAGTGGATGATGTGGTCATATCTATTGTTGTAACCAAAAGGGGTGTATGGGTGACAGTAGGACTAGGAATAGACATAGCAACCTGAGATGAGACTTGGGAAGAGGGGAGAACTTCACTAGTTGATGGTATAGTGGTTGGTGAAGAAATGGAAGTAAGAGATCCATGTGGTGGATCTTGATTGTGAACCACTAAAGGTGAAGAAGGAGAAAAGGGATTTGAGACATCAGTAACTAAAGGTAATAAAGCAGATGGAGGTGATTGCAAGGGAACAGTCAAAGACTGGACCTATGGAATGCTTGATGGGGAAATAGGGAGTGGAGTTGTCAGAGCTGGAGTTGTAGGAGTGATAAAATTAAATGCATCAAACAGCTTAGACAATGATATTGGTGGTGTCACCTCAGAAGTTGTAACAAGAGAAACTTCTATTGAGGGAAGTGATGTGGCTGAAGGTATTGCATCAAGAACAACAGAAACCTAAGACATATTCTCACCTGAAGTGGGTTCATCCATTGCTATGGTGTCCAACAAATTTGAGACTGCCTGTGAACCTTCATTGATTTCTTCCAATATAGGTATAGGATAAATTACTTCATACTCCCTATCACTATCAATATCGAAAGTGGGAATCTGAGAGGGAGCAGTTATGAGCTTCTGTCTCTTTGCTAGATTGTTGACCACAATCACCTGTACATCACTGACTGAGCTAGATGGATTGAATTCTTTGGTTTGCAGCACTCAAGTCTCTTGTACTAGTTCTTTCTTGGTTTGTTGGGCAGTTTGCATTAATTCTTTATATTGTTCAGAAATCTTCAGCTGTGGAGACTCCTCTATAGGTCCTTTTCCTTTATAACCATTAGGATAAGTCAACATGAGAGTGGTTTTAGCTTGTTGAGGCTCCTTCTCTTCTGTTTCCCTTCTTACCTTCTCAATCAAATCAAATCCATTTTCATGTAGCTGAAAACCTTGTTTCTGAGCTCTTGTTGATATAGCAGAATATGGATTTGTTCATCCCTGGTTTTCACCTTTTCCAGGACATCAGAAAAAGTATTGACTCCCAGGTAGATGGAGTCATCTGGGACATATTCATGTACATAGCTCATCTTCATATGATTGTGCTTGAAATGGGAATCTAGGAATCCTTTAGGATCATGTCTTCTTTTAGGAGCATATCCTAGATTCAAAGAAGCAATCTTGTTACCCAAAACTTGAGCCTAGCTGGAAGTAGGTATATCCAAAGTGTTAAATTTTGAGCATTAATTCACAATACTCTTGGATCTTTACTGAGAGAATAACATATACAGTATATCAATGCATAAAAATCACAATAAGCATGACAAGCATCACAAGAATCAAAAGCATGAGAGACAAGAGACACAGAGTTTCCATGGGGTAAACCCTAAGGTGAAAAACCCCACAACTTCCTCAGAGATAGAGAGAGCAATGGCTCAACCAAAGTACAACCATAATACACTTGAGATAGTCTCCTAGTAGCAGATGATCCTCCTCCTCACTAGTGCACCACTTTCTGAGTGAGAGAGATATAACTTTCCGAATGATGCAAATATAGATCTCCTGATCTCTATTTATACTTAACATGTTTGCCTGGTTACACTATGGGGCTGACTTGTCTATCTATATACATCCATAATATAATATATATTTCAGGGCAAACCCCACACATGGTGGTCTAATAACCCATCGACAATTACACACACTTGCGACACTTGTCAATCCACATGACGACACTTCCTTATAGAGGAATAACACATCTCTTATAAGGGTACAATAAATATATATATAATACATAGATGAAATACATTCCGAAGTTACATATACATCAACACAAAGGTCCAAGGTCCAAGGGGAATTTGGGCCATCCTCTCCTCTTGGGAGTTGTAAGTTTGAGATAAGCCCCTTCTCTTATAGTTTGATATGATACTTCTTCAATCAACAACCTATCTGGAACAATTCTAGGCAGCAGGTGAACAATACTGCTTCCCCAAATCCTGACATAGGAGAAAGATTCCCCTACATACCAATCTCCAATTGTGGCAATGAAAAGCTCGGCATCAGCTGAGAAAGTTGGTTCATCTTCCTTAAATATCTTGAGATAAATGGAACCAAGGAAATAATCACAAATGTCATAAAAAAGAGGTACATAATTATCCTTCGAGAGTGCAGAATGGTATATGTGAACAGGAGGAGTAGAAGGGGTCCAATTCCACCCCATATTGGGATATTGAAATTCAACACAGAACACATCCATCACATAGGATGAAAGAAAGCAACATGGTTTCTATGTAGAAGGAGATTTCTGATACTTTTCAATTGTTGTTTTAAGCTCCAAAGACAAAATAGAATACAAAGGAAAAGATTCACCTGTAGTTAAGATATGATGAGCCACAAGAGCCCATTCAACTTTACAAATTGAAGAATTAGGAAGGCCATACAACTGACAAAGCATAGCTGCCAATAACGAGTAGGGTTCTTTAAACCATGACACTGGGTAAAAATTGTCAGGCCTGTGCATAAAGCTGGCCGGTTTGTGCATCCAGGATTTGAGTATATCATTGAAATTAAACCTGGTGTTAGCAAAATCAAGGAATGCGGTATTAAGGATTTGCACAGGTGGTCTAAGGAAAAATGCCCTAATGAATACCTATGGATGGAATGTGGTCAATTGTGAACCCGCGCTATCATTGAACGAGCGGTCTTTGGGGTTGGCATGCTCTACTGTCCATTTAACTGCGTCGGTATAAGGCAAGATGGCAGGTCTAGTAGCAATTTCATGAAGCTGAGAATTCCTAATTTTCTCGTAGGTTTGGCGGTCATTCTCAATGTCGGATAGGTCATCATTGTCAAATATCGAGTAGATTTTAGACCAGTCCACCTAGTAGGTTTCAATGATTTTCTCACTGGTGTCTGAGAAGATGCCCAAATTTGGATCCTTGTTCAATTGGTCTTTCAGGGTAGTCTTAGAACGTGTGTTGTGCGACATGTTTGCAGACTGGCGAAATATGACGAATAGATAAACAAAAATAAAAGAAACACTCTGAAAATAATCAAAACTTTAAATAACTGAACAAAGGAATAAAGAAAACCAACCCGCTTCAGCTGAAAATGGCAGCCAAGGAACCCCTGGTAAAAAACTCACAGTAAAATTCAAGCAACAAGGTAATTTCCAAATTCAAAAATGATAGTGAAAAATATGAAAAATGACCTATTTAATAATTTTGAACGGGTGAAATTTGAGCCGTTAGATCAAAACCCATCAATGGCTAAGATCAATTTCTAAGATTTGCGGGAGATGAATTGCGTGGATGGTTTCGTAGGTATGTACATCCTTCCCGCAATCTGCAATTGCGGATTGTGGGATCGAAACCGCGTTTATTAAATCAAAAGATATTTCCGCAATCCGCAAATTGCGTGTTGTGGCTTGCGAGATTGCAAAGTCCGGAAATTTATTCAACAACTTCCCGCAATCTGTAATTGCAAGTTGCGGGATGCAGGAATACAAACAACCTTTGATATGAAATAACCTTTCTGCAATCTGGAATCTACAATTGCGGGTTGCAGGTTGCAGAAACACACAACGCATTTTATTATTCAAACCACTTTCTGCAATCCGCAAATGCAAGTTACGGGTTGCGGAATGAAAAATATCAACAAACATATTTGCACAGCCTTCCCGCAATCCGCAACTTGCGGGTTGTGGGATGGAAAAACTCCAAAGAGGAAAAAAATATCCCGCAATCTGGAATTCCCGGATTGCAGGATGAAAAATGACCTTTTGTGAGGAAATAAAGCTTCCCACAACTTTCAGAAAAACAGTAAAAAACTAGAATTTCTCGAAGGGAAAAGTTCTAGTTAAATAAAAACAATGCAAAGGCATAAAAACATAATAAACATGATGAAAAACCTCATAAGGACAAAGGAATATATACCATTACCTTTGTAGTGAAAAAATTTGGGGCTCCCGTGTTCCATTAGAACATGGGATCTGTTGTACCTACAACAAATGGCGACTGGCTGGGATGAACTAGTTATCTCTGTGAATAAAACCTTAGTTAAAGAAAACATGCCAGTCTATTAATATTCCAACCTGAAATTTAGAAAATGTTCATAAAGAAATACAAACAACAAGCAGAGTTAAGCATATGGTTGATATACTCCCATCCCATAATCATTAAAAATGATGCAAATCTGATAAGGAGGTGTAAGAAATAACAAGAATTCATTACCATTATGTAATCATGGGAAGCCAGCTTGAGTTGAACCTAGAGGAAAACTTAAAACTGTTAAATTTTCTGAATTTACTTCAATATGATCTAGGATCTTAACTGAGAGAACAACATGTACAGCATATCTACAGCATATCAATCATGGAGACAATAATGCAAGCACACAAGAGACACAAAGATTTACTTGGGGAAAACCATAAAGGTGAAAAACCCCAATAACTTCCTCAGAGATAGATAGAGCAATGATACAACCAACCAATAGAGATAGCCATAACCTAGCAGCAATCCTCCTCCTCCATAAGTGCGCCTCTCCTCCTTGAGAGCATGTGTGAGAAGTGAGTGAGTAAATAGAGTGCCTCCCGCACTCTATTTATACTTGACTTGACTTGCCTTTTTACCTAACTCATGTAGGCTCGAACTTAACCACATAACATAATGCTGACTGGGCCAACCCCCAATAGGGTGGTCTAATAACCCTTAGACCCACATGGCCGACCCCCAATAGGGTGGTCTAATAACCCTTCGACCCACATGACTTATATAGGGCCGACCCCAACAAGGTGGTCTAATAACCCTTCGACCCACATGACTTATATAGGGCCGACCCCAACAAGGTGGTCTAATAACCCATCAAGTATAAGTTACGACACTTACAATATAAATGACGACACTTCCGTATAGAGGAATAAAACCATCTCTATAGGAGTACATACAACATATATGAAATACATTCCGAAGTTACATATACATCAACACTCCCTCTTAACTAGGAAGGTATTTCTCAGCACAGTTCTTCTAGCACAAGTCATCTTCCCTGGATCATCGTCACTAGATAATCATCATCGAGTCATCATCATCATCGCTGCTGTTGCTATCTCAATCAATCTCTGAATCTACTCGTCATAGGAAGTTCTACAGAGCCAGTCCTTTTTCATACTGGATGTAGGCCCACCACCTGCAGGTCTTCGTCATCACTGGCCATACTGTGGAATCCTCAGGACTTATTACGTGCGTCACAGAACCTCGAAAGAGCATCCCAGGATATTACGGGTACACAACTCCGACCTGTAGGATCTCCCAGGGCGCTATTACATGTGACCCCACCACAAAACCTCGAAAGAGCATCTCAGGATGTTACGGGTACACAACTCCGACCTGAAATCTCCCAGGGCACAAATTACATGTGGTCCACCACAAAACCTCGCAAGAGCATCTCAGGATGTTACGGGTACACAACTCCGACCTGAAATCTCCCAGGGCGCTATTACATGTGGTCATGGCAAAACCTCGAAAGAGCATCTCAGGATGTTACGGGTACACAACTCCGACCTGAAATCTCCCAGGACCCAAATTACATGCCATAGGACAAAACCTCGCAAGAGCATCTCAGGATGTTACGGGTAAACAACTCCGACCTGAGATCTCCCAGGGGACAAATTACATGTCCTCCCAGAGCAATGTCTCGAAAGAGCATCCCAGGCTGTTACGGGTACACAACTCTGACCTATAGGATCTCCCAGACATGCTCATCTGCACAACCTGATCCACGGCCACAGAGTATCAACCTGATACTCACCATACATCATCCTGATGTACTCATGATCGTCCTGATCATCATCACTGCAACGTCCTGCTGCATGTCATCTAGAGCAACATCCTGAAGCTCATCATCCATGATCATCCTGATCATCATCACTGCAACGTCCTGCTGCATGTCATCTGGAGCAACATCCTGAAGCTCATAATTCATGATCATCCTGATCATCACTGCAACATCCTGCTGCATGTCATCTCGAGTAACATCCTGAAGCTCGTCATCTATGATCATCCTGATCATCACTGCAACATCCTGCTGCATGTCATCATACCTGATCCACCTGATCATCAATGCATCTACCTGATGCATACCAAGTATCTACCTGATACATATCATCATACATGATCCTCCTGATCATCAATGTATCCACCTGATACAAATACAAATACATGATACATATCATCATACATGATCCACCTGATCATACAATGTATCCACCTAATACATATACAGATACATGCTCCAAGCATCCAACATGATGCATACATACATACATAAAAATGATCCAACTTATCATATCCAGCATCCAAAATGATGCGTACATACATATAAAAATGATCCAACTGATCATATCCAAGCAGAAACCAGAACATCATCCTGATGCCCATTATCCGGCACTTACATCCACAGCCATGTGAAGGATCCTCCTTCCAACATGCTTGGAATGGCTTCAGCAAATGTGTCCATCACTTCTTCCTCGAAGTGTCCTCGATCTGAAGAACGCCAAGCCTCTCTCTGAAGTACTCGAACTTCACTCTGGCTAGTGGCTTCGTCAGCACATCTGCAATCTGCTCGTCCGTCGCAACATACAGAAGCTTCACAGCTCCTCTTTGCACCATATCCCTGATATAGTGATATTTGATCTCTATGTGTTTCGACCTGTCATGAAACACTGGGTTCTCGGACAGCTTCACACAACTCTGGTTATCACAGAAGATACCAGTAGCTTCCAACGGGAGATCAAATAACTCAGGCAGTAGCTTCCGTAGCCATACTGCCTCACAACTAGCTGAACAGGCTGCAACATACTCTGCCTCAGCTGTACTCAGTGCTACACAGGACTGCTTCCTGCTAAACCAAGAGATCACACCTGATCCCATATTGAAACAACATCCAGATGTGCTCTTCCTATCTGCAGCACTGCCAGCCTAATCTGAATCAACATAACCCTGTAGGTTAAACTTTTGATTCGCTTCATACTTGAGCCCATAATCCACTGTACCCTTCAGGTACCTCAGAACATGCTTTACAGCAACCAGGTGAACACTCCTCGGATCCGTCAGGAACTGGCTCAATGTGTTCACAGCAAAGCAAATGTCTGGTCTCGTGTTTGTCAGGTACATCAAGGACCCAATCATCTGACGATACAAAGAGACATCAACCGGCTCAGATGAAGCATCATATAGAAGCTTCAGATTCGATGCCATAGGTGTGGCCATATCCTTGCAGTCCATCATCCCGAACCTCTTCAGGATCTCTACTACATACTTCCCTTGTCCAAGGAATATTCCATATGCACTCTGCCACACCTCCATGCCAAAAACAAATAGTGCATCATCCTCAAGTTCTTCATCTCGAAATTGGAAGAAAGCTTCTGCTGCGTGTCGGCAATCAATCTATATTTACCTGTAACAAACAGGTTATCTGCATATAAAAGTAGTATCACTGGATTGCCTTCTTCAACCTTGTAGAAAAGGTTGGAATCTGCTTTACTCTTGGTAACGCCCAAACTGGATAGAAAGCTGTCTATCCTACCATACCAAGTTCTGCACACATATATGACTACACCATGCTGTCTTGAAATCCATCTGGTGCATCTTCTATTTCATCACTTTTATATTTCTTAATGCTGTCATCTGCAACATGCTTGATCTGATAGTTCCATTTGGAATTCATAGCAAACTTCCTTTCACATCTTGGGACCGCATCCCAAACATCGTTCTTCATGATCGACGGATCATGGCATTCTTCCCGTATCCTGGGAACTTCAATATCTTCAATAGATAATTTGTTGCTGAACAAATGTTGTAGTTCTTCTTTTGTAGGAGATGGCATACGATCTTTCCTACACAACAAGTTAAATTGCATGATTTAGAAAACATCTCATAGTTTTCAGAAGAAATTCTTACACATAAAGAAATATGCCATACAGTCATGCAATTATCTTAGCCAATGCTACAATACAACATTTATCCATATCCCGTAACTTTCTAGATGCCTTCCAATCTCTACCAGAACATTGTTAAGAGTGTGCACAACTCCCAACATGTCAGCAAAGAGGTTTCATTCTAGATAAGTAGCAATGGAATGTTGTACAGTGCCATAGGCTACTTACCCATGCATATTAGTAGTGTACTGTTCATTAATGTAATTATTCTAATATGCACAATACATATCCTAAGTCTAAGAACATGAGCATATACATCATTTAACAATTTTATTTAAACAGACAAATATGCAAGAAATTAAAATACTTATCTTTGTTTGTTCGTTGGGTGGACTCCCTCTGAGTCTTTGCTTCCTTATAGGAGCTGCTGGAGTCCTAATCTGAAGTAGCTTCTTCTACACCTTTCTGTTGTGGAAAGATGGTCAGCTCCCTCTGAATATCTGCATCCTTGCAGAAACTACTGAAGTGTGCTCCTTTTCTTTCTTGCAGGAACAACTGGAGTGTGCTCCTTTGCTTTCTTGCAGGAGCAACTGGAGTGTGCTCCTTTGCTTTCTTGCAGAAGCAACTGGAGTGTGCTCCCTCTTGATCTTTGCTTCCTGAATTACCTGTTCTTGAACTCATATTCATCCTTGGTTCCTATGCATGCTTATTAGTATCATGATTGTGTTATCCTTGTGATTTCATATAAAAACATACATTCATTAGTATACTATTAAAACACAATAATCTTAAGCATGTATACTCATGATCATTTCAAACAGAAATAATAAGCATTAGCATTCAAGGTTTATGTAGGATTCTTATGGTTAGTCAAATCATAAGAAACATAACATGTCTAAACCTATAATTATTTATGACACTTCAGGTTAGTTGAATCATCAATCAAGATAAGAGATATAATATGCATAAAACCATGACTATTCAAACCTATGATTTCATGATTCTTCTGGTTAGTCAAATCAATCAATATAAGAGACTTATTATTTTACTTATATTCCTATTTGACCATAGGACTTTTCTGGTTAGTCATATCATTAAACAAAGTAAAGAGCATAATATGCCTAAACCCATGATCATAATCAATCATGCCAAGTATGCTTATATAAAGGATCTTATCACAAGATGAGATTGTAACTTGATATAGGAAAAACATACCTGGATTAGCATGCTAGCTAGTTATGTCTAACATACTCACATGATGTCTTCTTGTTCTTCTTCAATGACTTGTGCTAGTAACCTGTATATCTCATAGGTTAACTATTACAAAACCAAGTTATACATACCTCGTAGATGGATCTTCTATGAGATCCATGACAATGGATGAATCTTTGTCCTCATGTTATCATGATCATATGTTCTTGGACCAGAACATGATCTGTCTTTCTTGGTGTACCTTTCATGTTAGTAGACAACATAAACCTCATACAACACCATAATGCATTAGTACAATCATAAGTGTCAACACCCTAACCAATGAATATCTTCTATCATGCATTCATAATTTTGTTAAGGTGATACAACAAATCTAAAATCAAAATTGTACTAACCGTAATAACATGAAGACAAACATACCATAAACTTAATCATGGACAAATATCGAAACATACCTCGATGAGTCATACCTGTCGAGATCGCTTGTAATCTTCTTATGTAAGGCCTTATCCTCATCTCCCTCTGAGACAGGAACTTCTTTCACTTATGTAGGTGATCAATCCATCTTCTTCTAGGATTAACCCAATCCACTTGATTTGCAAGAACTGGACCTTGAGCTGGATATGGGTTTGTCAGAGAAACCCCAAAAATTCAAACTTTGAATTTCAACCTTTCGATAGGATAGGAATATGCGCCTTGATGAACTAATCAAACTGGTATATTCAGAATTTGAAAACTGCAAAGTTTCACTCCTCAATTTTGCCTTTGAAACTTCCGGATTCACTGGACGTGACCCTGAACTGGGGTTTGATGAATCCCACTCTTTTGCCCCATCAAAATGTTTGATCCAAAGCTCTAAGCTTCTATTTTTCTGAGGATCTTCCAGCCGTGGTCACAGATTTCAAAAATTCCCATTTTTACAGAAGCCCTAATTTTCCACTTTTCTGATCAAAGTCCCGAACTAGGGTCTAATCAAGCCCGGCCTTCTGCCCAACCAAAAATTCTGATCTTGGTCTCTAAATTTCTATTTTGATGAGAAGCATCCAGCCGTGGTCTCCGATTACAAAAATTCCAACTTTCTTCAAAGCCCTAAATTCCGGAAGCCATGAATGAAGGTACCAAAAAATAATTCTGTTTTGACAGAAATATGTACCTGATTGTTTCTGGTGTAACTCTGAAATTTTTGATCCACAGGGTCTGAAAAAAAGTTTTCTAAGATAGCCTGACCTGTTAGCTTTCCATCCTGACAGGTCTGACCTCAATTGGATGTTCTGAGAGAGAGTTATGCCAAATGTCGCAACGTGACCTGTTTTGGGAAAATACAGGAGAGCGAACTTGTACGGTGTGCCACGTGTCACTGTTTGACCTTCGGCCTCTGAAAAAGTTTTCTGAGATAGCTCGGCCTGTTATCTTTCCATCCTAACATGTCTGACCTCAATTGGATTCTCTGAGAGAGAGATATGCCAAGTGTCGCAACGTGACCTGTTTATGGGATAATACAGGAGAGCAAACTTGTACGGCATGCCACGTGTCACTGTTTGACCTTCGGCCTCTGAAAAAGGTTTCTGAGATAGCTCGGCTTGTGTACTACCTGTCACTTTTCACGAAATTTCATTTGGAGCTTCCTAGCCCAAGTTATGACCTTTTTCCCAAGGTCACCTGATTTTGACTCAGATCTGGAAGAGGCAGAAACCCTATATTGTACAGATCATAAATCACAAAGTACAACGAATTAGAGGTTGTCCTTTGGACACAAGATACCTGGAGATCTTAGCTTCGGCCTGTAACAATTTCAGATCCGAAAACTTCGCCAAAACGGATTTATAGCGAAAGTCCTACGATGACTGGTTTTTGCTATATCAAGCCCTAGCATCGTAAGTGCAACAGGTGTCATACATGCCATATCATGCCTTCTTTCAGGCTAGCTCTGATACCATGTTAAATTTTCTGAATTTACTTCAATATGATCTAGGATCTTAACTGAGAGAACAACATGTACAGCATATCTACAGCATATCAATCATGGAGACAATAATGCAAGCACACAAGAGACACAAAGATTTATTTGGGGAAAACCATAAAGGTGAAAAACCCCAATAACTTCCTCAGAGATAGATAGAGCAATGATACAACCAACCAATAGAGATAGCCATAACCTAGCAGCAATCCTCCTCCTCCATAAGTGCGCCTCTCCTCCTTGAGAGCATGTGTGAGAAGTGAGTGAGTAAATAGAGTGCCTCCCGCACTCTATTTATACTTGACTTGACTTGCCTTTTTACCTAACTCATGTAGGCTCGAACTTAACCACATAACATAATGCTGACTGGGCCGACCCCCAATAGGGTGGTCTAATAACCCTTAGACCCACATGGCCGACCCCCAATAGGGTGGTCTAATAACCCTTCGACCCACATGACTTATATAGGGCCGACCCCAACAAGGTGGTCTAATAACCCTTCGACCCACATGACTTATATAGGGCCAACCCCAACAAGGTGGTCTAATAACCCATCAAGTATAAGTTACGACACTTACAATATAAATGACGACACTTCCGTATAGAGGAATAAAACCATCTCTATAGGAGTACATACAACATATATGAAATACATTCCGAAGTTACATATACATCAACAAAAACTGCTCTGGATATCCAAATTATAGACCACCTTGATTTATTAATTGCTTTATTTATATACAAATATTTTTTTGGTGATATATACATTTTTTTTTTAATATTCACTCTTTTCTTCTTCTTTTTTTCTCTTTTCTGCAATTTTGAAACAAAATAGAAAACTGTACATAAGACCTTGCTGATATAAGACCACTGCCCTAACTTGGTAATCACATGTTAGCAATGCTATTCACAAACCTGATCCGGAAACTGAACAAGATAGCTCAGTAAGGAGACTCCTTTTCTTCCAGTTATGACACTGAAAGCAACTATCATGGCTTGGTGACCACATAATGATAATTTCAGTCCAAAATCAAACCCATGATCATGGAAGGGATGGCATGTGATAAGACCCCCCTATCCTTATATACAACAAGTGTCTTATAAAATAAAACAAAGATTTATTAGAGTTTAAATTACAAGACACTATCATGGCTTGGTAACCATATAACAATAGTGTTACTTACCAGTGCTTTGCCAATCATGAATGGACCAACCTGTAATAGGATCTTCCACCTTTTAGTAGAAACTAAAAGTCATCTCCCAAGTTTGGTGGCTTGATGTGAAGATGTCATTCCACTAAACACCTATGAACCTAATGGGGTGGCTTATGATAAGACCCCCCATCTTGTAATCTATGATTATTAAGAAAATGATTATCAAAGTGACTATAATAGGATCCATAGTAGATAAAGCTGACCAAGTTATTAGGATATGTTGCTTCACCAATGAGACATAAGATAAGAAACACCAGTCAGTCCCCATACCTCAATTAAACAAATAAAACATATGTAAAGATGGATCAAGGTGGGAAAGTATCAATCAAGGCTTTGCAATTATAGATTGTAACTCCTGTACAAAACAAATTCTGTCATAGGCTGAGGAAAACTAAAACTAACCATGCATTCTAAGAACTTGTAGACTTTGTCAATCTTGAGACAAACTTATCGACCAACCATTTTCCAAATGTGTGTGGGAATTAACCAAACACAAAATAATATACAAGGAAAAAAAAACAATCAAATCAAAAGAAAGTCAAACACTCAAAACTTATGTACAAAATGCATCAAATTGTTTAGACAAAATACTTCTTGGGCAGAGAAACATTCACTCAATAAGTGTTAATGAGTCCCTTCAGTGTCTGCAACTGAATAGTACTAGGACCTATCTTTTCTGTAACAATGAAAGGTCCTAGCCAAAGGTGTTGAAATTTGGTGTATTCATTTTTGTCCTTATGTTGTTTATCCCATCTCAATACCAAATCTCCTATTGAAAAATCTCTGTCAGAGGAGGATTTCTCATTGAACCATCTTTTAATCATCTGTTGATGTTGATACAATTTGTTTTTAGCCTTTTCCCTGTCTTCCTCCAACTTAAGCAAGGTATCAATTCTCTGTTGGAGAGGAGAGGAATCATCTTCTTGAACGGATTGGGCTAGCTGTAATGAGGGAATGGTAAGGTTAGATGGTAGGATGGATTCCTTTCCATAAACTAGACAATAGGGAGAGTTTCCAATAGTTTCCTTTGGGGTAACTCGGTCTTCCCAAAGAGCATTGCAAAGATGTGTGTGCCAATCTTTGTGAGAAGAGGCTACTGTCTTCTTCAAAATGTTTATCAAGTTCTTGTTAGAAGATTCAACAAGCCCATTACCCTGTGGATAATAATTGGCAGAAAATTTTAGTTCGATCCCTTTTTCAAGGGCGCACTATGTGAGATCAATGGAGGAAAAGTAAGATTCATTGTCAAAGACAAGATATTCAGGGGCACAAAACCTTGTGAGTATTTGATTGTCTAGGAAGGATATCACTTTGTTTGTGTTACATTTCCTGAGAGGGACTTCCTCTACCCATATGGTAAAGTAGTCCGTTGTTGTCAAGATATACCTATGCTACAGGGAGGAAACAAGATTAATGGGTCCAACAAAGTCTAGTCCCCATTGTTGAAATGGAAACTGAACTATTACTGGCTATAAAGGAAAGGCATGTTTTTTGAACTTCCCTGCACACTTCTGACATGGTTCACACCTTCTGACATGAGCATGGGTATCCTTAAATAGAGTAGGCCAGTAATATCCTGCTCTGAGAATCTTGTGGGCTATGGTTTCACCTGAAAAATGCCTTCCTGCAGGTCCTGCATGAAATTTTAAAAGAATGTTTTCAGTTTCATTTCTTTCCAAACATCTTAGGAAAACTCCATCGTAATTTTTGCTAAACAAAACTTCATTAATAAATTGATATGGAGCAGCCTTTAATCTTAAAGCTCTGCGTTTTTTGAAGTGAAGGGTTTCAAGAGCAAACCCATGGTTTAGAAAAAACTTAATATGATTGTTCCATTCAGATGTTGGAGTTTCTATAGCATTAACAGAACCAGTAGGACCATTTTCCTCCTGCTCCCATTCAGTCTGCTACTGTGCAGGATCATTCGACTAAGCAGTAAGCAGGCATAAACCTTGTCCTTTTACAATCTTCACTGGTCTGATTTCCAGATCATACTCCTACAAAGATGTCATCCAATGGGCTCTTTTCTCACCTAGTTCTTTCTGAACCAAGACATTTCTAACGACTGTATAAGGCACGATAACCTTAGTTTGAGATTTCAATAAGTACAATCTGTAATGTTTTACTGACTTGTATACTGCATAAGCCTTCTTGTCAATTTTAGAGTAGTTAAGTTCTACTCCCTTAAACATTGAGCTCATGAACGAAATTGGAATCTCAGCATCATTATCATGCTTCTGTGTGAAGACAGCTACATAAGAAAATTAGTAGCAAAGGTATACAGAATAAAATCTCTGTCGAAATATGGAGACATTAGAGCAGGGGCTTCTGCAATGGCTCTCTGAATTTCAACAAATGCATCTTTTTGTTCCTTAGACCACCTAAACTGTGCATATTTTTTAACAAACTGCTACAATGGCTTAACAATTTGTGCAAAATTTGGAACAAAACCATGTACAAAATTAATCTTACCGAGGAATGATTCCATGGCTTTGCGTGAACTAGGAAAACCAATATTTGCAACAGCTTCAGTGCATTCAGGATCAATAATCATACCTTCCTTAGAAACAATGAAACCTAGGAGATTACCTTCTGTTACTGCAAATATGGACTTCTTGGGGTTCAGCGAAATTTCGTATTTCCTGCAGCATTCAAATACCTGTTTCAAAGCAGACAAATGTTCATGTCATTTCTTCGAATAAATAGTAATGTCATCTAAGTATAATATGACATAATTGTGCATCAAACCTCTGAAAGCTATATCCATAGCTCTTTGGAATGTGGCTCCTACTTTTAACATCCCAAAAGGCATTCGCCTGTAGGCGAAAGTACCCCAAGGGGTTCTGAAAGTTGTTTTCAGTTGGTCATCAGGGGAAACCATGACTTGGTTGTATCCTTAGAAACCATCTAGGAGAGAGAACATCTCAGAACCTGCTACCTTTTGTAGAATCTTCTCCAGAGGAGGAACATGGTAGTTATCCTTTTCGGAAGCTCTGTTCAAAGTTCTGAAATCGACACAAAGTCTGATTTCCCCATTGTTCTTCCAAACAGGTACCAAGTTGGCAATCCATTGTGTATGTCTGATAGGGAATATGATTCGAGCTATCAGTAAATTCTCAAGTTCCTTCTTTACAGAGGGTTCAAGATTGGGATGCATCTTCCTTAGCTTCTGCTGGTAAGGTTTCACTTCTGGTTTCGTCGGTATGTTATGATGCATGATGCTAGTGTCAAAAGTCTTTAGTTCATCATAGGTCGATGCAAAAACATCTTTGTACTCTTTACACAATCTAATAAGATATCTTCTTTCTTCAACAGGGCAATCAACCCCAAGGTTGATGAATGGGGGATTCTTTTCAGTACCTAGGTTGACTGGCTCATAATTCTGAGATGAACCCTAGGTCTTACAGTTGGTCTTCTGTTTGAACTTATCTTGCAAGTCATAAAATTTCTCTAAGCTGATGACTGATTTTGGGATAATGTTGGAAGGATCAGACAGAGACTTCTCATGCTCAACCTCATCTATTTCCATGTCTTGAAAGGTATCCTAGGCTGTGAGAAAGTCTAGTATTTGTTGGTCATCATCAAACACTTTCTAGTTTGTTACATTATCAGGGATGGAAGGCCTGTACATAAGTTCTATTGAAAAAATTTCAGGTGACAAGCCTTCTGGTGGAATCAGCCTAGATGTTGTATTTTCCAAGAGGTTAGCATCAAAGTTCTGTGACCCGGGGACTGACTTGATGTTGAATGCAGAGAAAGAGTTATTCAGATCCCTTACAATTTTTTGATAATTAGTTAAACGTGGAGACAAACAATGTATCTTGTTTCTTACCTATTTAACTATGATTTCAGAATCTCCAATACATTATGTACAATAGTTCCGGAGAATGGTACAGAAGTAACATTAGTAATCTGTGATTCATTTTGTACATCCTCATCTGGTGAAGAATCAGCTGGCAGATCCCCAAAGAAAGTGTCAAATGTGAAATGCTCAATATGTGAACTGAAATAACAAGCATGTTCACTTGAGTCATTAAGGTCAGTGATTGTTTGCTTCATAAATGGTTCCCTACTGGTCTTAATATTATTTGGTTTTCCATTTTAGGGTAGCGACAAGTGAGACCAATCAGTGGCAAAGTATCCTTTGAGATTCTCTGACCAATCTCTCCTCAGCCACATTCCATAGGCTTCAGGAATGTCAACTACAACAATATCTATGGTCTGGTGGATCCAGGGATCAACAGACAATGGTAACAAAACATTTCTTAATCTCCCCACTACTCTTACTTTAGATCTGTCAAGATGGACAATCTAAGTAGAAAAGGGTTCCCAAGTTGCATTTATTTTTCTGCAGACAGACATGGGCATCACATTGGAGGAGGCACCTGAATCTATCATACAATTGTGTACATTTCTGTTGAAGATTTCAAAGGTAAGCAAGAAAGGAGGTGTCCTCTTGCTTCCAGGTTTCTGATCATCTGGTTTGGTAAAAGAGTCTAAGTTATTGTTTTGTGTTTACCTTTGTTGTTTGATTATCGTGCTTTTATGTAGAGAATCCCTCATAGAAGGGATTTTCAGAAGTTCAAACAAAGAGATATTTTCTTTGACTCTTTTCAAATCTTTAGCCAAACTGTACTCCATTTCAGGAATGACTGTATCCTTTTGAGGAATAGTTTTACTTTTGTTGGGGATTGCTATTGAAGTTGAAGGCTCCTGGGAGGGTTGTCCTTTTGATCTAGTGTTGTAACGACATTGAACATTGAATACTGTCTTAGGTTCTTCTTCTTCTTCATTCATTGGGAGTTTAGAAAAATAGCTTACAGTATTAATCTGTGGATCCTCTTCTTCTTCTCCTTCTTCCAGTAACTATGGATCTTGATTTATTTGATCATTAGAGGTTTTAGGGACATTCTATGATTCTGTGGCCAGAGATTTGAAGATAGAATAAATTTCTTCAGATGTTAGTCCTTCATTACGATTAGGAGGTGGTGGATTTTGGGGAGGTTGATAAGGTCTCCTGAAAGGTGGCCTTGCAAAACCTTTGTTATTATTTGGATTTTCATTGTTATTATTTTTAAAATCAACCATTTCATTAGACATTTTCTGGAGAAAATTCTTGATATCAGTCATTTCGAAAGCATCTTTGTTTTGTGTAGTGGGTTTGGGGGCATTATCAGTTTTCTTTCTGGATGTGGATAGTTGTTCTTCTGAGGAATTAGTATTATCCTTTAGGCAAAACATATCCTTTTCAACCTGAATTGCTTCAGTATATGCCTCAAACAAGTTGTCTTTATGTGCTCTTTTGACCCACATTGCAATGGGCATAGGTAAGCCCTTTTCATAATAAGCAACCAATAGTTCTTCTGCAGGAAGAAGAATGGCAGAGATCCTATTTTTCAGATAAGAAAATCTTTGATTATAGTCTTTGACCCTCTCTTTACCTCTAATCTTCATGTAAGACAATTCTAAGACTAGATCTTGTGGAGTTTTATCATCCCCAAACTTCTGGATAAACAGTTTTTCAAACTCATCCCAAGAAGTTATGGATCTGGCCTCTAAGGAAAAGTACCATGTGGATGCCTTTCCTTCAAATGTATAAGGGAATAGTTTGCAAATCACATCTTCATGCATGACACTCCTAAGTCTAATGGCCTGCATGAAGGTTTTGATGTGATCTACTGCAGGTGATTTATTATCTGGATTGAACTTAGGAAGCCACTTCTCAGGGTTTTTAGGCAATCTATGTTGATCCCCAAGTATAAATACAACATCTTGGTCAAGCCAAGGTCTCTTTTGGCCTTCTTCATCCATTGGTTGTTCTTCCTCTTCTTCAGATGAAGAGCTAGAGGAGTGTTCACTTTCAGATTAGGATGATGATGATGAAGGAGGAGTGGGTGGTGGTCCACCAGTTTCAATGTCAGGTTGATCTTGTGATACTCCTTGAAAGAGTGAATTAAGGTTGTACTCAGGGGATCTTGGACAATCAGTTGTATCTTGATTCTTGATGCTTTGATCAACTGTCTGTTGACCTTCTTGGTTATCCATTTGCAGAATGGTGTTATGTTGAATTGCTGCTAGTCTTCTATTTCGTTGTTCAATAATTCTTTATTTTATTCTAGAAACGCTATCATTAGAAATTTTCATTATTTATTCAAGTGAAGGGGGTCCTCTAGTAGGCAATCTAATAAGGATGTCCCTTCTATTTTCCTGCTCAGCTGCAGGTGTACTGGGAACTACAATTAGTTGTTCAGATGTAGATGCATATGATTGGCTATGAGTGACAACATATGATTGGCTATGAGTGACAACCGATGATGTTATTACTGGAGGAGCTTTAAGAGTATTATGTTTAGGCATATTTTACTACTGGCCCTCCTTCTTGCGCCATTTTTTTAGGCATTGGGTGTGTAAGGTGCTGGAATGGGTTTCAAATCTCTCAACAGAGGAAGAAAACCCAGCCAAAGGCTTCAGATAATCCTGTGCAAGTATTACCATATCCTCGAGCTATTTGGAATAGTGATCTCCCATATATACAAAGGCCTCCGCTGGCACTTGTGGTTTTGATCCTAAAAGGATCTATCCTCCAATGAAGGAAAACAAAGTGTGTTCAGTTTGGAACAAATCTACCTATAAAGGGAAATCTAAGCTAAGTTAGGCCTACTCTAAAAGGTATCTTGTTTGAATGCATATTAACTTGATGTGAAAATAAATAAGTATATTCATCCACTTGACAGAAATGTGAAGGAGATCAATTCCTTATTTGCTTAGGTCACAACCAATCAATTAAAATTAACTGAGTGCAATATTAAGTATTTAAGCTCATTCAATATTAACCTGTAACCGATATGTCAATTTAAAAAATAACATAGATTATAATTTACTGTGAATCATTTGCAGAAATAGATAAATATTTTAATTAAAGAAATTCAATTAAAACATAATGCATACATAGATCATACATAAGTACAAATCTAGATCATAGATCCTTGTATCAGATAATAATTGCAAAAGATTAAACAACATAGATAACAGTCTGAAGTAAAAATCAATATTTATCAAAGAAACTTGATCAATGAACAAAAGATGATGCAAGAGAATAAAATTACTGTATTAATGAAAGTCTGTAAGAAATTACAAGCTTAGCATAAAACATAGTATCTCTAATCTTCTTCTGTTGATTTCTACCCCAAAATGATCATCATTTTCCTAAGAGAGATCCACCCCTTAAAAAATAATTTACAAAATAATACAAAGGATAAACTCCCCTAAAACAAGGATTACAAAATTAGATTATTTAATTAAGTGAGGAAATCTTGCCACTTCACCCAAATTTCCATCAGTTCATCTATACCTAGATAATTAGGAGATTCGAGCCCCAATGTTACGGAGAAAACTTCCTATGGATTGGGGTAGACCACAAAAGACAATTGACTACCAGAAAATGACTCAATTCCCAATGCAAAGCTATATAAATGATAATGCTAAGATAATGGAGAAAAAACCAACCTTCACCCGGATGTTCGAAGTAGATCCCCGTTGAGCTTTCAATCTCTACACTTGAACCTGTAGATTAGTCTGAACAACAAGTACAAGCAAGTGCATATAATATTTGAAACACATTAGCATAATCAATAGCATGATCCATGATATCATAAGAGAATATAACCCAATGTAATTTAACAATATTCACAACATCAATTGAACAAGAAAGTGAGTATTTCCATTAATGAATAACAAGAAGTACAATATACAACCTCTTTCCGACAACCAATCTGAACCAAGAACTGGGCCTCTCCACTTGTGCCTCCACCAATTCAATCCCCCATGCGATGGAAAACTCAAACTATGAAAGGAGTTTTGTAGGTGAACATAAGGAGTTCACAACAATAAGGATCAATGAGTGTAGACTCAAGTCGCGGCAAAAATCCACTAGAGTTATATTGCTCTCTCTTTCTCCTCCCTTCCATACACCATAAGAGCTCAATATAAAGCCTTCCAAAGGTAAGTGAAAGGACACATTGAGGCATTTCGAGGTATATGGAGGGCCAAAGGTCACCCTAAGACCTCTTTTTGGGAGTAAAAGGTAAATTTCTAATGATTTTTACCATTTTACTTGATACCCGTGGGCTATAGTGGAACAGCCTGTGTGTACACTGGCTATAGTGGAACAACAAGCGTACATGAAGAAAAATAGGGAAAAAAAGTGTTTTTTGGAGGACATAAAGTGAATCTGAGTTAGTGAAATAGATCCTGAAGGCCAAAGAATGCTGATGCTCACAAGGTGGTAAATTACGCTATAAAAGATGCCTCCTAATGTGTGAGGTCAGAGAAGGTACTACGATGTCCAAAATACATTATAAATCTCAGAAGTGGAGTGATGGAGACACAACTAGAGAGAGTAGCTCACTCGTCATAATAAAATAAAATCTCTGAGTACATGTCGGTATAACACAACAATATGATACAATGGCCATGATAGGGAGTACATAGTGAATACATGTCATAGGCGATCATAGCCATGGTCCATACAGTAAGATATGGTCTCGTGTTGAAAAGGAAACAACTGGTACAATACTGGAGGTACAAACTGCTGATGTCTGAGAGGTGAAATCTCAGATGTACAGTCACAATCAAGAGAAGCATACTAAATGCTACTAACATCTGGGGTCTTCTACACAAATCATCTATGGTGCAAGTCCCATCAAGTGAATAAAGGTGTTGAGGTCGAACCTGATGTGACATTGTCTGATTACCGATCAATGATGTATACCGTTAATAGACGTGAGATAACCCACCGATAATGAAAATGGGCATCAAGGCACAGAGTACAATCATCAGAGTGTGAATAGATGTGTTGAAGTCAAACACTATGATGAATCCATTGATCAAGAGACATTGATGTATTCCCAAAACTGTCAATGGCGAAAGAACCTACCACTAATGACTGCAAGCTTCAAGGTACTCAACCGACTCTAAGTATCAATTCCGGAATAAATGAGTTGAAGTCGACAGAACGAAACTCACTGGAAGGAAGGATTTAAGGCATCCGCCATCAACCAGGATGAGGTAACAGCTACACTGAAAGATTTGGAAGAACTCAGATGAAACAGACTGACTCAATAAGGATGGTCGACATGCAATAGTCAAGAGATCTGAGGAGTGGACGACTCTGGTTTCAAGACTTCCTTTGAACAAGAGCATGAGTAGATGGATAGACTCAGGCATCATAGACTCAAATACTTTGTGATAATGACCCTATGCGATGCAAGAGGCATCAGCAAAGGGCTCCATAGTGACTGGAAGCTTAACCAATCAATGGAGTAAAAACTGAGAAATGAGTACAACTCCTAAGGTCCTACTATATTCCCAACTCATAATGGATGGAGTGGAATAAATGCTCTGTTCAAAGGCAACACGACAATTGCCAACAAAAAGAAGTAAAAATTCTCTTGTCCGGCTTTTTAAAATATTTGATTTGTTTTGGTCTTTTTTATGTTTGGGAAGCTTGAAAAATAATAAAATTGCTTATAGTACAATAGGTGAGGGAACGAGTATCAAGTAGCGAGCAAACTAGTCCCAAGCAGTGGAACCTACCTATGATCAATGTAAGGAAGCATGTGCAGGATGTGGACACTCGGGGGGTTGTTCCCTCAGGGTAAAGGGTCATCAAACTGTGAAAGGAAAATGAAAGCTTTGCAAGGCTCATTAGGGCAAGTTCTCAGGCACATGGCTAATAATTGAGTAAGCGGGAGCCGCTCAAGCAGCAAGCAGGATAATACAATGCAATCACAACTTGACATAAAAGGGGAGTCCTTTTTTGTAAAGTTAATCTCCTCACCTGAAAAAGTGTAAAACAATGAGAGAAGAACTCTTCTAGTCACATATGACTAGAGTATACATTTTTCGTAATTAATCGACAAAGGTCTAGAAAACGGATAAAATTGTACCTAAGTGGATGTCACTTCAAATCCTTTAACGAGTCTGAAATGACAAGTATACTTGGCAATCTTTTTTGATTTGAAAAATTCTAATAAGGGCTTAAAAAAGCCTTTATAAATATTTTATGTAAAGGTTTAACGATCCCGAAAAAGTAAACTTGTGACCTCCTTACTGTTTTTAATGAGCTCAAAGGAGATATGGAAGAATGCTCGTAACCTCCTTACTATTTTTAATGAGCTCGAAGTAAAGGTGGAAGAATCCTCGTAATGGGAGCAGACAAGTGTCAGGGACATGCAAGACTAGTTCCAAGCACATGGAACAAAGTTATGCATAATGCAAGGAACATGAGCAAGATAAGGACAATGTCTGCAAATTTGGATGGCAAAAGGTTCAAATGCATCATAACAATGGGGAGGCCTAAACCTATATGAAAGGTTCCGAATATGCCTGCCATGACCAAAGCAAATGTCGAAAAGGACCAGTAAACAAGTATAAGTCTAGCTAAGAATCCCATCTCTAAGAAACATATGTACCAAGATCATCTCTAAAACGTGCGTAAAGAAAAATCTGATACAAGTCACTACGGTAGAAACATTTTCAACTTCACTATTGTTAACCTTAGACAACATGCAGGTAGAGATAACCACTGAAGGCACCATAGTACCAATACCTGAGGGATCAAAATGATCATCTTGAAAATGAAGAGTAAATCTGAAGGATGTGAAAGAATCTGCAAGAGAAAATTCATCATCACGGGAGTTGGAAATTCTAGAAATAGAATCAAACTCTTCAGGAGTGCTGATTTGCAGATCTATAGGAGAGCTCAGATTGTATTATAGGCTCATCTCATTCAATAAGACCAAGGGTAGGAAAGGAATGAGATCTATGATAGGAATCCCTCCAAGGCTTGTCATTACCATGCATGGAAGTGATAAAATATTCATTTGAAGGTAGAGTATCATCAAGGCATCTGTGTGAACAAGATGGGTCGACTACTTATGTGGGCAGCATAACAAGTTCTTCCTCTCCTATCCCTGAAGAAGAGAGATCCGAATTGGGAATGGCTTGTTGACCATCATGAGAAAGCTTGACTGCAGACAAGGGCATATCCATCCCAATGCGCGAAACGTCTCCAGATGGGGAACTCATGGAAGGTAGATTCCATGGATCACTGAAATACGATGTTTGGAAAGGTATAATCCTACAAAGGAGATTGGTGCAGGGAAGTCAAAAGATCCCATCAAAGAAGGGTACAATCCTACACCAATGTTCCAAGTTGCCAACTAAGAATCTTTGATCTGGGGAACAACAGTTCCCGACGATGTTGCAGAATTGGAACTAGGGAAGTATAGCTGATCGACCATCACAATTCTGCCTTAGTGTGGAAAGCAAATAATCCTAAATACAGACGATACAATCGCTTTCATAGCGTAGATCCAATTCCTACCTAGAAGAAGGTTGTAGTCGATGGGCGCATCAACCACCTCGAATTCAATAGGCACAAATTTCCCACCCAAGCAGACAACAAGAAACGGGAGAATACCATGTGGCTTAAATGACCAACCATCGAATGCAGTTAGCATGGTCATAGACTTGGATAAGGGAGAAGAGCCAAGATCTTTCCAACAAGATAAAGACATCACTGACGTAGAAGCACCTTCGTCAATTACCATTCTTTTGATGATATTCTGTAGGAACTCCACATGGACTTGAAAAGCCACATGGTAACGTAAGTGAGGTTGGATGTGAGTAGTGTCAAACTTGATAATGTTAGGACTTCCCCCATCTTGAACTCCTAAAGCACACAAAAGGGAATTCCTTTGAGAAGGACATGCTTGTAAAACCTCAAGACTGTTAAATTTTGAGCATTAATTCGCAATACTCTAGGATCTTTACTGAGAGAATAACATGTACAGTATATCAATGCATATCAATCATAACAAGCATGTCAATCATCACAAGAAGCAAAAGCATGAGAGACAATAGACACACAGAGTTTCTGTGGGGAAAACCCTAAGGTGAAAAACGCCACAACTTCCTCAGAGATAGATAGAGCAATAACACAACCAAAGTACAACCAAAGTAAAAGAAATAGACTCCTCTTAGCAGCTGATCCTCCTCCTCACATGTGTGCCACTTTCCGAGTGAAGGAAGTGTGTGTTTTGAAGTGATCCAAATAGAGATCTCCCAATCTCTATTTATACTTGTCCTGTTTGCCCAATAACCTTATGGGGCCGACTTGTCTAGCTAGGTACAATAACTTCATATTACATTATATCGGGCTGACCCCTTACAAGGTGGTCTAATAACCCATCGGCAAGTTAACACACTTACGACACTTGTCAATACAAATGACGACACTTCCGTACAGAGGAATAATACATCTCTATAGGAGTACAATAAATATATAAATGAAATACATTCTGAAGTTACATATACATCAAAACTCCCTCTTAACTAGGAAGGTATTTATCGACACAGATCTTCTAGCACAAGTCTTCTTCTCTGGATCATCATCATCGATGCATCATCCTCGAGTCATTGACATCATCACTGTTGCTGCTATCTCAACCAATCTCTGAATCTACTCGTCATAGGAATTTCTATAGAGCCAGTCCTTTTTCATACTGGATGTAGGCCCACCACCTGTAGTTCTTCATCATCAGTGGCCATACTGTGGAACCTAGGACTGATTATGTGCGTTAACAAAACCTAGCGCAGACTATATGTTCTTTTACATGTTGACCTTCACAAAACCTACTCAGAGCATCTCAGGATGTTACAAGCACACCGCTCTACCTGTCTGGATCTCGATAGAGCATACCAGGCTGTTACAAGCACACCGCTCTACTTATACAGATTTTAAAGGATTTTTTCTATGTGAAATTTCGCAAAACCTACTCAGAGCATCCCAGGATGTTATGAGCACACCGCTCTACCTGTCTGGATCTCAATAGAGCATCCCAGGATGTTATGAGCACACCGCTCTACCTATCCGGATTTTAAAGGATCTTTTCTATGCGAAACAGTAGCAAAACCTACTCAGAGCATCCCAGGATGTTACGAGCACACCGCTCTACCTGTCCGGATCTCGATAGACCAACCTAGGATGTTACGAGCACACTGCTCTACCTATTTGGTTTTTAGAGGGTGTTTTCTATGCTACCTGCACAAACTGTCCATGGCCACAGAGTATCAAACCGATACTCACCATACATCATCCTGATGTACATCATCACATGATCAACCTGATCATCATCATAGCATCAACCCGGTGCATATCATCTAGAGCAACATCCTGAAGCTCGTCATCTATGATCATTGTAATCATCATCATAGCATCAACCTGATGCATGTCATCTGGAGAAACATCCTGAAGCTCGTCATCTTTGATCATCCTGATCACCATCATGGCATCAATCTGATGCATGTCATCTGGAGCAACATCTTAAAGCTCGTCATTTGTGATAATCTTGATCACCATCATAGCATCAATCTGATGCATGTCATCTGGAGCAACATCTTGAAGCTCGTCATCTGTGATAATCCTGATAAAACAATATATCCATCTGATGCATACAAAGTATCTACCTAATACATATCATCATACATGATCTACCTGATCATATAATGCATCCACCTGATATACATAATTCATCCACCTAATACATACATAAGTACATGACCACACTGATCATACAAGTATCCACCTGATACATACATAAGTACATGATCACACTGATCATACAAGTATCCACCTAATACATACATAAGTACATGATCACACTGATCATACAAGTATCCACCTGATACAAATTCATGATCCAATTGATCATATCAAGCATCCAACATAATGCATATACAAATACATGATCACACTGATCAAAGCATCCAACATGATGCGTACATACATATAAATGATCCAGCTAATCATATCCAACATCCAGCATGATGCGTACATACATATACAAAGTAGTAACTCGAGCATCATCCTGATGCTCATCATCCAGTGCTTACATCCATAGCCATGGGAAGGATCCTCCTCTCACCATGCTTGGAATGGATTTAGCAGATGTGTCCATCACTTCTTCCTCGAAGTGTCATCGATCTAAAAGACACCAAGCCTCTCTCTGAAGTACTCGAACTTCACTCTGGCTAGTGGCTTCGTCAGCACATCTGCAATTTGCTCATCTGTCGCAACATATAGGAGCTTCACTGCTCCTCTCTACACCATATCCTTGATATAGTGATATTTGATCTCTATGTGTTTCGACCTGTCATGGAACACCGGGTTCTCAGACAGCTTCACACAACTCTGGTTGTCACAAAAGATACCAGTAGCCTCCAACAAGAGATCAAATAACTCTGACATTAGCTTACGGAGCCATACTGCCTCACAACTAGCCGAACAGGCTGCAACATACTCTGCCTCGGCTATACTCAGTGCTACGCAAGACTGCTTCCTGCTAAACCAAGAGATCATACCTGATCCCATACTGAAGCAACACCCAGATGTGCTCTTCCTATTTGCAGCACTGCCTACCCAATCTGAATCAACATAACCCTGCAGGTTAAACTTTTGATTTGCTTCATACTTGAGCCCATAATCAACTGTACCCTTCAGGTACCTTAGGATATGCTTTACAACAACTAGGTGAACACTCCTCGGATCTGTCAGGAACTGGCTCAATGTGTTCACCGCAAAGCAAATATCTGGTCTTGTGTTCGTCAGGTAAATCAAGGACCCAATCATCTGACGATACATAGAGACATCAACTGGCTTAGATGAAGCATCACATAGGTTCAATGCCATAGGTGTGGCCATGGCCTTGCAATCCATCATCCTGAACCTCTTTAGGATATTTACTGTAAATTTCCCTTGTCCAAGGAAGATCCCATCTGCACTCTGCCACACCTCCATACCTAGAAAATAGTGCATCATTCCCAAGTCCTTCATATTGAACTCGGTAGCAAGCTTCCTCTTTGTATTGACAATCAATCTGTCATCTCTTGTTACAAATAGGTTATCCACATATAGGAGTAGAATCACAGGATTTCCTTCCTCAACCTTGTAGTAAAGGTTGGAATCCGCTTTACTCTTGGTAAATCCCAAACTAGATAGAAAAATATCCATCCTACCATACCAAGTTCTAGGATCTTGGTTTAAGCCATACAAGGCTTTCTTCAATTTGCAGACATATGACTCCCTGTCATGTGTTTCAAAACTGAGTGGCTGCTCCACATACACTTCGTCTTCAACTACACCATTCAAGAAAGTAGTCTTGACATCCATCTGGTGTATCTTCCATTTCATCGCTACAGCCAGAGCAAGTACTGTTCTGATGGAAGTGTACCTAGCTACAAGAGCAAAAGTTTCTTCATAATCTATTCCCTCTTTCTGAGAGAAGCCATGAGCTACGAATCTTTCCTTGTATTTCTCTATGCTGCCATCTGCAGCATGCTTGATCTTGTAGATCCATTTGGAAGTCACAACAAACTTCCCTTCAAGTCTTGGGACAACATCCCAAACATCATTCTTCATTATTGATTGGTATTCTTCGATCATGGCATCCTTCCATTCTTTCATAATTGGAAGGTTCTTTGCTCATGATATCACAGAGTAGAGCATCATAGCTGGTATGTGATCTGGTTCTCTTCTTTTCTCTGTGTTCTTCTTCTAGAATGCCATATCTTTCTACATCTTGAATGAGCTCTCTAGCCCATGCAATTTTTCTCTTGCGAGAGTTATTCTCATGGGGTGGATCTACAGGTTGTTGCGGATCTTCAATTTCATGATCAACATTTGGAATTGCTTCAGTCATGGTAGTGTCTTGAAATCTAGTTTCCTTAGATTCTTCATAAACTTCAACAGGTGTCTTCCTTGATTTCATGAATGTTAAGTTTTCATCAAATGTTACCTCCCTACTGACATCAATCTTCTTGAACCCTGGAAAGTATATTCTGTAAGCCTTCGAGCTTTCACTGTAACCCACAAAGATACCCTTCTTTCCTGAAGGATCTAGCTTGGTCCTCTTTTCTTTTGGGACATGAGTGTATACTAGACAACCAAATATTCTGAGATGGCTAACTTCAGGTTTCTTACCAGAGAAGACCTCTTCTGGTGTCTTGTTGTCCAGTATCTTATGGGGTATCCTGTTCTACACATATACAGTTGTCGTAGTTGCTTCTGCCGATAGATGCATAGGTAGATCCTGGTCATGCAACATTGCCCTTGCTGCTTCCATGATTGTTCGATTCTTTCTTTCTGCAACTCCATTCTATTGTGGATTGTAAGGAGCAGTCAACTCCCTCTCAATCCCTTAATCAGTGCATAGCTTTGTGAAGTCACCTGAGGTGAATTCTCCACCATTGTCGGATCTGAATGTTTTGATCTTCTTATCAGTTTGGTTCTCCATCAAGGTTTTGAATTCCATGAACTTATCCAACACTTCATCTTGTTCTTCAAGAAGTAAACCCAAGTCTTCTTGGAGAATTCATCAATGAAAGAGACATAGTAAACATACCCACTTAGAGAATTGGATGACATTGGGCCGCATACATCAGAGTTGATAATTTCCAAGATAGTTTTTGCCTTACTTTCACTTCTTGGAAATGCCTTATTTATGTTCTTTCCTTTTCCACATCCTTTGCAAACACCTCATGCTTGCTATTAATTTTAGGAAGACCTTCTACAGCCTTACTTACAAATGGTAATGCTCTGTAGTGCATATGTGCAAGTCTTCTATGCCAAAGTTCACTTGGCTCCATGTAATCATGCACCATGGCATGTTCAGGTTGTCCCTTCAATTTATACAATCCTCCCTCTTGGTCTCCAATCACTACTGCATCAACAATAGGTTTACCCTTTGGCCACATTAGGACTTGGCCATCTACAAATGCAACCCTCATACCTTTTGCATCTAATGCAGAGATGGGGAGTAGATTCTTTTTCAGCCCAGGTACAAATAGCACATCTTTCATCTTCAAGGACTTTCTAGATTCTAGGTTGTAGGAGGCTTCCCCACTTCCTTTGATAGGGTATTAATTATCATCCCCAAGTTTCACCTTATGGGGTGATTCATGTTCAGCTAGGTTTACAAAAGATTCTTTAAACCCAGTCATGTGTTTGGAAGCTCCACTTTCAATTAACCAATCATTACAACCATGAGAGATAGTGCGTGTGAGAGCAGAGATTAGAACATACTCTTCTTCGCTTGATGAGTCATCATCATCACTTTCTTATCTAGCTTTCTTCTTGGGAGGTTCATCATCCTCAGCAGCATGAGCATGATATCTTCTTTTGTTATTCTTCTTCTTCTTGTTGAAGTTGTTGTCTTTCTTCTTCTTGGGACAAATTGAAGCAAAGTGTCCCATTTCATTACATTCGAAACATCGAACATGAGATAGATCTTTCTTCTTATGATGAGGGTGAGAATGTTTATGAGATTTCTCCCTCTTAACCTTGGTTCCCTTGGTGTGAGCTGTGAGAACTTGATCTTCATTCCCCATCTTTTCTTCTCGGGCCACAAGCCTAGCTTCTTCTTGAGAGCATTCCTCCCATAGTCTACGGAAAGAGATCAATTTCTTTCTTGCACAGATTCCTTGAATAAAGGAGTCCCATGACCTAGGTAGGCCATTCAGAGTGGTCATAACAACTTCACCATTGTCCACTACTTTATCCACAGCTTCAATTTGTTCCTTGATTTGAGAGACCTTGGAGAAGTAAGATTGAATGGTCTCTCCATTCAACATCTTGACCCCTTTCAATTGATTCCACAGAGTCATCTTCTGATTTATGTTCTTCCCTTCAAATAACTTGGTTAGGGAGTCAAACATATCCTTGGGTGTATTTAGAGATGACACATGTGGTATGAGATGATCTTTGATAGAATCATCAATGATTCTCTTTACCTTGACCAAGTTCTTCTTATGCAATACCTTAGCCTCTTCATCCTCTGGGATAGGGACCTCAGAGCTAATGTAGGAGTCCAATTCATTTTCTTCCAGGATTAACCCAATCTTATACTTCCAGGCTCAGAAGTTATTAGCCCCTTCAAGCTTATCCTCAAGCTTGGTGTGGTGAGACATCTTAAAGAGTACTTCAAATGGAAATAGAAAATATTTATGTCTTACCACTTACTTTGCTGAAAACTAGATCTGGTCCTGGATTAGGGTTTGTCAGAAAAAAAAACCCTAAAAATTCAAAATGTGAATTCCAACTTTCTAAAAGGATAGAAAGATGTGCTTTGATGATTTGACCAGCTTGGTGTATTCAAAATTTGAGATCTGCAAAGCTTCACCCTTCAGAAATGCCTTTTAGTCTTCTCGGGTTCATTCGGGAGGACCTTGAATTAGGGTTTGAGTTTCCCGGAGATTTATCCAACCAAAAATCTTGATCCAAAGCTCTAAACTTTGATTTTTCCAAGGAGCTTCCAGCTATGTCTTTAGATTTCAGAAATTCCTATTTTTGTGGAAACCCTAATTTTTAGGGCCAAATCTAAAAATGCTTAGAATTGAATTCTGATTGGATAGATAGATTCTCCTTGATAAGTAGAGTCAATCTACTATACTGCTTTCCCAAAATCTGTGGAGAGAAACCCAATAAACAAGAAACCCTAGTTTTTGTCACTGCACAATGTCTTCTTCTCAGGTTAGCTCTGATACCATGTTAAATTTTGGGCATTAATTCACAATACTCTAGGATCTTTACTGAGAGAATAACATGTATAGTATATCAATGCATATCAATCATAACAAGCATTTCAATCATCACAAGAAGCAAAAGAATGAGAGACAATAGACACACAGAGTTTCCGTGGGGAAAACCCTAAGGTAAAAAACCCCACATCTTCCTCACAGATAGATAGAGCAATAGCACAACCAAAGTACAAGAGATAGACTCCTCTTAGCAGCTGATCCTCCTCCTCACATGCGTGCCACTTTCCGAGTGAAGGAAGTGTGTGTTCTGAAGTGATCCAAATAGAGATCTCCCGATCTCTATTTATACTTGTCCTGTTTTCCTAATAACCTTATGGGGCTGACTTGTCTAGCTAGGTACAATAACATGATATTACATTATATTGGGCCGACCCCTTACAAGGTGGTCTAATAACCCATCAACAAGTTAACACACTTGCGACACTTGTCAATACAAATGATGACACTTCCGTATAGAGGAATAATACATCTCTATAGGAGTACAATAAATATATAAATGAAATACATTCTGAAGTTACATATACATCAACAAAGAGCCAACATGGCACATGGAGTTTGACCCAAATATTCTACAATAGAGTAGTTTTGGGCGACTCGAGAATTAGGATTATGCATAGAGCGCTTGAGAACACCTTTCGGTATCCACGACATAGTAGTGGGATTCTCGATATGCAAAGAGGTATTAGGAGGAGAAAGAGGCTCATTCCCCATATTTGGTTGTGGTGCATCATAATCACGTTGATGAGTAGCAACACTAACCTCTAATTTAACCATATTCACGCATCCAAATCCACCGGTATGGGAAGAAGACGTGGAAGTTTCATTGGTCCCATAACCAGTAGTGGGAGCAATCGAAGCCATATTTTGATGATGTGGAAGGGTATCTTTCAAAACAGCTAGGCTCTATGCCAGATGCTTTGATGCTTCTTCAATCCAAGGACACAAGTGAGTAAGATGATCTTCCCCACAAAGCTTGCAAGGGAATTTCACTTTAGGCCTAGGTTTACGGTCCCCACCAACATTTACGTCGTCCTAAGGAGGGTTGGCATTCTCTTTCCAAGGAGTATTATGATTACTACCATTATTCCCATTATTTCCACCCTTACGATTGTTTCTCCCCTTTTTCTTACCACCAGGCTGCTGGTTACCCGATGGGTTCACCGACTGCATAGCATGCACATCGAATGATGGGGTGAAAGTGGATAAGATGTGAACCTGTCCGGGAGTAGATTGGTTAAGTGACAAATTTTTCATTTGATTAGCAACCAAATCTATGGGTCGAGTACTTGCAGATACAACAATGCCATTAGAATGTGGTCCAGGAACTGGCTTGGGCTCATGTTGTGATCGTGGTGCATCAAGAATAATGTCATATAGGATGCCAGATTGAGCATAGAGTAAATCTAGTTGTTGGAATTTTAATATATATTGTTCCTCAGTCATAATTCCGGACATCGAAACATCCTTAGAAATGTATGGAAGCAAAGACTTGAGAAACCATTCCAACATAAACTCTGGAGGAATGTTGGCTTTCACTAGCCTCTTTCGTCGACGCCACTCTTGAATGTGATCAGTTATGTGTGTGACCTTATTCTGGCGGAAGGTAGATAAGAGTTCAATGCTAGTGTCGTAGCGAACTGGAAACTTGAAATGATCCAGGAAAAACAAGGATATCTCATTGAAACCCATGTGCGTGCCCCCAAGAAACTCGACATACCACTTCGCGGCTGCCCCCATGAGGGTGCGTTTAAATAGTCTCAAACGAACGGAATCATGATTTAATGAGTTTGATGAGCACCAAAGGAGAAAATTCGTAACGTGGTCACTTGAATCTTGACCACCCTTCCCCTCAAACTTGAGAATGTTCGAAGGGAGCTTGGTAGGGACTGGAGGCCAAGTAGGATCATGACACACTAGATCATTCGTGAGCTTCGAAAGATCCGAAAGGTTCAATTGAGCAAGGAATGGAAGCTACAGCTGCAAAGCTTGATTATAAGCTCCCTTAAAAGGTTGATTATGTAGGCCCGAAGGTTAGGATGGAGCATAACCATGACCCTGACCATAAGGCTGATAACCTCCTCCAACCTAACCTGTGTGAGGGTAAGTAGGTATATGTGTATTATGAGCACCGTAATGAGGTGGGTTGTAATGAGGGCCAGAAACGACTGTATTATAGTAAGGGTTACCACCATAATTTTGGGGCATATAAGTATTACTCATAGCGAGAACCGTATTGTAATGACCATAATTGTAAGTTATGTTCCCACCCACTGCATAAGCATTACTAGTAGCAGGAGCACTCGTGTTGTGACCAAAAGTATAAGGTATGTTCCCACCCCCTACATAAGTGTTACTAGTAGCAGGAGCAGATGTAAAAGTATACGGTATGTATCCACCCCCCATATTAGGAGGATTGTTAACATTAGCGAATGTGGTCTTGGGTTGATGTGTAGAAGGATGTGTATTGTGTTGTGGATTGTGAGTCATATTGCAAATAGTGTTCCTATCAGGAGGGGTAGTCTTAGGAAGCGGCCTTCCTCCAAAGTTTGGATTGTTTGAAGGAATATGACCAGTCCCCATATTATTTGTGTGAGTATAAAATGCGGTGCCCCCAGTGAGTGTAGCACCCCTAGTGGGTGCAGTGTTTCCAACACCATGACTAGTGTTAGCATGACTACCAGACATAGTGGATGGATTAACTGTGGTGTAACTAGGCATACCATAAGAAAATGGAGTAGCATTCGTAGTGGCCGTAGGCCCTGTGTTAACATGCAAATCTGGCATCCCATATAGGAAATTGTGTGGATTCTAAGGATTGAATGGGTCGTCCTCGGGTGGATTTGATCCAAAGAGATGAGGTTGAGTCTCTAGTATTGCTAGATTGCCTCCCCATGCCTCTCTAGGAGTAGGAGCAGAAGCATCTTCAACTCTACCTGATGGAGTCATAGGGATTTCTCCCATGCCAGCATGAGCAGTCATAACATAAGCTTGAAGTTCGTCAAAATAATTAAAAGGATCGAAGGCGACCCTCCGGCGTCTCCAATGTAAATGATGTGTAACTTTGTCGGCCGGTCAACCAGCCAGACGATGAGACCGGCGGAGAGGTGGACCTCGCGCCATGATACCTCCGAAAAGTCAATAAATCAAAGCGTCCCCTAACGTCCAAACTAATGATCAAAGACTACACACCTAAACAAACTACAGTCAAATGCACACAAATAGGACTGTCTCAAGGGACCTCCCGACAGTGCAGCCGGTATGTCTTTCCTAGGAGAGGCTTCAGACTCCCAAATTATAACCGGAGGTAACAAAATCAGTTATAAGGGTTCCCATACTTCACTGCATGCACATGGTCAAATCCCTATACAACAGAAAACTGTGTTGTCCAACCCCTATCTGACTCAGGACAACCACAATATAACCACTACGAATGCCCTATGCGATACCTAGGTAAGGAAACTAAGGTTACCATAATATAACTAATGCTCAGGAATACAGTCGCAGGTGGGATCCGTCATATGGGCATGGTATCTAAGCCCAAAACTCAAGAGGTACAGATCCCTCAAGAGTCCCCGTACACGAATAAACCCTGTAAATATCTCCCATGTTCATCCAGTATTGGAGGGCTATCTCTGCAACCAACCTCCCGTGACCTCATTCTTAACTATGTTCTGAGTAGAGCTTCCTGAGAACAATGATGTATACTATGGAACTCACCACTCCATGGTCAGACACATAATGTTTCGTCTAGTAGTCTTGGATTGTTAACTCACAATGATCTATTCCAAGACTCTAAACCTATACTAGTTGGTGCACCCTATAAAAGAAAAATCGTTCTAATCAATTTTTAGGATTAAGCGTTGATTTTAAATGGCTGTAATTACTCAAAGGATATGGTTGTGAAACTGATGATGTATAGGACTCAATAGCATGTAGAATCGAAAAAGTTTAGATTCATCTATCCAATAAAAACAATGCCACTAGAATGACAATCAATCCAATCGGTTCGAAATAAAATGCAATTTCTTTTAAAATTCCAATGCAAAAGTAGATCCTAGACGAAAGCACGAGCACTCAAATGCAAAATGCAGTACATAAAGAAAATATTTTTGTATTTTCTGTTATAATGGAAAGGAGAATGCAAAACTATGTTTTTGTATTTTTCCAATATAATGGAATGAAAAAAATTGCAAGTGAAATCTACCTATTTGGTTAAAGAAATGTAGAGCAGATCACTAAGACAACCCAGCAAATCCCAAATAGTGAGACTCAGCCAATGTAATGAGCTAGAAAATAAAAAAATGGTGATAAACCAACAAGGCTCAAAACAAAGAGAAAAAGGAGTTTATGGTCACAAACGGGGCATGGAACAGGCAGGAATCATGCTAATTAAGACTCAGGAACACTCAAAACCTACCCAGCAACAATCCAAGGCCATAAATAAATCAATCCCAGAGTTGTACGTTACTGTATAAAAGAAAATTTTTTGTAGATGCGACCTACAGTGCAGACAAAGGCGGGTAGACGCGGGAAAGACTAAGTTGACCCACATACAGAGAAAGAAAAATGAGCAAACAAGAAGTCCAATAACCCAGAAAAAGCTTATTTTCTATAGTAGATCCCAACGGCCAATCAATGACACAGAATCTTGACACACAACAACTCTAAATAAGGACAAATGCCTAAAAATACCCAAAAATGGATGCTCTCCCCATCAGAGTCGCCACTTCTGTTACGGAGAAAACTTTCGATGGCTTGGGGTAGACCACAATAGAGAGATGACTACCATAAAATGACTCAGTTCCCAATACAATGCTATATAAATGACAATACTAAGATAATGGAGAAAATACCAACCTTCAACCGGATGTTGGAAGTAGATCCCCGTTGAGCTTTCAATCTCTACACTTGAACCTACAAATTAGTCTAAAAAACAAGTACAAGCAAGTGCATATAATATTTGAAAGACATTAGCATAATCAATAGCATGGTCCATGATATCATAAGCGAATATAACCCAATGTTATTTAACAATATTGACAACATCAATTGGACGATAAAATGAGTATTTCCATTAATGAATAACAAGAAGTACAATATACAACCTCTTGCCGACAACCAATCTGAGCCAAGAACTGGGTCTCTCCACTTGTGCCTCCACCACTTCAATCCCCTATGCGATGGAAAAATCAAACTATGAAAGGAGTTTGGTAGGTGAACATAAGGATTTCACAACAAGGATCAATGAGTGTAGACTCAAGTCATGACAAAAATCCACTAGAGTTATCTTGCTCTCTCTTTCTCCTCCCTTCCATACACCATAAGAGCTCAATATGTATCCTTCCAAAGGTAAGTGAAAGCACACATTGAGGCCTTTTAGGGTATATGGATGCCAAAGGTCACCCTAAGACCGCTTTTTGGGAGTAAAATGTAATTTTCTAATGAATTTTACCATTTTACTTGGTACCCGCGGGCTATAGTGGAACAGCCTGCGTGTATGCTGGCTATAGTGGAACAACAAGCGTACAAGAAGAAAAATAGGGAAAAAATGTGTTTTCTGGAGGACATAAATTGAATCTGAGTCGGTGAAATAGATCTCGAAGGCCAAAGAATGTTGATGCTCACAAGGTGGAAAATTATGCTGTAACAACCAGTTAGGCATCACATGTGGATCCTTCAATTTCATGTTTGGCCAATTTATGCCACATGTGGATAAAAACATAGATCTTTCCCTCCATAGAAACAGGTTTCCTGATTGACCAATCCACGTCTTCAATTTTGATGTGCTCAATCCGCATGATCTTCTCTTTGACTTCATCATGACGGGCTTCAACCTGCTCTATCATCAATTTTGGTGGATCTTCCTTCTCAATGAGCCCCATTGCAGGAAAAGCCAACATCTCCATGAGATTGTCTGAGGCATACCATCTTCTCATGCAATTTGATTGGGCCTGACTTATGGTATCCTCCACCATCTCAATGACATTCTCCCATGCTCGCACAGTAGTCCTGATCCTCCTGAATTTGAGACTGTCTAATTCGGGGATATGAGCTGGCTTCTCTTCAATATACTTCTGCTAATCCATGATGTCTTCTAAAGCTTTAGAAGCCTATCTTGTTTTCTCTACTTGCTTGCTCAAGGTATTAGACATCTTCTCAAAGGAGACATAGGTCTCATGAATTTCACCCAAGGTGGTAAATATATTAGCTAGAAGCTTATGATGCTCCTGGTTAACATGATTAGCTAGGTCCTTAAACTCTTGCTGTGAAAACATAGAAAAAGCAGAGGTTGCACTTGCAGTTGCAGCCTCAAGTTGTTTCTTTAGTACAACCATTATTTCCTCGATGACAACATTTTATGCTTTTGCATCATGTAGTTTAACTTGGAGAGAAGTATTCTGCAACTACAGATCTTCCAACTTGTCTTCAAATATCTTCCTTAAATCCCGAACATAAGCTTCATGCTCTTCCTTGGTTGTTGCCAATTACTCTTGAATATTTTTAGTTCTTCTTTTTTCAAGTCAATCTCCCTATTCAAGGTCTTGATTGAATAAAAATTTTCTCCTGCAAATGCACCCAAGGCTACAACTACATCCACTACTTCTTCCTGGATATCATCAGACTGATTTGTCCAGATTATTTGATTGGGAATGGGTGCCTCCAATTCTCCTTGATTTGTGCTTCTCCTTTTTCCCTTCCTCATAGCTGCCTTGGTTGCCTTACTGTAAAAGTAGTCCACCAGGGGAACAATTACATCATCATCAAAAGTGGCCACCATATCAATGGATGATGTGGCCATATCTGTTGTTGTAACCAAAAGGGGTGTCTGGGGGATAGTATGACTAGGAATAGACATAGCAACCTGAGAGGAGACTTGGGAAGAGGGGAGAACTTCATTAGTTGATGGTATAGTGGTTGGTGAAGAAATGGAAGTAAGAGCTTCATGTGGTGGATCTTGATTGTCAACAATGAAGGTGAAGAAGGAGAAAAGGGATTTGAGACATCAGTAACTGAGGGTAATAAAGGAGATGGAGTGATTGCAAGGGGATAGTCGAAGAATGGACCTCTGCAATGGTTTATGGGGAAATAGGGAGTGGAGTTGTGAGAGTTGGAGTTGTAGGAGTGATAAAATTAAATGCTTCAAATAGCTTAGACAAGGATATTGGTGGTGTCACCTCAAGAGTTGTAACAAGAGAAACTTCTGCTGAGGGAAGTGATGTGGCTAAAGTTATTGCATCAAGAACAACAGAAACCTGAGACATATTCTCACTTGAAGTGGGTTCATCCATAGCTATGGTGTCCAACAAATCTGAGATTGCCTCTGAACCTTCAATGATTTCTTCCAATACAGGTACAAGAGAAATTACTTCATCCTGCCTCTCACTATCAATATTGAAAGTGGGAATCTGAGAGGGAGTAGTTATGAGCTTTTGTCTCTTTGCTGGATTGCTGACCACAATCACCTGTACATCACTGACTGTGCTACATGGATTGACTTATTTGGTTTGAAGCACTGAATTCATTTGTACTAGTTCTTTCTTGGCTTGCTGGGCAGTTTGCATTAATTCTTTATATTGTTCAAGAATATTCAGTTGTGGAGACTCCTCCATAGGTCCTTTTCCTTTATCACCATCAGGATAAGTCATCCTGAGAGGGGTCTTTGCTTGATGATCCTCCCTCTCTTCTCTTTTCCTTATTACCTATTCAATCAAATTGAATCCTATAGATAAAAACCTTGTTTCTGAGCTCTTGCTGATATAGCAAAATCTGGTTCTGTTCATCCCTACTTTTAGTCTTCTCTACGACTTCAGAAAAAGTATTGACTCCCAGGTAGAAGGAGTCACCTGGGACATCTTCATGTACATAGCTCATATTCATATGAGTGTGCTTGCAATGGGCATCTAGGAATCCTTTAGGATCATGTCTTCTTTTAGGAGCATATCATAGTTTCAAAGAAGCAATCTTGTTACCAAAAACTTGAGCCCAGGTGGATGTAGGGATAACCAAAGGTCCAAGGTCCACGGGGAATTTGGGCCATCCTCTCCTCTTGGGACTTGTAAGTTTCAGATAAACCCCTTCTATTACAGTCTGATATGATACTTCTTCAATCAACAACGTATTTTGAACAATTCTAGGCAGCAGGTGAACAACACTGCTTCCCCAAATCCTGACATAGGAGAAAGATTCCCCTACATACCAATCTCCAATTGTGGCAATGAAAAGCTCGACATCAGTTGAGAAAGTTGGTTCATATTCCTTAAATATATTGAGATAAATGGAACCAAGGAAATCATCACAAATGTCATATAAAAGAGGTATATAATTATCCTCCCAGAGTGCAGAATGATATATGTGATCAGGAGGAGTAGAAGGGGTCCAATTCCACCCCATATTCGGATATTGAAATTCAACACAGAGCACATCCATCACATAGGCTGAAAGAAAGAAATATGGTTTCTGTGTAGAAGGAGATTTCTGATACTTTTCAATTGTTGTTTTAAGCTCCAAAGACAAAATAGAAGCCCAAGGAAAATATTCACTTGTAGTTAAGATATGATGAGCCACAGGATCCCATTTAGCTTTAAAAATTGAATAATTATGAAGTCCATACAACCGAGAAAGCATAGTTGCCAACAATGAGTAGGGTTCTTTAAACCATGACACTGGGTATAAATTGCCAGGCCTATGCATAAAGCTGACCGGTTTGTGCATCCAAGTTTTGAGCATTTGATTGACGTTAAACCTAGTGTTAGCAGAATCAAGGAATGTGGTATTAAGGATTTGCACATATGGTCTAAGGGAAAATTCCCTGATGAATACCTCTGGATAGAATGTGGTCAATTGTGAACCCGCACTATCATTGAACGAGCGGTCTTTGGGGTTGGCATGCTCTACTATCCATTTAAGTGCATCAATATAAGGCAATATGGTAGGTCTAGAAGCAATTGCATGAAGATGAGAGTTCCTAATTTTCTCGTAGGCTTGGCGATTATTCTCAATGTCAGATAGGTCATCATTGTCAAATATCTAGTAGATTTTAGACCAGTCCACTTGGTAGGTTTCAGTGATTTTCCCACTGGTGTCTGACAAGATGCCAACATTTGGGTCCTTGTTCAATTGGTCTTTCATGGTAATCTTAGGACGTGTGTTGCGCGACATGTTTTTGCAGACTGGTGAAATTTGACGAATAGATAAAATAAATAAATAAAACACTTTGAAAATAATCAAAACTGTAAATAATTGAACAAAGGAAGAAAGAAAACCAACCCGCTTCAGCTGAAAATTCAAGCAGCAAGGTAATTTCCAAATTCAAAAATGATAGCGAAAAATAAGAAAAATTACGTATTTAATAATTTTGAACAGGTAAAATATGAGCCGTCAGATCAAAACCCATCAACGGCTAAGATCAATTTCTAAGATTTGCGGGAGATGAATTGCGGGGGATGGCTTCGTAGGTATGTACATCCTTCCCGCAATCCGCATTCCGGAATTGCGGATTGCAGGTTGCTTGATCGAAACTGTGTTTATTGAAGCAACCGATATTTCCGCAATCCGCAAATTGTAGGTTGCGGGTTGGGGGATTGCAAAGTCTGAAAATTTATTCAACAACTTCCCGCAATCCACAATTACGGGTTGCGGGATGCGGGAATGCAAACAAACTTGCCGCAATCCACAATCTGTAATTGTGGGTTGTGGGTTGCGGAAACACACAACGCATTTTATTATTCAAACCACTTTCCGCAAATGTAGGTTGCGGGTTGTGGAACAAAAAGATAAACAAACATATTTACACGGCCTTCCGGCAATTCGTAACTTGCGGGTTGCGGGTTGCGGGATGGAAAAAATCCAAAGAGGAAAAACAATCTCCCGCAATCCGCAATTGTGGGATTGCAGGTTTGCGGGATGAAAAATGACCTTTTGTGAGGAAACAAAGCTTCCCGCAACTTTCAAAAAAATAATAGAAAACTAGAATTTCTTGAAGGGAAAAGTTCTAATTTAATAAAAACAATGCAAAGGCATAAAATCATAATGAACATGATGGAAAACCTCATAAGGACAAAGGAATATAAACAATTACCTTTGTAGCGAAAAAATTTGGGGCTCCTGGGTTCCATTAGAACATGGGATCTTTTGTACCTACAATAGGTTGACAGATGAAGGAAGAGTGGAGCATTGAGGGTCGACATGTGTCAAACTATGACTCCGACAGGTTTGGACTAGCGAATCTTGAAGAGTGTGAAGGAAGCCGATGGATAAATCGAAGCTGATAGACAGTATGGCTGACGTGATGGTTTACTGTATCTTGTCAGAAGGACGCATGGAAGTCAAGGTTAGTACTTGGCAACATTTCGGGGTTGCTAAGGAAGTTAATGAAAGTTATTGTAGCTGGGTGAAGACATGATAGATGTCGTCACAGGTAGAGGCTGTGTAGCATGGTTGGGGCGCTGATAGTTGCAGGTCTACAGGATCTAAGGAGATCATCAGACAGAGGATGCATGTCTCAGGGATCAGAGTGATCTTGGGAACAACAATAGTAATAGAGTAGAAGGCCAAGAAGATTGGATCAGTTGGACAATCTTGGAAGAGAAGAATGCAACGAAAGTCTTGTAGATTGGATAGGAAAGTCACACATCTACAGAGCCGAGAATATCGTGCCATAGCTCAGAGTTCCACAGCGAACTAGGAGAGGGTGAGGTCAACACATTGAGAGAGCACATAGTTATTTCTATATTGTAACGGCCAAGGCCGATAGTTAGTTAGTTATTTCATTTATTTACAGTTTGCATTGTAACCGATTCCGAGAAGTAATATAAGCCATCTTCTAGCATGTTGTTTGCATCTTGTCTATGTGAATGTGTGTGTGGTGTGTATTGTTAAGAAAGAACCTTACTTGTCTAAGGCATCTTGCGTCAGGAAGTCGAATTAGGTCTAGACTATGGTTTTTTTTTTGCTCCACAGAGGTAGACTTGTAATGTTTCTTGGCAGTGAGTGGTCTACTTAGGGTGGAAATAAAACAGGGATATCCTTCGATCAACATCCACACAATGTCTAGCTCTAGATGATTCCGTGATTCTAGTATGGCGACATTTCACACCTTTAGAAAATGTTGAGGAGAAATATTCATGAGCAAGGAGACGGCACGAGACAAGCCATTATATACTTACCAAAAAATCAAAGCTACACGGGGAGGAAAAGAATTGGAAACTTAAATGTGAGGGAACACTTTTAGATTGGACCAAGTGGAAGAAAGAATGGAAAAAATTACAACATGATCATAGAATTTACAAAAGTAGAAGCATCTACCTTCGTCTCATGTGTGAAATGAAGAAGCATATACCTTCGACATTTTTCAATGCACAAGAACACTACCTCATACACCAAGTTGAGGAGATTGAATTGTGTGGACCTTTCAACTCAAGGTCCATGTGCATGGTTGAGAGGAACTTGAAATTTTTGAAGGGTTTGGTTAGACAACAAGCACGCCTCGATAGTTCTATGATGGAGGGATATATGTTATAGAAAAACATGATGTATATTAGTGAATATCTTCCGAAATTAGCATCAAAGCTCAATTTATGTCACATTTGTGATCGAGACTCCAATAACATTTCGAAGGAAAGTACTCAAGGGGGAAAGGTAGATCAAGGATGGTGAAAAGTAATTATTATCTAGTGGAGATTAATTGATATAATATATTTGACTGTTGATTTTTATGTATATATCATACATATTATATTTTTATATTCAATATGCATCAATTAAGAGTGTATACTTTCTTAAGTGATATACATTTGTATTGAATTTTAATTTTATTTTCATCAAACAGTTGGTCGAGAGTGGGTTGCACTTCATTTATACATCGCAAACAATCTTGATTGGATGAAGGTATGGATTGAACTATGTGAACAATCTAGTCATGGAATATCATGGGAAGGTGTGGCTTCATTGGTTACAGGAACACATCACAATGGAGATACCAATATTACACAAAGGGAAATCGATTTAGGATATGGTTTAAAAGATAAGCAGGAAGCATATTAATCAACCACACTATCTATTTTTTTTGCAAACATATTGATGTACACGTTGATTTTTTTCCCTGTAGGGCATAAACATGCACTTAATCATAAATGGATCATTATGTAATATTTACATGTATGGCTTGTTGTAGGTAAAACACCATAAGACTATTTGGTGCAATGGTTGTAGCTATCGCATCAAAAAATTGGATAACACGAAAAAAACATCAGATTGTGGAATATCTGCAGTCTCTAAGTTGACCATTGTTTCCTCTAGAAGTGATAGACATACAAAACTCTCAGAAAATCGATACTATGGGTATTTGGAAGATATTCTTCAGTGTGGCTTTAAATCCTTCAAGGTCGTTATGGTCATTGTCAAATGGTACAGGTTACTATTGAATCAACGTGATCCCGATAAAACTATTATTGAACATGATAATGTATTTACCATGGTTAATACAAGGTTGTTTGAGCCACGAATGGAGCCCTATATTCTTGCAATCCAATGCAAACAAGTATTTTACACTGAGGTTCCAGGTAGAGGGGGTCGGTCATTCGTTGTGAGACACGATCCAAGGGGAAGGCTGGTAAAGTATAACGTAGAGGAAGGTAATGAAGAGGGTCTCGAAGAAGAAGCTGATGTTGAATATGATCAACATGAGTTAGATGATCATGTTCCAGAAGAAGATGTCGAAGAATTAGTTGAACCCAATGATGTAGCAGACAATGTCCATGAAGATGATATCGACGATTACATGATGATTGTAACTAACATTGATGACGATGATGTATGGCAAATCCTTAGAATGTTGACTCTGGATCTGATAATAGCACAGATGATGACTTGGATGAAGAAGATGATGAATTCCATTGAAGTGTATGAGGTAGGCCTTAATATATCTACTCTATATATTTTGATTTAATATTGTGATAAAATTATTGAATTTTATTGGTATGTATAAATTAACTGTTTCTTAGTGTTTTTTCCATTTTCCTGTATGTTGGCATATGTTATAATTAGAAACATTGCTTCTTATAATTTATGACCAAAAACACAATTAAATTTTTTTTTACATAGATTTTGTCGAGTTATGGGGAATTGAGAGTGATGTGAGGGGGGGAGGGGCCATAAGAGCTTCCACCTTCATGTTTTTGTTGGCCCTGTTTAGTAGATAATATTAAATTATTCTCAAAACAAAGACAAGCTTAGTAAGGAAATGCACAATTATCATGCTAACCCAAATGGCATGCTTGATCATGTATTGCACGGGGCCAACGTTGAAATATTTTAAATTTGAGCTTGCTTGGACTGAAATTTGGCATGGTTAGACTAGACGCATGCATTTACTGTGTGGGAGGGTTTCCAAAATCAAACATGACTAACACTAACAATTTTGTAATGCCTTGATTTTGACCCCATTGCATTCAAATGTAAATGATGTAATATTGTTATAAAATCATGGTGAGCAACTCGAGGCCAAGGCCCCGCCATTGATTTAGTGATGCATATGGTTTACGTGCTATCCAGGCACATTGGAATTGCAAATATCATGTAAATATGCATTTTAATAAAATACCCACAACTAGCTATGCAATGCAACAAGAGAAAGGGGCATGATTTTACAAGGAATTGGGAGGGAAAACATTCAAACTCTTGAACCAATCAATTCAAGCCAAGTTTCAATGAGAGAACACATAAAACCCTCAACTACCCATGTTGACTTTTGTACCCAATCATTCATTTCTCCCGAGAGTTGGTTGTAATAGTTAATGCCTTAGGGAATGGGAGGTATGGCTGTCCAAATTTGGTTACGGGAAAGCCACCCTTCATGGAAAATTGTGTTTGGCTTCTTGGGAAAGAAAAGAGTCATGAATTTCTCCTCAAGCCATTACCCATCAAGTTATTTGGCTCTCTCACGAGTTGGGAGTTGGTTGCGAATTTTTCTCGTCGAAATTATGTGTTTTCCTTCATTCTCAGCTGGGAGAAGGGAGTTTTTGTGTTATACACTAGTGGGGAAGAAGAGGAATCGAAGTGGGGTTCCATAGAGACCACTTGGGTCACTTAATGCTTAGATAGTTGAGGGAGAAATCATTTTCCTCCCTCTGATTGTTTTTCCCCATCCCACAATCCGTTTTTGGCTGGAAATGATTTGGGGAAAACCCATGGCCATCTTGTTTGTAAATATAATTGTTAAAATGTGTATCCATGCCCATTAATTGTGCTTACTATGTGAGAAAAGAGTATGTTGGGGTATGGGTTATGGGTATCCATTGTTTTGGATTGAGATTGAGTGCAAGCATCCAGAAATGAAGAGGGTTCATATTTAGCCTAATAAACCCAGCTGTGGACTAGCTTGGCTTAGATGCATTGAATTTTTGGCTGTGTATGAGCTTGACTGTCCCCTTTTCCTTGTAGAAATCATGCCCAACTTGGGGGTGGTCTCTAAGTGCAGAAATAATAGAGCCTGGGAAGAGATCTAGGGTTGGGTGGAACATTGCAGCAACATAGCTAGTTGCTTGGGGAAATTGCACAAAGAAGATAAGTATTCTCTATGTGTATTTACTTCTGCAATGCTTAATTTGATGAATATATTGTTATGCTAGATGAGTATGAAATGTGTGTCAATGATGTTTTATTCCGCTGTGCATATTTGCTTGATCTGCATCTACACAATTTAGATTTTATTTGTATGAATCTAATGAATGGGATGAGTTTATGTAAAAGCCCAGATTATGGTATCATGCTCCCTTCCTTGAATTGGGTCCACGTGAGGGGACATGACATATTGGTATTAGAGAAAAGGTTGCAACATTTGAGCCTTCATGGGATACCTATCATAGTTGTAGAGGTAAGTATGCTTCCCGTTGAACACTGATCATTAAGAAAAATTTCAAAATTTGAAAAAAAATTCTAAGTGTTTTCTGCTAAGTCTATGTTGGCGACCAAATCTCAAACATTCTGCGAAATGGTCGGTGAGTTTAGCTGAGTTAGCACCGAAATGGTCAACAAGTTTAGTTGAGTTAGTGCCGAAACGATCGGCAAGTTTAGCCGAGTTCGCGGCGAAACAGTCGGCAAAAATTTGCGAGTTTCTGTGCGAAACGGTCGGTGAAAATTAAGTTATTTTGCTAGGACAAAGTCGACAAAAATTAAGCTATTTCTTTGCGACACGGTCGGTGGAAATTAAGCTATTTTGCTGCGACATGGTGGACGAAAATGAGGCTATTTTGTTGTGACACAGTCGACGAAAGTTAAGTTATTTTGCTGCGACACGATCATCGAAATTTAAGCTATTTTGTTGCGAAATGGTTGGCGAAAATTAAGATATTTTGCTGCGATGCGGTCGACAATGAAGAGCTTAAAATCGCTGAAATGGTTGGCGATGAAGAGCCTAAAATTGCCGAAACGGTCAGAGGAAAAAAACGACAAGTCCTCCGAAACAGAGAATTTCAACATTTTTTAGGTGGGATTTGGAGGTGACAAAAGTTGAAAAATTCCATGGAACGTATGCACTAGATTGCGTGAAATCCCCCTTGACCCCCGTCGTTCCCCCCTAATACGGCATCGATGGCCTATAGTTTTTACTCATAAGTGCAGGGAAGTTAAGAAGGGTTAAGTTGAAATTGGCCATATTTGTCTGAAAGCAATTGGAGCAGTAAGAAATGTTGACAAAGAGAGAATTTTCTCACCTTAAACTATTTATGTTTACAAGCATAAGAAATTTATGCTAGGAAAATAGCAAGTATGAATGTTTTACATATGTAAATGTATTGAATTACTACTTGGTGAGAAATCGCAACTAATGAATCCTTGTGTGCTTGGTAAGGAAGCCAAGAAAAGGATCACTAAGATGGGGAGGAGGAGCTCGATGTCATGATGGGGAATTGGAAGAGAGAATTCCTCCATTACCCTCCTGCTATTGTGTTTATAATTATGAAGTTGTCATGCATATACATTATGGCATAAGAATGCCAAAAATGCAAGAGATTAGTGAAATGAATATGCACTAGATGGCATATTAATAAACATTGCACAATGCATGTGAAAACGTTTGTGCACGTATATGATATCACATATTGGTAAAATAGTGAGGTTTTACACATGCAAAGAACCACTTAAGATAATTATTGTGGTTGTTAATAATTAGTTGTGTTCGCATTGGTTGAAGAACCAAATACAATCGAAGCATGGCTAAGGATGTGGATGGTGATTGTTGCATATGACCAACAACGTTATGAAGAAAGGTTGGGGCAACAAATATGTGATCACCAGGTTGGAAAAACGACTGTTAAGCCTTGGTAAGAGGCCAACTGATTAGGTAACATCAAGCGATGTTAATGACAACCATGAAGGTAATGGTTATTTGTGCTTAAATTGCATGAATGTTGAAAGAGGATTTGGTAAGATCCCTTCAACTATGTTTAAACTATGTTGATTTGGTTTGCGTGTGGTGCTGAGTGCATGAATGTTAATATCATCCTACCGAGTATGATGAGGTATGGGTAAGTAAAGGCAAGGAGCCTTACACCCTATAGTTTCTTAGAAACCTCAATGCATTCATATGAAATTATATCATGTCATTTGTGTATATTCGTTGTGAGTTTAACAACCAAAGAAAGTAAGGACTTATAGTCATGTTGTGGTAGTGCATGCCAAATGAGAGAGTCATCGTAAAATGAATGACATGACAATGTGGTATTCATGAATCCATGCAAGAAAGAATTGAGTGAGTGCACATTAAAATATTATGTAAATGTTGTGAATGTGCATACGTATGTGTGAGTGCACATGTTGAGATGCATTGTGTGAATGCATGGTTGCGATATATATGTTCAATGCAGTTAGATAACAAATGAAGTGGTGAATTATTGTTAATCCTGAGACCATTTGATGAGCTGCTATGAACGCAGGAGAAAGATTGCATAAAGAAGGTAGACATGATGATGGGCTACCAGAGTGCTTTGTTGAAAGGACAGAGTTGCATAACATGATATGGCTTTGAAGTAATGAGTATCTAAATTTTCATTTAAATTGCATAAATGATGTGACTGTACCTTGCAACTACAGTATAGTAACAATTCACAGGAAGTAAATGAGATTTGGTGATATTGAGATGTTAACAGCTGGAAATGTTTGAATTATGGAGTGTTATAATTTTGAAAATGTTCCAGTGACTATTGTAGTAATGAAAAGAGTATATGCATAGATAATCACAATGCGTTTGGCTGATTGAAGTTCAAATTTTCGGTAGAAAATTCTTGCATATGGAAATGAGGATAAGTCCATAGTAAAGACCAGGATCTACCATGTGCAGAAGCCAAATGTTATGAGAAGGTTCTCACGGTTGTAGCTTATGCATGAAACAAATCTGAAAATTTTCTGGTTTAAGTTTATGAGAATAATCTCATGATTGCAAATCTAATCTCTATAGGAAAACAAATTTGTAAATTTTACATTTGAAATTTTGCTAATAATTGCTAATGATAGTTTAGCTTATATAAAGTTTTGTCAGGAAGACATGATGAAGGTGGATGCTCATGTATGGTAGAAAGTGTAAAACCATAATGGACAGAGTGATACCACTTACGAGAGCCAAGTGATATGAGGATGGTCTCATGGTTAAACCAATCCATTTCTGTAGGAGGACAAAATTGTAAATTCATGTTTGAATTTAATTATTAATGCCATTGATTAGTTATGAAACAATCAGATTTGAAGTTTATTGTTAAATGTTGCTGACTGTTTTCTATTTGATAAGTGTACTAAGAAGACACCTTGTAGGAAGACCATGTGTGATGGCCTATAGAGGCCAAACTCCATGGGAAGGACCCCATGCTTTGGAAATGGGTTTCGGGTGAAACTCCATAGTAAATTTTGATAATATCCCAACTGCACTATATGTTGGAAAACCATGTGAGCGGGATGGTGAAAGTATGCCAAGAAGGCATGTGTGGGTTATGGAACGTGAAAATATTGGGGTGGCAAACTGAAGGACTGTTGACTCAGAGAAGGGATCCCCCATTCTTCGTAAATGAAGAAAAGATACATCTGTAAAACAAATGAGTATTTTGTAACCCTAACTAAGGATATACATGTTTGGTTATTAGATTTAATATGCAGAGCATGTTTTATTATTCCATTATTATTCCAGACTTCTTGAGTGTGACTAAGGCCTACATGGCTCACATTGGAAAGGGATGCATACCTTTCAGGTGCTAGGTTATGTTAGGGTTTTCAATATTCACTACACCCTAAGAGAATGGACACATTCCTAGTGTTTCAATACTTGATAGTTATAGTTATGAAGTATGGTTACAATTTGAGAGCAACAATACTAATGAGCCTACTTATCCTTCTTGCGCTATCAGCTTACACAGATGTAATTTGGTGTTGCACGTTAAGAGGAAAAGTGAAGAAAGGGTACTCAAGAGGACTATGAGCAGTGGCAACCTTTGTGCAGTGTGAGTGGGTATCGTGGGGCCATGCTATCCTGTAGTCAAGAAAGTCACCTAAAGAGTTCCTAAAGGGAACTGCTGGTTTGAACAAGAGAAGGAGTGCCATCCCTGTGTGGGTGAAGAATTGTTATGTGCATGAAGAGTTGTGACACGTGTGAAAGGATGATGGAAGCGTAAGGCAGAGTAGTAGAGCCTTGACCTATAATGGTCGGTGCCGCAATTTCTTTCCATTGGTTGATGACCCAGACGGATTTGCTGGATAGGCAATGGAGAGGGCCAACTAGCTATGGGACTGGTTGGGCACCACCAAATGCTTGGTAAATCTAGTCGGCATGAAGGTGTATTGGTTGGGAATTAACTACTTGATATTGAGGAGAAACATGCGTGCTGGAAAAGCATCCAACTCCATATGCGATCCCAAGGCTTGCAAAGCGAAGTAGGACCCTGTGGACGAAAAAGGAAATGCACATTACAGATAAGTATTCAATTTCATTTATTTCTTATTTGGAATAATGAAGATTTTAGGTATAAGTCTTCTAACAGCTAAGCTGATACACTGTTGTTTCTTTGTTGGAAACCTTGGTCATTGTAGGAAGCAAGGACCCTAAAAGAGCTATAAATGCTTGGTAAATCCAAAGAGTAAGTGGTTGGAACTATAAATGCTTGGTAAATCTAGAGAGTAACTGGTTGGAGCTATAAATTCTTGGTAAATCCAGAGAGTAACTGGTTGGAACTATAAAATTATTGGTAAGTCCAGAGAGTAACTGGTTGGAGCTATAAATTCTTGGTAAATCTAGAGAATAACTAGTTGGGCATTAACTACTCAATGTTGTATAGTAGCCTGCGTGCTGGCCCAACATTCATTATTGTATCCACGGGAAATCCAAGGCTTGTAAAGCAAAGAAGGATCGTATGGAATAAAGTGAAGAAATCCAATACATATAACTATTTGGTTATCTTGCAGCTTCTTTCTTATGAATATATGTGTGTATATGAGTTGGTTATGATTTCTCAAAGTCTTGTTTAGAGATAAACCCTATGGAAATAAACTAAACATGTGAATTGATTCAATGTTTGAGTTTAGGTATTGCTAGAAGCAAGGACTATGAAGGCATTATAGGGATGCATATGGACATGTGACCGTCCTAAAGAGATCAGTATGAGTAGTAATGAAATATAGTGCTAGTGGACATGTGTGGGTCCTAGTAGTCAAAGGTTCTGTAGGAAAGAATGGGGAAGGGTTCCCTAGTTGAAAAGCATTAGACAGACCTTAGACACTAAGTGTCATAGCCAAGAAATGACAAGTCAAGCATTCACATTGAAGTGAAAGAGGCTAAGGAGCATAGAACCATAGTGGTGGTGTGGCTCTAGATTGGAACAAAACTAAGAGGGGGAAACTCTTTCTCTTCTCTTTCATTTTGACTAATGCATATTAGAAACAAAAGGATTGTTGAGTGCATGTCATGGATGAAAATAGATTGTGTTTAATTGCTTGAAATGAATTGTGAATGCTGAAATAGTTATTTCCCTGTGAAAGGATGAACATGAATGAGTTCATGTGTATGTTGGGAAAGAATGAAAAGTGTGAAAGTATCATGAGTGAAGAATGGACTTTCCATGTCAATTGGGAAAATAATTGACTAATTTTAATATTTTGTTATGCTTGTCCTAACAGGAATTGCCATGGTGAGTCTCACAGGTGAGAAATTGAAAGCCACTGTTTGCAGCTGTTACTAGCCAAATGATTTCTAGTGAGATAATTGAGAGCCAGTTGTGCACATTTATCATGGCAGCAAAGCAAAAGCTATTTGTTTTGGCTGAAAATCTTCCTCAAATAGTTGTCAGGACAACAAGAAAGATGACAACCATGAAATTCTAGACCTGTAGATCAGCTGGAAGGTAAATAAAAGGAAGGGATTGCTGTGGAGCAATGCCCACCTGCAGAGATGGAAGATCAAAGCCAGCAAGAGCAGCTTGTGAAAGTAAAAGGACTTGGTTTTGAAAGTTCAAACTAAAGAGATGAAACACAAGACAAACCTGCCACCTTTTGTGAATTTTGAGGCATGTGTAAAGTGGGTATTCATTCCTAAGTGTTGGAACACCGAGGACGGTGTTATTCCAAGGGGGACGGGATTGTAATGTCCTGATTTTGACCCCATTGCATTCAAATGTAAATGATGTAATATTGTTATAAAATCATGGTGAGGAGCTCAAGGCCAAGGCCCCTCCATTGATTTAGTGCTGCATATGGTTTACGTGTTAGCCAGGCACATTGGAATTGCAAATATCATGTAAATATGCATTTGAATAAAATAGCCACAACTAGCTATGCAATGCAACAAGAGACGGGGGCATGATTTTACAAGGAATTGGGAGGGAAAACATTCAAACCCTTGAACCAATCAAGTCAAGCCAAGTTTCAATGAGAGAACCCGTAAAACCCTCAATTACCCATGTTGACTTTTGTACCTAATCATTCATTTATCCCAAGAGTTGGTTATAATAGTTAATGCCTTGGGGAATGGGAGGTATGGCTATCCAAATTCGGATATGGGCAAGCCACCATTCATGAAAAATTGTGTTTGGCTTGTTGGGCAAGAAAAGTGCCATGAATTTCTCCCTAAGCCATTACCCATCAGGCAGTTTGGCACTCTCACGAGTTGGGAGCTAGCTAGGCATTTTTCCCCATCGAAATTATGTGTTTTCCTTCATTCTCAACTAGGAGAAGGGCGTTTTTGTTTTATATACCAGTGTGGAAGAAGGGGAATCGAATTTGGGTTCCATAGATACCATTTGGGCCACTAAATGCTTAGATAGTTGGGGGAGAAATCATTTCCCTCCCTGTGATTGTTTTTCCCCATCCCACGATCTGTTTTTGGATGGAAACAATTTGGGGAAAACCCATGACCATCTTGTTTGTAAATCCCATTGTTAACATGTGTATCCATGCCCAATAATTGTGCTTGCTATGTGAGAAAAGAGTACGTTGGGGTATGGGTTATGGGTATCCATTGTTTTGGCTTGAGCTTGAGTGCAAGCATCCAGAAATTAAGGGGGTTCATATTTAGCCTGATAAACCCAGCTGTGGACTGGCTTGGCTTAGATGCATTGAGTTTTTGGCTCTGTATGAGATTGAATGTCCCATTTTCCTTGTATAAATCATGCCCAAATCGGGGGTGGTCTCTGAGTGCTGAAATAATACATGTTGGGCAGAGACCTATGGTTGGGTGGAACGTTGCAGCTACATAGCTAGTTGCTTGGGGCAATTGCACAAAGAAGATACGTATTCTCTATGTGTATTTACTTCCGCAATGTTTAATTTCATGAATATATTGTTATGCTGGATGAGTATGAAATGTGTGTGGATGATGTTTTATTCCGCTATGCATATTTGCTTGATTTGCATATGCACACTTTAGATTTTATTTCTATGAATCTAATGAATGGAATTAGTTTATGTAAAAGCCTAGATTTTGGTATCATGCTCCCTTCCTCGAATTGGGTCCATGTGAGGGGACGTGACAAATTAGAAAATAAAAAACCATACCTATAGATTAATTAATGTGCTACACGGGGGGTCAACGTTGAATTTTTTAAATTTGTGCTTGCTTGGATTGAAATTTGGCATGGTTAGACTAGACGCATGCATTGACAGCATGGGAGGGTTTCTAGACTCAAACATGACTGACACTAACAATTAGAGCATCAAAAACCATACCTATAGATTAATTAATGTGCTACATGGGCCCAATGTTGAATTTTTTTAAATTTGTGCTTGAATGGACTTAAATTTGGCATGGTTAGATTAGACGCATGCATTGAATATGTGGGAGGATTTACACCGACAATGATGATGATGATAATGGTGATGTTTATGGTGATGATGATGTTTAATGACAACGAGGACATTAATGATGCTTCTTATGATGATGATGGTGGTGATGGTGATGATAATGAAGATGATGATGATGACGATGTTGTTGTTTGCGATGATTATGATGATGAATAGTGCTGACATCGATGTTGATGATGATGATGATGATGACGACGATGATGACGACAATGAAGATGGTGTTGTTTATGATGATGGTGATGAATGATGACGGCGATGACATTAATGATTATGCTTATGATCACGATCACGATGATGATGATGATGACGAGAATAATGGTGTTGTTTATGGTGATGATGATGACGATTGGATTTCCTTTACTTCTATAATTGTTTTGATTAATATTTTTGGACTATACCCCCCTCTACATACAATGTTCAAACTTAAAGTATTAAATGTGGCTTTAGAACAATTTTGTGTTTATTGCAATTTCATTTGATAATGGATCATTACCCTTTCATTTGATTGATTTATTTAGTTAAATTTTATTTTATTTTGTGGCCCTTGCTTTTTATTATTTGATATAGGTAGTCAAAATTACTTTTGTAGTAGGAGATCACCTTTTATGTATATAGGGAATTTTAACCTAACACATCTCTATTTCCCCTTTCCAAAATGTTGATGTATATGTAACTTCGTAATGTATTTCATCTATGTATTTCATATATATTTATTGTACCCTTATAAGAGATGTGTTATTCCTCTATAATGAAGTGTCGTCATGTGGATTGACAAGTGTCGCAAGTGTGTGTACTTGCCGATGGGTTATTAGACCACCATGTGTGGGGTCGGCCCTAACATATATATTATATTGTGGATGTATCTAGATAGACAAGTCGGCCCCATAAGGTCACTGGGCAAACATGTTAAGTATAAATAGAGATCAGGAGATCTCTATTTGGATCATTCGGAAGGTCATACTTCTCTCACTCAGAAAGTGGCGCACTAGTGAGGAGGAGGATCATATGCTACTAGGAGACTATCTCAGTGTATTTTGGTTGTACTTTCGTTGAGCCATTGCTCTCTCTATCTCTGAGGAAGTTGTGGGGTTTTTCACCTGAGGGTTTTCTCCACGGAAACTCTGTGTCTCTTGTCTCTCATGCTTTTGATTCTTGTGATGCTTGTCATGCTTATTGTGATTGCTATGCATTGATATACTGTATATGTTATTCTCTTAGTGAAGATCCTAGAGTATTGTGAATTAATGCTCAAAATTTAACATGGTATCAGAGCTAACCTAAGAAGAAGACATTTTGCAGTGACGGAAACTTGAGTTTCTTGTTTATTGGGTTTCTCTCCCCAGATTTTGGAAAAGCAGCATAGTAGATTGACTCTACTCATCAAGGAGAATCTATCTGTCCAATCCGAATTCAATTCTGAGCATTTTCAGATTTGGCCCTAAAACTTAGGGTTTCCACAAAAATAGAAATTTCTGGAATCTGAAGACATAGCTGGAAGCTCCTTGCAAAAATCAAAGTTGAGAGCTTTGGATCAAGATTTTTGGCTGGGTAGATCTCTAGGAAACTCAAACCCTAATTCAGGGATCTCCCTAGTGAACCTGGGAGGACAAAAAGGCAAATCTGAAGGGTAAAACTTTGCTGATCTCAAATTATGAATGCACCAAGCTGATCAGCTCATCAAGGCGCATCTTTCTATCCTTTCAGAAAGTTGAAATTCACATTTTGATTCTTTAAGGTTTTTCCAACAAACCCTAATCTGGGACCAGATCCAGTTTTCAGCATTTCAAGTGGTAAGACCTAAATCTTTTCTATTTCCATTTGAAGTACTCTTTAAAGATGTCTCACCACACCAAGCTTGAGGATAAGCTTGAATGGGCTGATAAATTCCGAGCTTGGAAGTATAGGATTGGGTTAATCTTGGAAGAGAATGAGTTGGACTCATATATAAAAGAAGACACCCCTATCCCAGAGGATGAAGAGGCCAAGGTATTGCATAAGAAGAACTTGGTCAAGGAAAAGAGAATCATTGCTGATTCTATTAAAGACCATCTCATACCCCAGGCCAAGGTATTGCATAAGAAGAACTTGGTCAAGGAAAAGAGAATCATTGTTGATTCTATTAAAGACCATCTCATACCCCATGTATCTTCTCTAAAGACACCCAAGGAGATGCTTGACTCTTTGACCAAGCTATTTGAAGGGAAGAACATAAATCGGAAGATGACCCTGTGGAACCAATTGAAAGAAGTAAAGTTTCAGAATGGAGAAACCATTCAATCTTATTTTTCAAGGTCTCTCAGATCAAGGAGCAACTTGAAGTTGTGGATGAAGTAGTGGAAAATGGTGAAGTTGTTATGACCACTCTGAATGGCCTACCTAGGTCATGGTACTCCTTTATTCAAGGAATCTGTGCAAGAAAGAAGTTGGTATCCTTGAACAGATTGCGGGAATAATGCTCTCAAGAAGAAGATAGACTTGTAGCTCATGAGGAAAAGATGGGAGGTGAACATCAAGCTCTTGCAGCTCACACCAAAAGAAGCAAGCCCAAGAAGGAGCACTCTCATTACAAGAGATCCTATCAAAAGAATAAGAAGGATCTAAAATGCTTCACATGTAATGAGAAGGGTCACTTTGCTTCAGATTGTCCCAAGATCAAAAGGGATAATAACAACAACTCCAGCAAGAAAAAGAAGGGCAACAAAAGAAAGTTCCATGCTCATGCTGCCGAGGATGATGAACCTCCAAAGAAGAAGGCTAGGGCAGAAAGTGATAATAGTGATAATGACTCATCAAGTGAAGAAGAGTATGTTCTAATCTCTGCTCTCACAGGTACTATCTCCCATGGTTGTAATGATTGGTTGATTGATAGTGGGGCTTCCAAACACATGATTGGGTTTAAGGAATCTTTTGTGAACCTATCTGAGCATGAATCACCCCATAAGGTGAAACTTGGGGATGATTATCAATACCCAATCAAAGGAAGAGGTGAAGCCTCCTACAACCTAGATTCTGGGAAATCTTTTAAGATGAAATAAGTCCTTTAGGTACCTGGGCTCAAGAAGAACTTACTCTCCATCTCTGCATTGGATGCAAAAGGTATGAGGGTTGCATTTGTGGATGGCCAAGTCCTAATGTGGCCAAAGGGAAAGACCATAGATGATGCAGTAGTGATTGGAGAGCAAGAGGGAGGTTTGTATAAATTGAAGGGACAACCTGAACATGCCATGGTGCATGAATCCATGGAGCCAAGTGAACTTTGGCATAGAAGACTTGCTCATATGCACTATAGGGCACTTCCAATTGCAAGCAAGGTTGTAGAGGGTATTCCTAAAATCAAGACCAAACATGAAGGTGTTTGCAAAGGATGTGCAAAAGGTAAGAACATTAAGAAGGATTTCCCAAGCAGTGAAAGCAAGGCAAAGGATATCCTGGAAATCATCCACTTAGATGTATGTGGTCCTATGTCATCCAGTTCTCTTAGTGGGTGTGTTTACTATGTCTCATTTATTGATGACTTCTCCAGGAAGACTTGGCTATACTTCTTGAAGAACAAAGATGAGGTGTTTGATAAGTTCAAGGAATTCAAAACCTTGATGAAGAATCAAACTAATAAGAAGATCAAAACATTTAGATCCGACAATGGTGGAGAATTCACCTCAGGTGACTTCAAGAAGCTTTCTAGTGATTCAGGGATTAAGAGGGAGTTGAATGCTCCCTATAATCCTCAACAAAATGGAGTTGCAGAAAGGAAGAACAGAACAATCATGGAAGCAGCAAGGGAAATGATGCATGACCAAGATCTACCTATGCATCTATGGGCAGAAGCAGCTAGAACAGTTGTATATGTGCAGAATAGAACACCCCACAAGATATTAGACAACAAAACACTAGAAGAGGCCTTTTCTGGTAAGAAACCTGAAGTCAGCCATCTCAGAATATTTGGTTGTCTAGTATACACTCATGTCCCAAAGGAAAAGAGGACCAAACTAGATGCTTCAAGAAAGAAGGGGTATCTTTGTGGGTTACAGTGAAAGCTTGAAGGCTTACAGAATATACTTTCCAGGGTTCAAGAAGATTGATGTCAGCAAGGATGAATATAAGTTCAAGGATAGGTCATGCAGGAAGCAAAGATCAAGAGGGAGCACACTCCAGAGATCAAGAGGGAGCACACTCCAGCAGCTCCTGCAAGGATGCATATTTTTAGAGGGATTTGACCATCTTCCTACATTCCACAACAGAAAGGTGTAGAAGAAGCTACTTCAGCAGCTCCTGCCAAGAAGCAAAGACTCAAAGGGAGTCCACCCAAGAAACAAACAAAGATAAGTATTTCAATTATCATTTCTTGCCTATTTTGTTTGTTTAAATAATATTATTCTTATGTTGCTAGACTTACGAGATGCACTGTGCATACTAGAATGATTGCATTAATGAACAATATACTACTAATATGCATGTGATGGGTAAGTGGCCTATGACACTGTACAACATTCCAGTGCTACTTATCTAGAATGAAACCTCTTTGCTGACATGTTGGGAGTAGTGCAAACTCTTAACAATGTTCTGGTAGAGACTGGAAGGCATCTAGAAAGTTGTGGAACATGGATAAATGTTGTATTGAAGCATTAGCTAAGATAACTGCATGATTGCATGACATATTTCTTTATGTGTAAAGAATTTGTTCTGAAAATTATGAGATGTTTCTAATCATGCAATTTAACTTGTTTTGTAGGAAAGACCATATACCTTCACCTACAAAAGGACTACAACATTTGTTCCAACAGCAAATATATCTATTGAAGATATTGAAGGTATTGAAGTTCCCAGGATCTGGGATGAAGAAATGGAATGCCATGATCCGTCGATCATGAAGAAAATGTTTGGGATGCAGTCCCAAGACCTGACAGGGAGTCACATGTGTGCAGATTGAAGAAAGCCTTGTATGGCTTGTAGCAAGTTCCCAGAACTTGGTGTGATACAAAGAGGAAGCTTGCTGCCGAATTCGATATGAAGAACTTTGAGAATGACGCATTATTTCCTAGGTATGGAGGTGTGGCAGAGTGCAGGTGGGATCTTCCTTGGTCAAGGGACGTACACAGTAGATATCCTAAAGAGATTCGGGATGATGGATTGCATGGCCATGGCCACACCTATGGCATCGAATCTGAAGCTTCTATGTGATGCTTCATCTGAGCCAATTGATGTCTCTATGTATCATTAGATGATTGGGTCCTTGATGTACCTGACGAACATGAGACCAGATATTTGCTTTGCGGTGAACACATTGAGTCAGTTCCTGACAGATCCGAGGAGTATTCATTTGGTTGCTGTAAAGCATGTTCTGAGGTACTTGAAGGGTACAGTGGATTATGGGCTCAAGTATGAGGTGAATCAAAAGTTTAACCTGCAGGGTTATGTTGATTCATATTGGGCAGGCAGTGCTACAGATAGGAAGAGCACATCTGGGAGCTGCTTCATTATGGGATCAGGTGTGATCTCTTAGTTTAGCAGGAAGTAGTCCTGCATAGCACTGAGTACAGCTGAGGCAGAGTATGTTGTAGCCTGTTCAGCTAGTTGTGAGGAAGTATGGATACGGAAGCTACTATCTGAGTTATTTGATCTCCCGTTGGATGCTACTGGTATCTTCTGTGATAACCAGAGTTGTGTGAAGCTGTCCGAGAACCCAGTGTTTCATGACAGGTCGAAACACAAAGAGATCAAATATCACTATATCAGGGATATGGTGTAGAGAGGAGCTGTGAAGCTCCTGTACATTGTGATGGATGAGCAGATTGCAGATGTGATGATGAAGACACTATCAAGGGTGAAGTTAGAGTACTTCAGGGAGAGGCTTGGTGTTCTTCAGATTGATGACACTTGGAGGAAGAAGTGATGGACACATTTGCTGAAGTCATTCCAAGCATGTTGGAAGGAGGATCCTTCACATGGTTGTGGATGTAAGCGTTGGATGATGAGTATCAGGATGATGTTCTGGTTTCTGCTAGATATGATCAGTTGGATCATTTATATGTATGTATGCATCATGTTGAATGCTGGATAAGATCAGTTGGGTCATTTATATGTATATGTATGTATGGATCATGTTGGATGCTGGATATGATCAGTTGGATCATTTATATGTATGTATGCATCATGTTGGATGTTGGATATGATCAGTTGGATCATTTATATGTATGTACACATCATGTTGGATGCTTCGACCATGTATCTGTATATGTATCAGGTGGATACATTGTATGATCTGGTGGATCATGTATGGTGATATGTATCATGTATTTGTATCAGGTGGACACACTGTATGATCGGGTGGATCATGTCTGATGATATGTATTAGGTAGATACCTGGTATGCATCAGGTAGATGCATTGTATGATCAGGTTGATCATGGATGACGAGCTTCAGGATGTTGCTCTAGATGACATGTAGCAGGATGTTGCAGTGATGATGATCAGGATGATCATGTGTACATCAGGATGATGTATGGTGAGTATCAGATTGATACTCTATGGCCGTGGAATAGGTTGTGCAGATGAGCATATAATTTGGCCCTGGGAGATTTGCAGATAGTCTTTCGAGGTTTTTCCTATGGCATATAATTTGGCCTTGGGATATCTGGCAAATGCTCTTTCGAGGTTTTGCTCTGGGAGGACATATAATTTGGCCCTGGGAGATATACAGATAGTATTTCGAGGTTTTTCCTATGGCATATAATCTGGCCCTGGGATATCTGGCAGGTGCTCTTTCGAGGTTTTGTCCTATGGCATATAATATGTCCCTAGGAGATTTGATAGGTTGAGCTATGTGCTCGTAATAAGTCCTGGGATGCTCTTGCGAGGTTTTGCCATGACCACATATAATCTGTCCCTGGGAGATACTATAGGTAGAGTTGTGTGCTCGTAACAACCTGGGATGCTCTTGCGAGGTTTTGTGGTGACCACATATAATCTGTCCCTGGGAGATCCTATAGGTAGAGCTGTGTGATCGTAACAACCTGGGATGCTCTTGTGAGGTTTTTTGGTGAGGTCACATATAATATGGCCCTGGGAGATCCTATAGGTAGAGCTGTGTGCTCGTAACAGCCTAGGATGCTCTTTCAAGGTTTTGTGATGCACGTAATAAGTCCTGACGATTCCACAATATGGCCAGTGATGATGAAGACCTGCAGGTGGTGGGCCTACATCCAGTATGAAAAAGGACTGGCTCTGTAGCACTTCGTATGATGAGTAGAGTAAGAGATTGGTTGAGATAGCAGTAGTAGTGATGATGATGATGATGATGCATCGATGACGATGATCCCGAGAAGAAGACTTGTCTAGCAGAACTGTGTCGAGAAATACCTTCCTAGTTAAGAGGGAGTGTTGATGTATATGTAACTTCAGAATGTATTTCATATATATTTATTGTACCCTTATGAGATGTGTTATTCCTCTATAAGGAAGTGTTGTCATGTGGATTGAAAAGTGTTGCAAGTGTGTGTACTTGCCGATGGGTTATTAGACCACCATGTGTGGGGTCGGCCCTAAAATATATATTATACTATGGATGTATCTAGATAGACAAGTCGGCCCCATAAGGTCACTAGGCAAACAGGTTAAGTATAAATAGAGATCAAGAGATCTCTATTTGGATCATTCGGAAGGTCATACTTCTCTCACTCAGAAAGTGGTGCACTAGTGAGGAGGAGGATCATCTGCTACTAGGAGACTATCTCAGTGTATTTTGGTTGTACTTTGGTTGATCCATTGCTCTCTCTATCTCTGAGGAAGCTGTGGGGTTTTTCACCTTAGGGTTTTCCCCACGAAAACTCTGTGTCTCTTGTCTCTCATGCTTTTGATTCTTGTGATGCTTGTCATGCTTATTGTGATAGCTATGCATTGATATATTGTATATGTTATTCTCTCAGTGAAGATCCTAGAGTATTGTGAATTAATGCTCAAAATTTAACACAAAACCTATATAACCCCATACATGGATATTCCTACTACCTCTTGTGCACTAATTTAGATAAACATGAACATTTAACAACTAATATTATGTGTATTCCAACACAATAGATAAAGAGGAAATATTTATCTACATATATATTTTGAATTTGAATTTATGTTGACAATAAATTAGGTTTTTAATGATTAAAGGTGAATGAGGTATTTGTGTTCCCCTAGCCCAATTTTTTAAGCGTGATAATATCTTTGTGTTTCCCTAGCCACATTTTTAAGAGTGATAAGATCTTTGTGTTGTCTTAACTCTATTTGAAGGAGTGATAAGATATGTGTGTTTCCCTGTCTCCAATTTCAATAGTGACCTATTATAATTGAAAACTCTCACGGAATTTTCCTAAATAAAGAAATTGTTAAAGGAAAAGCTAAAATAATCATGTTTCTTAACCGAACCACATTTACACAATAACGTGTTATATATGGAAATGCTAACTCTCATGTGTTGCAAAGTTGACACTATATGTTGGGAATTATTGGCATTGGGTTTTTAAGGTGGTGAATTATGTTCATTTGGAAGAAGTCGTTAGAAATAAAAATATTAAAATCCCATAACAACCCAACTACCATAATAACCCCATCCTCCATATGCAAAATATTGAGCATTTTAGAATGGATTTTCTTTATCCATTTGTACTAACTAAGAGGACACATGGTTTTAATAGATATTATTCCCAATCCAAAAACAAGATGAGGCTCTAGTCTATATTTAACAAATGTATGTGAAATGGTCAGGCTCTAATCTTGTGGGCCTATATAACATAACATAAAATGAGGGTATGTAACATAACATGTGAATGGGTGTGTAGGATACCATATCCATGTGCGCAAAGAGAGACCAAGACTTCAAACCCTGTGAATTACCTCTAGCACGCAAAGAGAGACATTCATGCTGAATTACCGAGCAGAGCTACATAGGTAACCAAGTACATTGGAATTCCTGCTGAGCCAGAGGTCAGAAAGGAAATTGTGTTCCAAACTAGAGGTGGCATAGGAAGAGAAGTCGGGGTCTAAACCAGAGGTCGCTGAGCATAGCCACATAGGATCCAATGCCTCCAAAATCGGTTAGTAAAACTTTCTTCGAACTCATTTGTGCTTGTGATAGAGACGTATTGGCATTTAATGCCAGATTCATCTTTAAATATTTGAGAAGTTTATTTCTGGGGGTTTTCATTTTTTTTGCATTCGGTACCTCTAAATCCTCACGAGGTATATGGCTTGGGATGCTCAGTTGGGATTGGATGGAAACAATCATTGTTGGACTGGGATTATGGGCTAGGTAGGCTATTCGGTTGGACACATTCATACAAACAAATAAATCGACCCTCCTCGATCTCTATGAAACCTCTACGACGATGCAACCAGGGCCCTATACCTCTTGAACTTACTGTAATGTCCCTAAAATTGCAAAAATGAAAAAAAAATCCTGTATGGGTAACATCATCCATTTAAGTAAATGTTTAACAAAGTAACTTCGGTACTGGGAAAATAAATATAATATTCCTCAACATAATGAGAATGCATGCTCTATAACTTTGTTTATGATTCAGTGTTTCAATAAATTGGATGTGGTTGTTTTCTATCTTATGGTTCTGCAGAAACGATGTAATGGAATGATATACAAATGAACTACATTTGGTTGATGAATAAAAAAATCAGTTGATCGATCAATTTAGTATATGTTAAAATTCTAAGAGTCTTTATGTTGACATATTTATTATATGTTATTTAAAACATCAAGACTATGTGTATACCTTAGACTAATGGATTAGCTTGGATATGTGTAGGTCATTTTATTTTATAACTCTTTTCATGAACATGAGGGGATGGACCTAGTCGCCCTAGTCAGGCTTACTTAGAATTTATGCTAAAGCCTACTTTTTTTTTTTTTTGTAGGTATTTTTAGACGATCACCTAGGATTTACTTCCTAGGTTTTTATATCAATCTAAAAGTTTATTGTTATGTTTTTGGTCAACATTCGAAGTGTAAAACATGCAATTCATGAATGAGCTTTCAACTATATGAAGTGGGTAACGAAATCTAAACTATAGTGGAGTTGGGTAGCCCATTAAAGGTGTTCAATGCCAACCCCTCAAAAAGGGGGCCAGCTGGATGGCATTAAGGGATAAGCCTTAAGGGATTGGTTGATCTGTTGCATTAACGCACTGTTTGTTTGAAGGGGAAAGAATCGCAAGGCTCTTCAGGTTTCCAAGGCTCCCATGGGAGGGTCCAAACTGCTCTAACTAGATAACATGGCCTTTAAGAGGTAAGCTTTATGCCATAGAACTTGTATTCTTTGACTTTTGTTTTCTTACAATCATTTTTCATTGTAGACTATAGCTTAACGTTTTGGTTTGGATTTTCTTTGTAGGGATTACGGTGTTAGGTATTTTTTGTCTCTACACGATGGGTATTCGCTACTATGGTGACCTCCGGTAAGCGTGGTCTTCCATTGACCATCTCCTCCCTTCCAGCGCATGATTGTATACTGGACTATTTTCCCTATCCATAAAAATATTTAGGGAAGGGTTTTAAGCTGGAGTTCAAAGAAATGTTAAGTTTGGAAATGTAGGTTGAGGCTAGACCTTGTGTCCTGCTCAGTAATGTAACAATCCACAGTGTTTGGACGAGTTGTAGCCTATATGTCGTGTTTGGGAAAACTTCTATTAAAAGGAAAGCTCTTTGTTGAAACTCTGTTAGTTTAGTGGGTGTGTTTTAAAACTTCTACAACCTTACAATTGGGCCCTATGTGTTGTTTAATACAACAATCTGGAAATGTTTGGGGGTTTAACAATATCTCTAAGAGTGTTTCTATGCTTTGCTATTCCAAAATATAAGTGGTTTTAGTATTCTTATGGACTATTGACTGAATGGATCCTGGGCGTGACTCCCCTAACTGTAAATGATAGTTCAGTCTATGCATTTCCTGGTTAACCTACTCAGTTTAATTATGCATTTTTATTTTATTTATCTGAAGTAAAACCCTCGTTGGGAATAATGATAGATATGGCGTTGATTTTATCGTGATGGAAAGACCCTAACGGGTTTGTGTAGTTACCTGCTTCTACATGTTTACATTCTTCTACATGATTTTAGTCTCATGGAATGATCCCAAATATTATTTGAACTTAGTGTGAACTTAGTTTACGTGTATAATTTAACCTGGAATGCTAGCCTCTGCGTAGCTATTTTACGATTTCTAGATGGAGAGTTACAGCGCTTGTAAACCAAAGGAATTACTCTATAAAAAAATAATAACTCTGTGTTGGATATATGAAGGAACCATCCTAAGCTAAATCCTTTCCTTTGAGAATGTTCTTAGGTGAATCTTAAGTGTAAATCCCTCACATTCAAAATGTTCTTTAATGTATACTTTTCTTACCTATTTCGTGGATATATAAAGTTTGTTTACAGCTACTGCGAAAAACGTTTGACCTCTGGTATTTAATGTTCTTTTAACTCTTCAGAAATTCCTTATGTTTTAACCTAGGCTTCCCACTAATTCATTGTTTGTGAAAAATAGGCATGAATACCTGTCAGTGTCCTTTTTTGTATTTTGGAATGACTTCAGTTTCCTTTTGAGTTCTTGTTGTTTCTAGGCTAAACATATAACATTTGGAAATCCAAACCTCGTTGCAGAATAAATGGTTGATTTACTATTAAAATATATTTAATAGCTAGGGCCCTAACACTAAGAATGTTCTTCATCTTTATGGTTTATGTTATGTTTTTAAAAAGGTAATCTATGCAGTAGTGTAAATATGTATGGTGCAGGGGACTCAATACAAGTCTTGCAAACCTAGAAACTACACCCTAAGGTGGCAGCCTGTGTAGGGTCATTTTAAGAATATCCCCCTGTAAGGTTTTGATTGTTAAATATAAATCTGGGTGTGAGGAAAGAAGCTGTGTTTTAAATTTCCTTACTACGTTTTGATTTTGAAAGAACAAGGCCTTCGTAAATAAATGATTTTTTAGTGGAACCTAGGGTTCTAAGTTTAGAAAATCAAGCCAAGTGAATCGATCTCCTTACACGAGATGATTCTGCTGTACTAATCTATTTACAGTTGCAGATTCTTTACTGGTTTAGTTTTAGATAGGGTTTAAAAGAAATAGACATGAATTTAAACCTAAATTATAACAATCCTAACCCAGGGAGCCGATGCCATAGCCCTTACTCCTTTAATGCTTGTAAGGAAATCAGAAAGGAGTTTACAGTAATTTATTTCATAAACTTTCAGCTTGTAGGATAAAAGTAACTCATACCTGCACCAGTAGCTGGGATCTCCTCCTTGCTCAAACTTGCACACTGCAAACACTAATTAATGAAAACTATTGTGTCTAGTTGACCTATTTGATGATGACAAATAACTTTGGGACTACCACGTTCCTCCCAACCGTGACCCTTAGAACCATTCCTGGTCCCAAATTGGATCCCCCCGAGCTGGATCCAACATGCAATAGGAAAATAGAGGACCTAGGGTAGACTACTAATGATGATCAGATCTTGGGAATAATATGCTTCTTCAGTTATGAGGGGCAATTTTCTCCTCTTACCATAAAATAAAATGATAGAGAGAAGGATGATCCCTCTCTTGGTAATTTTCCTTCTTTATATAGGTGAACTTTTTGGAATATAGCTATTGTGTTTAAATAATAATAATTTAATATTAACTCTAGTTTTTATTTTAAATTTTGAATTATAATATATGTAAGAAATACTTTAATTAGTCCTCACTCCTAGTTTATATAGGACTTTTAACTTGTTCCTAACTGATTTGTTTTAAAGGAACTTTTATATTTTATTTACTTTGGTTACAACTAGCTGTTTCTATTATTTTAGATTGTAATATTTTCTTTATATACAATATAAATAAATATCTTATGCATACTATCTATACATAGTTTATATACTATAAATAATGTCTTATGCATATATTTCATGCATACTGTTTATACATAAATGAGATTTCCTTTATAAATAATAAATCTGATTATTTAATTCATTAACTATCATAACAACTTTTTGATAATTATTTAATTAATTAAATCGCATAATATTCTTCGATAATTATTTAACACAAGGTCCACTTCTTTGGACAAGGTCTTTCGGTAAGTTTGGATAGTCGACTAGGTTAGGTATCTCTAGGTTCCTCTTGCATGTTGGATTCCCTCGTTTAACATGGTAGTTCCCGCAGTTCTTGACGAGAGATAGAAATGATTCATTTAACCAATTAAATAATTGTGATGAATATCAGTGCTATTCAGAGTCTTCTCGACTCAACACTTTCATGATCAAGTAACCTTGAGTGCTCTTCAGAGCTTTGGCTCAACACTCTCAGATGGGTGTTACGCTAGTGCAATTCCAGAGCCTCCTGCTCAACATTAGTACTAGAATGTGTTTTTGAATCACATCTTGGAATACAAATGGCCTCGGATCCATTATTTATTATCAAGCTTGGAGTGCTCCAGGGCTTATGCCCAACACTCTATGTACATTGGGGCTTACGCCGAGTACATAATAAAATTCCTCTATGTGCATCAGGGCTTACATCCAGCTCATAGGTCATCCATGCGCTCCAGAGCTTACACTCAACACATCATAAGAGTCAGTTATGCATAATAAGACTCTGCACAATATATTCAAAGAACCTCTCAGCAAAATTAGGGTTTATACCCACATCTCATGATAAACATCAATCAAGTACATCGGGGCTTTCGTGCCTAGTACCTAACAATAAATATGCATTAGTCAGGGTCCATGCCCAAATATAAGTACATCATAAATAAATCATATGCATCGGGCTTACGCCCAATATATAACATAAACATAATCAGTCAAAATACAGGATATTACATCCCTCCCCACTTAGAACAACACCATCTTGGTGTTCTAGGGACTAGAAATGAACCTGAAACTAGGCGGGGTAGGCCTCACTCATAACAGTTTCATTCTCCCATGTGGCCCCATGCATTCAAACTCCTTCTTTAATTCAAGGTCTTGTTGAGGCTGCCTTAACCCTTTACTTGCAGTAGCCTTATGGTATTTTCAGCCCCCAAGACATATAATCAAAATTTAAAGCAAGGAGATCATAATCATCTCATTGTTAGTCATGCCTTGACATTTCTTGTTTTCTATACTTATACTTTTCTCTGACAACGCAAGTTGTTTCTAGCGTTTCATCGCAAAGAACATTCATTCATATGATCAGTTTATTTATTTTTAGAACATAAGTAATAATATTCTCGTTGCAACAAAATGCATATAATCAGTCTTTAGAATATAAGTGATAATTTTTCTTTGCAACAAAATGTATATAATCAGTTTCAGAACATAAGCGATAGTTTTTTTTTTTTGCAACAAAAATGCATATAATTAGTTTTAGAACATAAGTGGTAGTTTTTTTTTTCTTTGCAACAAAAATGCATATAATCAGTCCCAAACATAAGTGATAGTTTTCATTTGCAGTATCATGGCGCTTCCTTTTTGTGGCATCCCTTTTCATATTTTTGATGTTCTTATGAAGCCTTTTACTTTGAAAAATTCCTGCACCGGTACATCAATTATTCATACATGCTTCCGATCTAGGACAAAAATTTCAACTTTCTTGACATGGTGATTCTTTCCCAAGTACTCTTAGTTTATTCTCTACTTGCTTTCCCTAGGAAGAAGAAATCATATTAATGTTTATATCCCAAACGGTACATGAATATAACATAACTTATGTATAATCTCATCATAAAAGTGTATAACATATGTATAACATGAGCATAAACAATTCCCAATGTGCTAGAGTATACTCGCTTAATGCCTAAGTAAGGTTTGTCCATCTAGGTGTTTCTGAGCATAGTATCATATAAGATTTGTCGATGTAGCTTAATAGTAGTTTTAAGCAGTTATTGATGCTCTAGAGTTCCTATCTCAACATCAGTTAGTCACAAGGGGTCTAAGTGCTCCATAACTTTTATTGCTCAATAAAAGAAGAATTTATCAACCTAAGTGATCCTTCGTGTGTTCACTAAATTTCCAAGTAAGTTTCCTATCCTTATTTTGAAGTAAGGTGGTTACAAGGTCTGTTTAATTGCCCTTCTTTGTAAAATCTATAAAATAAACTGGACATGTGACGTAAGCATAGTGATGACTCAAATCAGAAAACTAGAAACTCATATTTGTAATGGTACTGAAATTTAACTATAAAGGTAGTTTAGCCTGTGGGCATAAGGCATGCCCGTGGTAATTCACCTTGGGCCTCCTCTAATGGTCATAATGACTACCTTTACAAGGATTTGTGGTTCTATAATTTGGCACTGTCTAAGGACGTGTATGGGTGTTTTGAGGTTTTCCCCCCGACTCGACATTAATTCTCTTTAATCCCTTTAAGACTTGGTCAACATTCTATGCACACTTTAAATAAGCTAAAACCTCCATTTAACAAAACCTGGTACTTCTAGTATCCTGCATTTAACATGTGTCAATTATTTCAATAATTCTTAAGTTGATTTTCTATACATAGGTCTTTTAATTTCTACTAACATTTCTCATAGTAGGATCATCTTTCTCCCTTTTCAATTTCCAAAATAGATTAAATTATTCATGCATTTGACTATCATCAATCTAACTGTGATTCAACGTCATGCTATGTGTTTTAAATAGTTATTATTTTTAGAGAATACTTCATGTTTCTTACTTTTATTCATAATGCATATGATGCCCTTGTAGTACTACTACTGGATTTTATGCCTTCTCTACATATATGTTTAAACACAATAATTTCCACTAACATCCTTTCATGTGGTTCACTGTATGCATAACCTTATAGTATAACTTTATCAGTTGTAGATAGCATGCTCATATGTTTTCAGGGTTTGTCATGTTTGTTCCTAGTATTCTTATTCCTACTTTCTCAGCTTGCTTTTGGATGTAATCAATTGTTTTTTAAATGTTTAATGTCCCTATAGCCATTTATAACAGAAGAAAATTTAATGCTCTGACTTTCATTTCGTACAAGAAAATACGTATTTCTATCCTTACCTAAGTATCACATACTTGTCCAAGCGGACATTTTCTACAACATATTTATCACATTTAGAGTATTTGGAGTTTTTCATGTTTCTTTTAGTACTTATGTTTTATGGTGCACTACTTGTGATACTAGTCTCGAGTATTTGTCTTTAAATATTAATGATCAAGTACCTAAGTTTTGTCTAACTAGTCTTGCTAAGTTCCTTGGAACCCTTTTCATGCCCTTAAATAACCATGACTTTTATCCTAGTCTTAAAACATTCTTTGTAATCAACTTATGTCGTGCTTCCTTAAGTATAGTCACTTACATCCCATTATTTCCGTAGATGTACTCTATAGCTTGTGTAGTGCTTACACCAATGTTTCCTCGATGTTTGTTTCTAAATTTCTATATAGAATATAATTGCTATGTTGACACATGCATACTTCATGACATCACGCACATACAGGGGGTGAACATGTACATCTGTATCTTTAGGTTTGTTTTACTAAGTCTTTAAACTTTACTATAGAACCGAGTTTTGTCTATAGGGTTTTAAAACATCTTTCTCTTCCTATGTAATCTCTCCTACCTTCTTGTTTATATCATAAACAATCATTTTAATGATATACTAGTTTAGCTGATGGAGGTTAATAAGATAAAGGATTTCTGATAGGGAAATTTACTGCTAAAAAAATTCTTGCATTTATATATTATACAGAGCGTACGTCGTGCTGCCCCTTTTTTTTATTTTGTGAGCCCCAGGCTGTAGTGTTTGTAGTTCGGTCCTCTATTAGCTCCAATGTTTTGATTGTCCCGATGCTGACTTTCAATTCCTCCCATAGTTATGCTTCTTGGGTAAGTGAATCCAAGTCCTAAAGTCAGCTAATGTCCCTTTCTGTATTCACGTTCCTGGTTGTTCTTTTATCTGTAAAATATCAATTAGTCAGTAGAAACAATATTCTGATAATTCTATAACAATCATACATAAAGTTTTGCAATATGTTTCTGCAGCAGATGTCTCTTTATGTAGAGAGCCCAAAGGTCTCTGAGTGTTCGAAACTGGGCTCTGATACAACTTGTAGTGTCCCTAAAACTGCAAAAATTAAAAAAATTCCTGTATGGCTAACATCATCCATTTAAGTAAATGTTTAACAAATTAACTTCGGCACTAGGAAAATAAATATAAGATTCCTCGACATAACGAGAATGCATGGTCTATAACTTTGTTTATGATTCACTGTTTGAATAAATTGGATGTGGTTGTTTTCTATGTTATGGTTCTATAGAAACGATGTAATGGAATGACATACAAATGAACTATGTTGGGTTAATGAATAAAAAAATCAATTGATCGATCAATTTAGTATATGTCAAAATTCTAAGAGTCTTTACCTCGACATCTTGATTATATGTTATTTAAAACGTCAGACTGTGTGTATTCCTTAGACTAAGGGATTAGCTTGGATATGTGTAGGTCATTGTATTTTATAACTCTTTTCATGAACATGAGGGGATGGACCTGGTAGCACTCGTTAGGCTTACTTAGCATTTATGCTAAAGCCTACTTATTCTTTTATTTTGTAGGTATTTTTAGACGATCACCTAGGATTTACTTCCTAGGTTTTTATATCAATGTAAAATTTTATTGTTATGTTTTTGGTCAACATTCGAAGTGTAAAACATGCAATTCATGAATGCGCTTTCAACTATATGAAGTGGGTAGAGAAATCTAACTATAGTGGAGTTGGGTAGCACATTAAAGGTGTTCAATGCCAACCCCTAAAAAATAGGGCCAGTTGGATGGCATTAAGGGATAAGCCTTAAGGGCTTGGTTGACCTGTTGCATTAACGCACCGTTTGTTTGAAGGGGAAATAAGAGCAAGGCTCTTCAGGTTTCGAAGGCACCCATGGAAGGGTCCATACCGCTCTAACCAGATAGCGTGGCCTTCATGAGGTAATATTTATGCCATAGAACTTGTATTCTTTGACTTTTGTTTTCTTACAATTGTTTTTCATTGTAGATTATAACTTAATGTTTTGGTTTGGATTTTCTTTGTAGGGACTACGGTGTTAGGTATTTTCGATCTCGACACGATGGGTATTCTCTACTCTGGTGACCTCGGGTAAGCCTGGTCTTCCGTTGACCATCTCCTCCTTTCCAGTGCATGATTATATACTGGACTATTTTCCCTATATATAAAAATCTTTAGGGAAGGGTTTTAAGCTGGAGTTCAAAGAAATGTTAAGTTTGGAAACATAGGTCGAGGCCAAACCTTGTGGCCTACTCAGTGATGTAACAATCCATAGTGTTTGGATGAGCTGTAGCCTATATGGCATGTTTGGGAAAACTTCTATTAAAATGAAAGTTCTTTGTTGAACCTCTGTTAATTTAGTGGGTGTGTTTTAAAACTTCAACAAGCTTACAATTGAGCCCTGTGTGTTGTTTAATACAATAATCTGGAAATGTTTGGTGGTTTAAGAGTATATCTAAGAGTGTTTCTAGGATTTTCTATTCCACAATATAAGTGGTTTTAGTATTCTTATGGAGTATTGACCGAACAGATCCTGGGCGTGACTCCCCTAACTGTAAATGATTGTTCAGACTATACATTTGATTATTAACCTACTTGGTTAATTATGCATTTTTATTTTATTTATTTGAAGTAAAACCCTAATTGGCGATAAAGATAGCTATGGCGCTAATTTTACCATGATGGCAAGACCCTAACGGGTTTGTGTAGTTACCTGCTTATGCGTGTTTACATTCTGTTACATGATTTTAGTCTCATGGAATGAGCCCAAATAGTATTTGAAATGGTGCAGATGATACATCTGTAGATGAAGGGTTTTTAGCTTCTTTTTCTTTAAATTCTGAGTGTGTTGATTCATGTGTGTATAGGCTCGCTGTGAACTTAGTTTACGTGTATACTTTAACCTAGAATGCTGGCCTCTACATAGCTATGTTATGTTTTCTAGATGGAGAGTTACAGTCCTTGTAAACCAAAGGAATTACTCTGTAAACAAAATAATAACTCTATGTTGGATATATGAATGAACCATCCTGAGCTAAATCCTTTCCTTTGAGAATGTTCTTAGGTAAATCTTAAGTGTATATCCCTCATGTCCAAACTATTCTTTAATGTATACTTTTCTTACCTGTGTCGTGGATATATAAAATCTGTTTACAGCTAGTAGGAAAAAGTTTGACCTTTGGTATTTAATGTTTTTTTTAACTCTTCAGAAATTCCTTATGTTTTAACCTAGGATTCCCACTAATTCGTTGTTTATGAAAACTAGGCGTGAAGCCCTGTCAGTGTCCTTTTTTGTATTTTGGTATGACTTCAATTTCCTTTTGAGTTATTTTTGTTTCTAGGATAAACGTATAAGATTTGGAAATCCAAACCTCCTCGCTAGAATAAATAGTTGATTTACTATTAAATTCTATTTAATGGGAAAGACCCTAACGCTAAGAACGTTCTTCATCTTTATGGATTATGTTATGTTTTTAAAAAGGTAATCTATGTTGGAGTGTAAATATGTATGGCGCAGGGGACTCAATATGAGTCTTGCAAACCTAGAAACTACGCCCTAAAGTGGCAGCCTATGTAGGATGATTCTAGTAATACCCCCCTGTAAGGTTTTGCTTCTTAAATATAAATCTGGGTGTGAGGAAATAAATTGTGTTTTAAATTTCCTTACTGCGTTTTGATTTTGAAAGAACAGGGCCTTCGTAAATAAATGATTTTAAGTCGAACCTAGGGTTTTGAGTTTGGAAAAAAAAGCCAAGCAAATCGATCTCCTTACATGAGACAATTCTGCTGTACTAATCTATTTACAGTTGCAGATTATTTACTGATTTAGTTTTAGCTAGGGTTTAAAAGAAATAGGCATGAATTTAAACCTAAATTATAACAATCCTAACCCATGGAGCTGATGCCATAGCCCTTACTCCTTTAATGCTTGGAAGGAAATAAAAAAGGAGTTTACAGTAATTTATTTCATAAAATTTCAGCTTGTAGGATAAAAGTAACTCATACCTGCACCAGTAGCTGGGATCTCCTCCTTGCTCAAACCTGCACACTGCAATCACTAATTAATGAAAACTATTGTGTCTAGTTGACCCATTTGATGATGACCAATAACTTTGGGACTACCACATTCCTCCCAACCATGACCCTTAGAACCGTTCATGTTCCCAAACTGGATGCCCCCAAGCTGGCTCCAATATGCAATAGGAAAATATAAAATCTAGGGTAGACTACTGATGATAATCAAATCTTGGGAATAATATGCCTCTTCAGTTTTGAGGGGCCATTTTCTCCTCTTACCATAAAAGAAAATGATAAAGAGAAGGATGATCCCTCTCTTGGGGACTGTCCTTCTTTATATAGGTGAACTTTTTGGAATATAGCTCTTGAGTTTAAATAATAATAATTTAATATTAACTTCATTTTTTATTTTAAATTTTGAATTATAATATATTTAAGAAATATTTTAATTATTCCTCACTCCTAGTTTATCTAGTACTTTTAACTTGTTCCTAAATGATTTGTTTTAAAGGAACTTTTATATTTTATTTTCTTTATATACAATATAAATAAATATCTTATGCATACTATCTATACATAGTTTATATTCTATAAATAATGTCTTATGCATATATTTCATGCATACTATTTATACATAAATGAGATTTCCTTTATAAATAATAAATCTGATTATTTAATTAATTAACTATGATAACAACTTTTTGATAATTATTTAATTAATTAAATCGCATAATATTCTTTGATAATTATTTAATACAAGGTCCACTTATTTGGACAAGGTCTTTCGGTAAGTTTGCATAGTCGACTAGGTTAGGTACCTCTAGGTTCCTCTTGCATGTTGGATTCCCTCATTTAACATGGTAGTTCCTGCAGTTCTTGATGAGAGATAGAAATGATTCATTTAACCAATTAAATAATTGTGATGAATAGTAGTGCTATTCACAGTCTTCTCGACTCAACGGTTTCATGATCAAGTAACCCCGAGTTCTCTTAAGAGCTTCGGCTCAACACTCACATGGGCATTACACTAGTGCAATTCCAGAGCCTCCAACTCAACACTAGTACTAGAATGTGTTTGTGAAGCACATCTACGAATACAAATGGCCTTGGATCCGTTATTTATTATCAAGCTTGGAGTGCTCTAGGGCTTATGCCCAACACTCTATGTACATCGCGGCTTACACCTAGTACATAATAAAATTCCTCTATGTGCATCGGGGCTTACGCCGAGCTCAGAGGTCATCCATGCGCTCTAGAGCTTATGCTCAACACATTATAAGAGTCATTTATGCATAATAAGACTCTGCACAACATAATTAGAGAACCTCTTAGTAAAATTAGGGTTTATACCCACATCTCATGATAAACATCAATCAAGTACATCGAGAATTTCGTGCCTAGTACCTAACAATAAATATGCATTAGTCAGGGTCCACGCCCAAAAATAAGTACATCATAAATAAATCATATGCATCGGGCTTACACCCAATATATAACATAAACATAATCAGTCAAAATTCGGGATACATTACACATCCATCCTCTACCGCTACAGATAACTCGACCTCTTCCACCCTACATGATGGGAACCTCTACCCTCTACACCACATAGAAGACCTATACCCCTGACCTCCACCTAGACCCTTGACCTCACTTAACACTACAGAACTCTAGTTCCTACTTCAATTGGATTCCATTACGATCTGTTACTTACGATGCACCTCTTAGTTGAGGATAGAGGGATGCCAAACACTTTGTGCTTTCAGGTAGTGGAGGATGGATGGATGCCAGAACTCTTCCAAGAATGTCGATTAAATCTGGCAGGGAGGCCACTGAGACTTGTTGGATTAACCCCTGTCAGAAGCAGGGATAATGAATGTAGGCTATAGCTACTCTTTTCTACATGGTATTTTTCTACTCTTCATCCTTGTAAAAATATGCAAGGTACTCCTAGATATACTCATCAAACAATCAAATGTATACACATCATCATAGAAGCAACATGCAGTATAGAACAACATCATATATCATCATCACATGGAGTAGTAGTAGAAAAAGGCTCATAAAAAATCATATCATCATCACATCACATCATAGCAAAGATCACATAGCCCTAAAAGAATAAAAATTGGGTTGGAATAGTCTGGAATGCATCTATAATGTGGGATATGCAAAGCAAAAAGAAGTGACATTATGCCCATACAATATTTGGCATAACAGTCACTACAGGGAAGGTCCTCTCGTTCTTTATATTTCCTAGTATAAAGGAAGATTATACTAACCACGGGAGGTGTCCCTAGTTAAGGTTTCCTAAGTACTTACAGGGAGTTCCCTGAAGTATACCACTTAAAGAGTTACTCCAGGGCTAATGTTCCAAAGGATTCCAAAACTATTTTTGTGAGAGCTAAGTATATTTTAAGAAATTGTGTTTTTAAAGTCAAATATACATAACGTAGCTAGGAATTGCGATGATTTAGATTTTGAAATTGATACAAGTCCTAGATCAATAGGATCAATTGCAATGATGCCAAAATGTTGTCAAGTAGATTGGATTGCAAGATTTGTAACTTTACCCAAAATATCACTATGAGCCTAAGGAAATAGAAATGAAACCAATGATTTAATTAGATCGATTTAAGTAAATATTATACAACACATTGATTTATGCAAATTATATCATCAACTCATAAAGATGACCACAATACAATAAGATTTGGTTAAGGCTTCAAGTGTGTAAAATGAACAATGCCCAAACTTATAAACAACATGCCATGATCATTGAGAGCAATAACCTAAATAAAAGTGAATGTCACTTAGATTCAATATGTGAGTTATATTATTATCTAAATGTGGAGTGCAAGATTATGTTGATGCTTGATGCAAGAAATTGACAAGTGCAAAATAAACACAATTATGGATCTTTGGGATGTGCCCAAAGTTAATGTGAAGATTACTGATGCCAAAAACATATTGTTATCAACTCCTTGAGATGAATTTTTCCAAGAGGAAAACCCCTTTCTCTTCAAGAGAGGAGTCACGTTGGCTTTTGGCAAATAGTGTGTCTTTGCAAAAAGTAAAGGAGTGCTACTCTTTTAAAGAGAAAGCTAGATCTCTTGATGAAATGATTAGTTACTTTAAAACTAAAATATCTAGCTATATAAGAGCATGAATATGAATATGATGAAATAAACAACAATAGTAAGCATATATTAGTCCCAACTCCATGTAAAATGATTTAAGATGATTATAAAATGAATATACAATGTTATTAAATGATATAATGCTCTTATATACTAGCTGGATAAACAAATTGCAGAAATGAAAACATAGGGAAGAAAACTATTTTGTATCTTAAACAGTAAACTAAGCTATGCAACTTAACAATATGCAACAACACTTAAAACTAGCAAGAGAAACACCATACACACTATGTTAGGTTTCATTTTAAGAGCTTAGTATTTTAGGTGAGATTTTTAAGTGTGTAATGTGACTTCCTTTCCTTTGTGTTATGCTTAAGTACAAAGAGGGAAGCCTTTGAATATGCCCAAGAATAAATCTCAAAGCTTGACTCAAAGCTTACAATATTGCTAGAAGAAAGAGAGAAGAAGAGGTAGTTACAAGGAGCTATTGCATATATTTGACCTTATTTGACCATCCATCTCTTTGGAAGGTCAAATACGAGGTAGTTACAAGGAGCTATTGCATATATTTGACCTTATTTGACCTTCCATCTCTTTGGAAGGTCAAATAAGAGGTAGCTACAGGGAGCTATTGCATGGATGCATGGTTACAAGTGATCGGTCAGTTTCCAACCATTGCAAGGTTAGCTCAATTTAGGAATGAAAACCTAGTTTAAACCCTCGTGAGGATTAGGGGATCCACATAAGCTTAAAAGACAATATAAAATTAAAATAAGGGATTGTAACGTCACAAGGATTCCTTTACCAATTATGGGAATTAATGTATGAGATTTGTTTGTTTAGCATCATACTCATTCTGTAACATCCCCAAATTTCACAAAAAATTAAAATTTTTCTAAGCAGTATATTCATTAATAAATGCTATGCAAAAAATACAATTGTGAATGATTGGTTTTTATTTAACTGCTTAACTATACATTTTGTTGCGACACTTACATATTTATCATCAGACGTCATCTATTAAATGTGTCTTAATGACATTAAGATGATAAATAGGATGTTATGTCTATAGTTAAATGTGACTGTCCACAAAAGTTGGTATTGTACTTGTAGTAATTCTTTCAGTTTATTAGTTATATAAAGTCTCATGCATTCATCACTGCTACTTGGATATTCATAACTTTCGACATTGCCTTTAAAGCGTTTAAGTAGGATTATTACTCTTAGTATATATCGTCATTATAGAGTCTACACAATATGTTATGTGATGTTGTTGACCATTGTTTTTAATTGACAAGGGGTTCTAGTGATACCCCGAAGATTACATAGCTATTACAACTAATGTCTATTGGAATCTTACCTTCTATCTAGGTTACAGGTAAGAGGTTTTCTTCAATTATTCAATTTATTTGTCGAAGTGATACGAGATCCAAATGTTGTCAACAAGGTCATTATTTAAAGTTTATTAACATGACTAGCTTTCTAAAAGCATATAAATCTTGACTTTGGTTTAAATGTAATGTTGATGACATACCCTAACTACACCCATCATACAAGTGATGAGGATGCAAATATTTGAGGTCAACACAATGGATAAATCAAATTTTTGTGTGCAACGATTAAAGCTCCTTTCAAGGGTCAACAGACAAAGCGCTAAACTATATTGTAGTGGGTTTAAAATCGAAATGTAGTGGTGGACAGACAAGCATATTTAATGTATCATGTGATGTTGGAGGATGGCATCCACATAGGGTTGAATCTCTAATTACACGCTGAGGGTTTTGATGTTATTCATTATTGCATGTATGCAAAAGGGGGAGAACCTAGCTCTCTCGGCCTCCATGGTTGTAGGGAAAACCTTCTCAGTCTCAGGGTTGCTTACTCCACAAGGTATCCCTTTGAGTTTCCTTCGCATTTCCTGAAAGAAGTGTTTTTCTGTTTGCTTGGTTGCTAGAAGCATTGAGGCTCTCAGCTCTCGCCTTCTCAGGATTTACAGTTGTGGTTCGTTCAAAGAACAAGGGCTCTTTGCTATCAAAAGCTCGCTGCTCTGAGTACGGTGGTAAGTTTCATTTTAACATGTGTAGTTTCAATACCTTATATTATGTTTAAGGTAATTATTACAACGTTTTTAACCACTGACTGTTTATCATGGAAGGAGGTTTCCTATTTTTACTACTTACAGCTGCTCCTCGGTTTTGGGTTGGAGACTCGACATTGATGAATATAAGGGATGAAGAACCCAGTGGTTGGCAAGACCATGGTAAGCTTCAGGCCTTCACCAAGATGCCTTTGTCATACTCTTTCTTGCATGACTGCCAATGTTGGCCCTCGTTGTTTGTTTGTAAGCCTAATGGCACCTAGTTATGAAAAGGAAACTTGCATAATTTTCTGGGTTTACACCGAGCGTCGGGGTTTTGACCAGCATCTTAATAATGAAGTTTTTACAAAGTTCATCTATCTCTGTTGAGACTCTTTATTAAATGATTTCATTTCGTGTGAATGTTTATGGTGTATAATGATTTGGGTTGAAACCCTACTATTCACAACTTGTATTTCATTTGTGCGTTTAATAACTCTGTGTAATATTGATATAATAATGATGATGTTATGAGAATGTTATGAGAAGGATTCGATCCCTCGCATAGTTTCCGACAGGTTTTAAGTTCGTAACTTTGAAGAATACCTTGCAAAACCAGGTTTCCTCTCGGGTCTTGGACATTCAACTTGTAAATTCTTTAAGGGATTTGGATCCCATTGAGCTCTTGTTGTAAGTTTATTGTTTGTATTTGTTTTAAACATATATGGTTTATAAATTGTACTTAGGGTTTTAACCCTGTCATCTTGTAAATAACAATTTTTTTTTTAAACTTATTGTTTAACTTAGTGAGGCAAGCTCTTCGATCTTTGAACCCTCGACCTATCCATTTGTTGGTGATTTTAATGCTTGTCTTTAAATTTTTATGGGCTTGAATCTCTCGTCTCTTGCCTACTCGATACTCACCGAGAGCATAGGTGTTATAAAATGTAAAATAGGGATAAACCCTAGCTATTGTTTATGTTTGTTTATATACATTTTTATACAGTGTATTACATGACGAATACCCTAGGTTATTGGTATTGTTCATTTCGTCAATAACAGAAGATCTCTCGAATTGAAACTACTCTTAGATAATGTTGTTGTAAAATGGGAATTTAAATGCTTATAATTTAGGAATTGGTTTACTTCATTCTGAATATCGATTCCAAACTGGAATTAATAGATTTTATTAAAAGATTTTACTCTATACTTATTACTGTATTTAAAGTTCTGAGTTCATATTGTAATAAGGATGTTAACAGAGTTATGATGTTTTTAAGTTTGTAAATGCATTTAAATATTGATACTGTATCTGTAATAAGAATTTGATTGATACTATGGCCTCTAGAATGTATTCTATTTTCTGTGTAGATGTACAGAGCTATACTACTGATGATTATACTATTAGGCATTTTGAAATGAAAAATAATATATATATATATATATATATATATATATATATATATATATATATATATATATATATATATATATATATAAAGTTCTGATTTCATAATATCTTTGTTGTTTATAAAAATCTCTATTATTGATATAGACTATTTCTATATACTTAGCATTATTCTGATGGTGCGACAAATGGTATTTCTATCAAGGTCTATATCTGACTATCATTTAAACTAGCCATTGTAATTCATTATGAACTATAGAAGAAATAAACTATTATTCTAGAATTTTTGAGTATGACTGCAGTATTTAATAACTATGCCTATATCCTTTTGTAGAACATAAAAGTAATATTCTAATTATTCAATCTTATCAATAAGAGATCATTCGAATCTATCTACTAAAACAACTCTTTCTGTACTAGAGTACGTCACAAATTCTGAGCGGAAAAATACAGAAAGAATTTCTATTCAATCATTTATTCATTCATTCAGAAATAACTATCAGTTCAATATTTCTAATCTAGCAGTTAAGTGAAATACAATTATCAGTAATAGATTAGCATCTAGAATTAAATAATCTGAAGGAATGAAGAACCTGATAACTATAGAGCGGGACAAACACCCAAAGGAGCTCGTTCCACCCAACCTTTTTCCTGAAAGCATCCAATGTTACTTTACTTAGGACCCCCGAGCCTGTTCACAGAACCACCAGGGCGAGGATACTGTGTGGAGGAAAGTATTATCTCTCTGCAGCTTAGCGGTACTATTTTTCTTTGTACTCAGTAGTATGACGTATGCATTTAGCAGTATGAAATCTGCACTCAGCAATACTAATTCAATATGTAGACTCACTTCTATCATTCACTCCTCAGCCTTCCCCTCATCAAATCTCTTTTGCATTCCCATGTTTCTGTTCTCAGAATTGTCACAAGGAAAACTTGGTGAGCCACCTGCTCAATTCGATGAGATTAAAAAGAGTGGCTAGGTCTTTGGTCAGTTTCATAATTATTGAGCCACCTACTTTGTTCCACTTTCTTGGGGAACATGACCATAAAATATAGGGAAGTTTCCATGTGCAACAACTAGAAGTGAATGATGATGCTGCCAAGTGTCAATTTTCTCTCCACCCCAGATCATTCCTCCTAGTGGATCAGTGAACACTCTTGAATAGTATCCTTTGGATATTTGTCTCCTCTTTCATTTATTAATAATAAAAATATTAGAGTAATTAATTACAGTCATCCTTGACCCCACTTGGTGAACAGTCATAAAAACATTACAATAACTTATAACATAATGTTTTTCTCCCAACATAAAATGTTCATATTTTTGGTAATGTGACAAACACCCCCTCTTGAGTTCAACATCATCCTTGATGTTGCTTATTCATCATCCTCTGAGCCTTGCTGGTACATAATTGGATATGCCACCCTCATATTACTCTCCAATTCCCAGGTTCCTTCATCTTGACTTAGGTGCTTCCATTGCACCTTTACATGTCCAATGGTGTGATTTCGAAGTAAAATTTCCCTCTTGTCGAGGATACAATCTGGTTCCACCAAAAAATCTCCTTCGTGTTCCACTTGTACATCATTCCAATTGATCACATGAGTAGCATCATGCACGTATTTTTTCTTAATAGAAATATGAAAGACATTATGTACTTTAATATTTGGTGGCAAGGCCAACTGGTATGCCACTGGTCCAACCCTTGACAGTGTTTCAAAGGGTCCACAATACCTGGGTGCTAATTTAGCACAACTCCCTAACTTTAAGGAACTCTTTTTGGGTTCTACCTTGATTAAAACATGCTCACCAACATGAAACTCTTTTGGAGTTATTTTGAGATCTACATGACTCTTTTGTCTATCTTGTGCAATTTTTAGATTCCCTTGTACCTGTTTCACTGTTAGTTCAATTTCTTTCAATAACTCAGGTTCTAACATCAACTTGTCAATTGGATTACTCCATGAAATAGGAGTATCGCACTTTCTACCATACAAAATTTGAAGTGGACTAAGTTTAGATGAAGTTTGATAATGATTATTATAAGTGAATTCAAATAAGTGCAGATAATCCTCCCTTTTACTTGGTTGATCTCTAACATACATTCTTAACATATCTTCAAGAATATGATTTACTCTTTCAGTTTGTCCGTCTATTTGCGGATGAAAAGATGTACTGAAATTTAAAGTAGTATCCAAACCTTTAAACAAAAACTTCTAGAAATTTCCCGTAAATTTAGAGTCTCTATCAAAAATTATGACTTTAGGAATTCCATGCAAACAAAAAACTTGTTTCATAAAATTTTCAGCAATGTTAGCAGCCTTGTAAGTTTTCTTAACATGTATGAAATGGGTTTCTTTACTAAGCTTATCAACAACTACCATTATTAAATCATTACGTTTCTGATTTTTAGGTAAACCAGTTATAAAATCAATGCTGATTGTTTCCTACTTCCATACTGGAATGGGCAATGGATGTAATAAACCAGCTGGGTTTTGATGCTCATCTTTAAATTGCTGATATTCAATGCACCTAGCTATGTATTCAGCCACATCATTCTTCATATTTGGCTAGAAATAATCCTTTCTTAACATTTTTATCATCTTTTGGTAACCCAAATGTCCTAAATAAGGACTTTTGTGTATTTCATTTAAAATCAGTAGCTTGACTTTAGGTACATTTGGTACATACAGTCTATTTTTATATAACATTAGACCCTTTTCATTCAAACTGTAATCTGTTATTAAATTTTTAGACATATTTTCAACAACGTTTTTTTGTAAGTTTTGGTAATTTTCATCCAATTTTATCCCTTCATCAATCTGATTTTCTAAATCTGTTTTGTAAGTGTTGACTGCTGCCATAAAATTTAATCTTGCATTTTTGCTTAAGGCATCAACCACCTTATTCTCTTTTCCATTAATATGTTTAATCTAGAAATCATATTCGCTAAGGAAAGCTAACCACCTAGCTTGCCTTGCGTTCAGATTTGGTTGATCCAACAAATATTTTAAACCTTTATTATTAGTCATTAATAAAACATTTCTACCAATTAGATGATGGTGCCACATATTTAAAGCATGTATCACGACAGTTAACACTAAATCATAGGTAGCGTAATTCTTTTCATTAATTTTCAACTTTCTTGACTTGTACGCTATTATGTGACCTTCTTGTGTTAAGACCCCGCCAAGGCCATCATTGCATGCATCCGTGCATACAACGAAGTCCTTGTTTGGGTCTGCAATTTTTAGAACAGGTGCAGTAGTTAACAGTTCTTTGAATTTCTTAAAAATTTCTTCACACTTTTGATCCCAAACAAATTTTTTTCCCTTTTTCTGTAAACACGTTATAGGATTTGTGATTCTTGAGAATCCTTCTATAAATTTAATGCAGTAACCTGTGATTCCCATAAATGATCGTACACCGGTTACGTCATTAGGAACAGTCCATTCGTTAATTGCTTTTATTTTATTAGGGTCAACTGCGATTCCATCCTTGGATATCACATGACTTAAATACTATATTTTATCTTTGAAAAATTCACACTTACTGAATTTTGCATACAGTTGATGTTCTATTAAGAGTTGTAAAATTATTCATAAGTGTTTGTCATGTTCCTCCTTAGTCTTTGAGTAAATTAAAATGTTGTCAATGAAAACAATTACATTCTTATCCAAATACTTATGTAAAACATTATTCATTAGACACATGAATACTGTTGGAGTGTTAGTTAGCCCAAAAGGCATAACTACAAATTTGTAATGCCCGTAACGGGTTCTGAAAGCAGTTTAACGATGTCTTAATCTTTAATTCTGACTTGATGATACCCTGATCTCAAGTCTATTTTCAAAAATATCGTCGCTCCATGTACATGATCAAACAGATCATCTATGCAGGGAAAAGGATATCTATTTTTAATCATCATTTTATTTAACTAATGGTAATCTATGCATAAACGCAAAGTATCATCTTTCTTTTTAATGAAGATGACCAATGCTCCCCAAGGAGACACGCTTGGTCTTATGTAATTTTTATCAATTAATTATTTTAACTGTGATTTTAAATCGCTAAGCTCTAGGATGTTCATCTGGTAAGGAGCTTTTGAGTTTGGTACTGCACCCGGTACTAACTCAATGGTGAAGTCCAATTCCCTTTAGGGAGGTAATATTGGAATTTCTTTCGAGAATTCATCTGAAAGGTATCTTAGGATTGGTATGTCCTCATGTTTTAACTTATCTTCCTTAGTTGTGTGTTCATCATTAATCACATTTACAACAAACATTTTACATCCTTTTCTTACAGCCTTTTTCACTTGCGAAGCATAAATCCATCTAACTGATGTTTTTTTAAGGATTCCTTTTACTATTTATGTTTCTCCTTTATCATTCAAGCATGTAAAAGTCTTTTGAAAATAATTCAGAACTACCCTATTCTTTTCCAGCCAATCCATTCCGATTAAGACATCATAAGATCCTAACGGTAGTACATTCAGCTTTACATGTGTTCTAAACTGATTCATAGGCAAATCACAATCTTTAACAAAATCAACTACCTTTCATTTGGTCCCTGTAGCTAGCTGAACCATCCAAGACCTTTCAAACATTTCTACTTGCAATTTACAATTTTCTACTATACTAAGAGATACATAACTTAGGCTACCTCCTGGATCAATTAAAATAGAGATGGGTTTATCTTACAGCATACCTTCTACTTCAACCATTGAAGTTTGATGATCAACCTGTCTATTTTCCAAGGATGCATTGATCCTAGGCATTTCCCTTGCTAAGTCACCACTGGTTGCTTCTTCCTGCAATGTATGGATGTTGTTAACGATTCTCTTTCTGTTAGGACAACTTGATGCATAGCGAGGTCCTTGACATTCCCAACATTTTACAGGTTCCTTATGTTCATTATTTTTAGCATAATTATTAGGCCGATCTCTGTTTCTTGCAGTTGTAAAATTTTGTTGTACATTGCCTCTTGGACTATTTCCTTGAAATTTTCTGTTAGAAAAGTTACAAGAGTTATTATTTCCAAAATTTCGATTAAATGCAAAAAATTTCTTTCTCTGTTCAAAATTATTGGGCCTTTTAGCCTTCTAGCTCGATATACTTTCCCTTTTTTTGTTCTATTCATAACAAAAAGTTGCATTTCTCATGGCCTCTTCAATGGTCTTAGGGTCATCACACTCAATTTTGCCCCTTATATGAAAAGGTAAGCAACTCAGAAATCTCTCTACCTTGGGTTTTTCATCAGTAATGTAAGGCACATATCTCAATAAACTTAGAAATTTGTTGCTTAATTCCTTCATGTTCATGGAACCCAACTTTAGATCGTAAAACTCTTTAACTCATTCTTGGTAATATTGTTCCAACAAAAATTTATTTTTAAAAATACCCTCATTTATGCGTTTCTCTTTTATTCCTTTTACTTGTTTTATATCTTTCCACCAGATATCGAATTTTCCAGTCAGATTATAGATTACCATTTTAGCTTTTAACTGGCTTGAATAGTTGTAAATTTGAAAATATTTAGTCATACCGGACAACCTTGCTTCGGCTTCCTCTCCCTTTTCTGTTTCTCCATTAAAAGTTGGGGCTTTTATCTTCTTAAATTCCCCGGAAATCTCTTCGTATCGTTTATATTCCTCTCTTTAGAATGGTAGTCACTATCACTACTATCGCCATAATACTTATGCTTCTTCCTGTGTGATTTAACATTAACTTCGGAAGAAGAGTTAGTTTCATTATTAAGGAATTTTAGCTTCTTACCTTTATGTTGATAGGACATGGTTCTAGATTCAAAATTAAATTTTGTTCTTTTATCTTTTTCGTCATTATGATATTTACCTAGTAAAATTTGATTCAGTTCTTCTTATGCTCTTAAAATTCTTTCATTCTCTTCCTTAACAGTTTTCATTTCATCCTTTAAATCTTTAACTATTCGAAGCAACTCAGATGAATTATCATTTAATTCTACGAATATATTTCCTTCGTTAATATGATCATGTTTGTTATTATTTCGATCATTATGTTGGGACCTATCCTCAACTGATTCTTCTGGTCCTTCCATACCTGCAAACTAAATATAAATTGTGCTATACAACAAACAAATTAAAACAAAAATCAGTAGTTGTATTTTCTGTTTTGATTTTAATTGCGCGAGTTGAGCCACTTTCAGGCCTAGATTTTGAACTTGCGCCCTGATACCACATGTAACATCCCCAAATTTGACAAAAATTTAAATTTTTTCCAAGCACTATATTCGTTAATAAATGCTATGCGGAAAATACACTTGTGAATGATTGGTTTTTATTTAACTGCTTAACTATAAATTTTGTTGCGGCACTTACATATTTATCATCAGACGTCATCTATTAAATGTGTCTTAATGACATTAAGATGATAAATAGGATGTTATGTCTATAGTTAAATGTGATTGTCTGCAAAAGTCAGTATTGTACTTGCAGTAATTCTTTCAGTTTATTAGTCGTATAAAGTCTCATGCATTCATCACTACTACTTGGATATTCATAACTTTCAACATTATCTTTAAAGCATATAAGTAGGATTATTACTCTTAGTATATATCATCGTTATAGAGTCTATACAATATGTTATGGGATTTTTCTAACCATTTTTTTTAATTGCCAAGGGGTCCTAGTGATACCTCGAAGCTTACTTAGCTATTACAGCTAACGTCTATTGGAATCTTACCTTCTGTCCAGGTTACATGTAAGAGGTTTGCTTCAATTATTCAATTTATTTTTCAAAGTGATACGAGATCTAAATGTTGTCAACAAGGTCATTATTTAAAGTTTATTAACATGGCTAGCTTTCTAGAAGCATATAAAGCTTGACTTTGGTTTAAATTTCATGTTGATGACATACCCTAGCTACACCCATTATACAAGTGATGTGCATGAAAATATTCGAGGTCAACACAATGGATAAGTCAAAGTTTCGGGTGCAATGATTAAAGCTCCTTTGAAGGGTAAACAAACAAAGCGCTAAACTATAGTGTAGTGGGTTTAAATTCAAAATGTAGTGGTGGACAGACAAGCATATTTAATGTATCATGTGAAGTTGGTGGATGGCATCCACGTAGGGTTGAATCCCTAATTAGACACTCAGGGTTTTGGTGTTATTCATTGTTGCATGTCTTCTAAAGGGGGAAAGTTGAGCTCTCTCGGACTCCATGGTCATAGGGAAAACCTTTTCAGTCTTAGTGTTGCTTAATCCATGAGTTATTCCTATGGATAGGTAGATATCCCCTTGGGATTAGAAAAGGCCCCTAGTTGCCTACCCAAGATAGAGATGAAACAAATAGACACTATAGTCCTCTTAGATCTAGCTCACACATCAGCTAACAAGCTATGGAAATACAAAGCAAGTAGATGGCATACCTTACTTTGATGGTTGTCCTGCTGCTCCTAAGTTGCTACACCTCCAGCCTTTGATTATGGACTTATGAACCTGTTCACAAAGGAAAGACAACACCTTCCCCAAAACAACATATGTATAAAAAAAGATCTAACTATATAAATAGAGACAATTTCATGCATTCTTCATTAAAGACATGAAAATGAGAGGAATAGGCTAAGTTATATTAATGATAAGAAATCCAAAAGAAGCTGATTACAATGTTATACCTTGATGTCCAAAGTAGTAGCACCTCCTTCCAAGCTCTCCAACATCACCCTTGAAAGACTCATAGGATCATAGGTTTAGTGTTTCCAAGATCACCCCCCATAGCTCATGGATGGCTCTATTTAAGTAGGATTTGGGAGGCCAACCACTAAGAGGAGAGTATGGATCTAAGTGAATAGTATGTGGATCAAAGATCTAAATCATGCCAAGGAGGGAAAGTGAGATGGGATTCGAAGGGGTACCTCATCCCAAGAAAATCTCCATGAGATCCAAGATCCAAAATAAAAGGGATAAGCCTAAACCAAGACTACCGCTTCCCTATAACTAACCAAAGCGCGGTAGTACCGCTCCCCCATAGGCATGCAGAACGCGGTAGTGTGACACTACCGTACCCCCATAAGCATGCAGGGCGCGGTAGTTCCAGAAGGCTTAATTTTTGGAGGTGGTTAATGTGGGTTTCGACCCCTTGTTTGTTGGATTTTCTTCCAAGTGTGACTAGGGAACGTACCAACATTAGAATGAAGGGTCCTAACACCCTTAGGAGGCATAAAAATCATGTTTTCCATGGTGGTAAAACATGTATATTCTCATTTACACATGGTGTGGCAATTGGAGGTATAACAGATGCCCCCTAAAGTGTGAGGTCAGAAGGAATCTGATGGCCGAAACACTTTACAAATAATAAGTCTGCAAGGATATATGAAGGAGAGTTGGAGAAGAGCTGCAAGCAAATATCGACAATATGTATAATGACCTCGAGGCGGGCATACCCATGCTTGGAACAACTGACTGAAAGCATGGCTGCCGACCAATACATTGCAGATCCATGATAATACTGACTTAACAATGACTGGAGACAAATCATGGCTACTAGACTACAAGCGTAGATCCATGAAAAGACAATGACATAGCCACAACCAATACAAGAGTGGATCTGTGTGACAGTACATCAATGAGGTCACCAACATAATATGTGGGTACCTACTAAAAAAATCTCCATTGCAACCTGGATGTGGTAAAAAGACTTCAGAACTATCCAGGGTCTTCTACTCGATTCCAAATCGATACGAATCTAACCATGTGATTACAAGGTGTTGAAGTCGAGCATGGTAGAAAACACTTGATTACCAATCAATGATTGAAACCGTTAACAAGTGTGAGGGAAATCACCAATGATGAAAATGACTCCCAAGGTATCATAGTACATCTCGACGAAATGTGAATAGATGAGTTGATGTCGAACATCCACGAGATCATTTGATCAGAGGTCAATGATGAAAACCTACTGTCGAATGCGAGGAAACCTGCCATTGAGGCATGCAGGTACCAAGGTACTAAGGTTGGTTTCTAAGACTAATTCCTAGATAATGAGTTGAAGTCGACAGGAATAGACTCGTCGAAGGAGGGCCATAATGGATCCCACATCATCGACACGAAACCGACATAGGAAAGTGATATGAAGTAACGAATCAGATGAGTATGGACTGACACGGGGATGTAAAGGCTAAAAATATTGCAGAGTATGACTAAGGTAAACTTCCCTTGAACATGAACTGCATGACAATAATGACTCGACAGCATTGACTCAACGAGGCAGAGACCAAGACATAATGCAACGATGACTGAGGCATTCTTCAGATGATTTGAAGGAGCGGGACAACTCATAGAATTGGCATGACTCAGAGATAAGTAGATTACCCAACTGTATGACGAGACACGAAAAGGTGCCATGTTCAAGGGCGACACAAGCTGCCATGAAGCTTTCTAAAAAGAAACTTAACTTATTCCCCCCCAACCCCCATCATGTTTGATGAGTACCTCTTTGTTTTTTAACGAGCTTGAGGAGGATAACAGATGCTCAGTATATCTCATCCTTTGGACGAGTCCAATCCCACATGTTTTATGAACCTGAGAAAGGAGGGGTTCAGTCCCAAAAGGGTCCTTCGATGTTTGATTTCACGAGTCCAAGGAAGGAAAACTTGGTTGTCATTTCATTTTTAGAGAGTCTGAAAAGAACTAAAGAAGACTCCAACGGTCCTTTTTCGTAAGGTTAGCCTCATCGCCCGAAAAAGGGTAAAACCACGCAGGAGAGGACTCTTCCAGTCATGATTGGCTGGAGTATACCTTTCTCGTAAATAGTCTAGACGGGCCGAAAAAGGGATAACCTATCACCGAATAGACGACCTTTCAAATACTTTTACAAGTGTGAAAGAATCAAGATCACTTGGCAATGTTTCCAATTTTAGAGAGTCTGAAAAGAGCTTAACTATGGACTCCATGTACAACTTTGTCATGGTTGATGACCGAGTAGGACAAAGGAAAAGTAAACTCGGCACAGTTCCTTTCCCGTAAATAGTCTAGCGAGGCCGGATAAAGTGATAAACCTATACTCGTTAGACACACCTTTTTACTCCAATTGTTTAACGAGCACGATAATGGTATCAAAAGCACTCAGAATCTTTTTCATGTTTGGATCCAGAGCACGAAAAAGGAAAAGGTAAGCTCAAACCACTTTTCATGTTTTTAACCAGAGCACGAAAAAGTGAAAAGTAAGCTCAAACACCATCTTACTATTTTTAAGGAGCTCGAAGATAGGTTGGAAGAATGCTCATGATGTCTGCTTCATTTTTTAACGAGCTTGTAACAGAAAATGAACTATGCTCAGGATAATTTTCATGGTTTAATGAGCTTGAAACCTAAAAAGGAAAGTATGCTCGAAAATATTCCCAATGGTGAACTTCTTCCTGTCATGAAATCCAAAGGTTGGTACATGCCCCCAACATGATTGCTAGAAGTAAGTGACTTAGCTCCAACATGGTGTGGAGAGGTGATCGATTTGACTTCAACGTAACTTTCAGAGGTTGAAGACATGCCCCCAAGCTTCATTTCATTTGCCGAAAGTATAGGCGGGTGAAAAGAAGGTTTAGGTATTAAGTCTACGAGGAGACTTGACTCAAAGGGAAAGTATGTGTTTCATTTTTTAACGAGCTTGACACAGGAGTAGAACTTTGCTCAGACTACTGGTTTCATTTTTTAATGAGCTTGAAGCCAAAGGTAAACTCTGCTCATGGTTAAGGCCCATTGATGGGTTCCCTCCCAACATGATGACCAGAGGTTGGTAAATGCCCCTAGCATGATTGCTAACGGCTAAACATTCCCCCCAAGCTTCGTTTCGTCTGACTACTCTTCTTCCTTACCCAAAAATCCTGGCTACTAATCCAAATGTGTTCACCAGGGGGGTAGGGAGATCCAGGACCAAGTGACCCAGGAAGATGAAATGAAGGTTCAAATCCTAACTCTAGCGAGAGACTCGAACAAATGGAAGGGAGACCTATTTCATTTTTACACAAGCTTGAAATAGATAATAACAATGCTTGAAAGGGTCCTTTTTATTTTTTAATGAGCTTAAAACAGAAATAAATTATGCTCGAAGGTAGTTTCATTTTTATGCAAGCTTGAAACTGAAAGTAAACTATGCTTGGGATTGATTTCATTTTTACACAAGCTCGAAACGAACGGTAAACTGTGCTTGAGGGTCAGTTTCATTTTTTAACAAGCTTGAAACAAAGAATAAACTATGCTCGTAGGTAGTTTCATTTTTATGCAAGCTTGAAACCAAAAGTAAACTATGCTTGAAATGATGGTTGGTTTCATTTTTACACAAGCTTAAAACCAAAAGTAAACTATGCTTGAAATGATGGTTTCATTTTTTTAACGAGCTTGACACCAGAATAGAACTTTGCTCCAGGTATCACCCCCCCTAGGGTGAAGAAACCACCAAAACATGTGGAACATTTAGGGAAGTCTGGTGACTAGGAGTCATGCGATGAGTGGGGGTCACAAAGGAAAGCTGATCGATGGTCACAATATTCCCATGATGGGGAAAATACATCACTCGGAAGAGCGAGGACACTACAGCCTTCATTGCATAGACGTAATCATGTCCAAGGGGTAGATTAAAATCTAAGGGACCTTGGACAACCATGACATCAATACAGACAGTTTTCCCTCCCAAAGTGATAGGTAACTAAGGAAGGGACCCTAAAGGTCCAGTAGTCCTTCTATTGAAAGCCAGTATCTGGTCAGTGACGGGCACAAGCCGAGGAGAACCTAAGGCTTTCCAAGCAATTGAGGATAGACTACTAACAGAAGCTCTTTCATCAACTATCGTACGAAAAATTTCTTTATCGGAAACTCCTACAGATATTTGAAAAGGAACATTCGAAGGAAGACAAGATTCTGTTAGACCATTCCAATCAAAGGAAATAACCTCAGTACTTGGAGGGGGTCTCACGGAAATGGACAGGGTTTCCCCTTGCCGAGGACATTCTGAACTGATAAGGAAAACATCAGCGGTTTCCAATTCACTCTAGCTAGGAAGATAAGAATGAGACGAAGATTGTGTCAAGGTGACTGCTTTAGTATGGACTTTCTCCAATGAAAGAGCGGGATCGAGTGGGGATGACAGCGACTCGATCACTTCACTCTTGAGAGGGAGAGTGGGATCAATTGCAGATGAAACTGAATTGATCACTTGGTCAACCAGCGGGGGGTCGAGGGACAACTTACTATCGTTTGTTGGAAGCACCAGTTGAGAATTAGTAATATCTTCCAACCACCGCGAAGCTTCATTCATGCTTGGACAAAGGAAAGTACGGTGCATACCCTTGCATATCAAATAGGGATCTAGGACTTTACCCTTCTGACCCTTCACCAAGGGGTCACTTGTTGAGGGAGTGTCATCGACATGATGGTCAGAGGTCGACGATACAATTGGTTTGGGGTTTTTAGACCACCCTTCTAACACACGGGAAAGACCAGGGCAATCCTTGAGAAGGTGATCACCCTTACAAAGTTTGCAGGGGAACTTGGGCTTACGAGGTGTTTTCGTAGAATGAGTGCCATTAGAGGCAACTGGTTTACGCTTGGTCTCTTCTTTATCCTTTTTCTTCTTAACTTTCCTTTTCTTCTTCTTCTTATCCACCTAATTACTAACACTATTGCTTTGGTCAGGCGAGGAAGAAGGAACGGAAGAATATTCTTCCGACAAAGAAGGGGAAGGATTAGTTTGGGATTGACTCTCTCGTGGTGGAGAGTTAACATTCAAAACATTGGGCACAATCAGAATTACCGGATTGAATAACCATACCGGTAATCCTATGGTTAATCCAGGAAGATTTAACGTGGCAATAAAGGGAGGACCAATATCTCCAACTGGAGGAAAAGTAAAAGGTACCCCTTGAAAAGGGGTCTCCGGACTGGTAGTCCCAGAAATAGCATGGGTGAATGAAGGTGGATTCTCCATGGAACAAAACTAAGTGATGTGGATGAAGTCTTATTAAAAAGAACTCAAAAACCCTCAGGCAACCGAGCGTGCGAAAGGGGAGCTAGGAAAAGACAAGGCTCACAGGCCAAAAGAGCATGCTCAAAAAACTATACTGAAGCCACTGCCACAGTAAGTGAGCTGTACAACAAAACAGCCAGAATGCCAATAAGTAGTCCTACAAAGAAAAAGACCCTCTACAAGATAGCAAGCAAAACCTCCTAACTAAGAGCTGGAGACCTCAACAAATTGTATCATTCGCAAGGTGATGAAATCCAAGTCGAACAATACAAAATGAGAGACCAATAATGGAAGGATATCCCTCTACCGAAAGGGATCCTGGGTAAAAGAACCCTAGTAGAAAAGTTGCTAAGCTACCTCATTCATGACACGTTGGAAAAGGTTTTGGGTGCTTCTTCCTTACAAGTAAGACAATGATCGATGTTGCCTTAGGGCTAAGTGGAGTGCGGCATTCCACAGAGTCCGTCCGGTTCTCAATCTCGCGGTCGTTTAACCCCTGAAAGTTAAAAACAATCAGGAGGCCCCTCCACAAACTGGCTGTGACCGTGTCAATAAATACTAGAGGATTTTAGTTCCCTAAAGACAACGACTTTGTCTCAGATGAAAAATGACAAGGGGGAATTATTTTGATGCCTATCCCCGGTGTCCTACCTAACTACCAAATTCTTTTGATTTCCTCAAGTGAGGTTAATATTGGTTTAGTTAGGGAGATTAATTTTAGAGGCTGCCTTATACAATCGGGTTATGGAAGTGCAACTTGATGGTGTTGTGATGACTCAAACCATGCAAATGAAGATGAATCGAAATGAGCCTTTCTCTTCGATGAACACTAGCTAAAGTAAGGAAGAATTCTTTCCGTTCCCAATATGCACAACCCAATGCACATGCAATTTTATTCCTTTTCAAAATGATAGAAAGAAGTAAAATATGTACCCAAAACTAACCCAAAGCAATAAAAAAGTTCTTTATATGAACACCAAACGTAATGATTCTAATCCATTTCCTATCTTTTCACACTTGAAAAAGACACATCCAAGCTACGGAAAGAAAGATTCTACAAATGCTTCCAATCAAATGCAAGACAAAGAGAAGAACCTAATAATATCGTCTAACTCAAATGCACATAAATATGAAACAAGCATTTCTTCTTCTCATAAATATCAAATGATTAAATTAAGGCAAGAAGAATACCTTTGTGTTTCAATTTCATGAATATGGTAAAAGAATGACAAAATCAAGCTTCTCTTTGAACTAAAGCAGAGGCAAGGAATCAATCTTTTCAAACAATCATTAAATAGGACGTAAAGGAAATAAGATGCCAAGCAATCCAAACACACCAAAACAAAAAATGATCTCAAAACCTTTGGAATATTACACTAAAGATATTTCCAAAAAAAAATGAATCCAATCACAATCCGATGGCGAGAAGAAGTTTTAAAAACCAATGCAAGCTACTGGGGCTTGAAAAGAATGACAATTCTACCTAACAAGCAAACAAAGCACTAGTCTGACTCAAGAAACCAAACAAAGTCTTTGATCTTCCAAAATATGCAAAGAGTTTCTAAAACAAGATAAAAATGAATTGTATCAGTGCAAATAAGTCATGTAATGGTCACAAAATCATTGATCAAGAGACTCTAAATCAGAAAAATTGAAAATGTACACAAGGGATCAAGTTAACCCAAGGGGATTTCAACTTTCCAAGATAGAACCTAGTCTTCCAAACAAAGAAAAAGGGGCACAAATCTTCCCAAATGGGGTTTGGAAGGGTTCAAAGTTATGTTATAGAGATCCTAAAGTGACTGGGAAGGTACACTTGACTCCCAGAACTACAAAATGGCTTAGAGGACTCAAAATTGACCAAATGGCCTCAAAGATGCCAATGAAGGACTAGAGACAAAAATGTGGATGAAAAGGACTCAAAAGAGACTCAAATATCTTCAAAAATGTGTAAAAAAGAAGCCAATGGACCATATGGAGGCACCCCAAGAGTTTGGAAGCAAAAAACCTAAGGGAACCCCTCCAAATAAGCTAAAAAATGACCAAAAAATGACAGTGCCGCCCCCTAGAACACTGTGGGGGAGCGGTGGTTTGACAGTACCCGCGCCCTAGAACACTGTGGGGGTGCGTTAGTTTTGATAGTACCATGCCCTAGAACACTGTGGGGGAGCGGTAGTCTCCTGTAGGATTAAAAAAATCAAAGTTTGGCCAAGATCTGAGCAAGGATGAGGTCCTAAGTTTAAAATGGTCCTCAATGATGATCAAAGAGGATCTAACGTGATGAGAAACAACACTTAGAAGAGGATTTGATGATCTAAACAAGCAAGCAAAGATGAAACTAGGGAAAAAAGGGTCCCCAATATGGTCGCCAGTTTCTGTTGTGAGAAAATCTCCCTACGGATAGGTAGATATCCCCTTGGGATTAGAAAAGGCCCCTGGTTGCCTACCCAAGACAGAGATGAAACAAATAGACACTAAAGTCCTCTTAGATCTAGCTCACACATCAGCTAACAAGCTATGGAAATACAAAGCAAGTAGATGGCATACCTTACTTTGATAATTGTCCTGCTGCTCCTAAGTTGCTACACCTCCAGCCTTTGATTATGGACTTATGAACCTGTTCACAAAGGAAAGACAACGCCTTCTCCAATGCAACATATGTATAAACAAAGATCTAACTATATAAATAGAGACGATTTCATGCATTCTTCATTAAAGACATGAAAATGAGAGGAATAGGCTAAGTTATATTAATGATAAGAAAGCCAAAAGAAGCTGATTACAGTGTTATACCTTGATGTCCAAAGTAGTAGGACCTCCTTCCAATCTCTCCAACATCACCCTTGCAAGACTCATAGGATCATAGGTTTAGTGTTTCCAAGATCACCCCCCATAGCTCATGGATGGCTCTCTTTAAGTAGGATTTGGGAGGCCAACCACTAAGAGGATATTATGGATCTAAGTGAATAATATGTGGATCAAAGATCTAAATCATGCCAAGGAGGGAAAGTGAGATGGGATTCGAAGGGGTACCTCATCCCAAGAAAATCTCCATGAGATCCAAGATCCAAAATAAAAGGGATAAGCCTAAACCAAGACTACCGCTCCCATATAACTAAGCAAATCGCGGTAGTACCGCTCCCCCATAGGCATGCAGAACGCGGTAGTGTGACACTACCGCACCCCCATAGGCATGCAGGGCGCGGTAGTTCTAGAAGGCTTAATTTTTGGAGGTGGTTAATGTGGGTTTCGACCCCTTGTTTGTTGGATTTCTTCCAAGTGTGACCAGGGAAGGTACCAACATTAGAATGAAGGGTCCTAACACCCTTAGGAGGCATCAACATCATGTTTTCCATGGTGGTAAAACATGTATATTCTCATTTACACATGGTGTGGCAGTTGGAGGTATAACATGCTGAAGATGGCCTTCAGTCCCCTGGTTTTATAACTCAAATGAAGACACCTATTAAAAAACTAAAGGATCTTTTTGTAGTCGGGCTCGTGCTTGACAAAACCCATGTCCTCGTTTCCCCCCATTCTCCTCCAGCTGGCTGGGATCTTGCTTTGAAGTTGATGACTTAGGCAGAAGATGTAATTTATGGAAAATTACCCTCTGAAAAATCCTTCAATTCTCCTAAAACATAACACCTATTCAAATTCTAAGAGAGGTTATTGTAGATTGGCCCGTGATGGAGATAAACCTCTCTCAGGCTCCCAAAATTCCCTCCAGTTTGGTGTAAACAGTTGCTAAAAAATGATGACTAAAACAGTCATTTTCGATGAAAAACCCCCATGCCTTCACATAAAAATACATTATGTTTAATATTTGATTTTTCTTTTGCAATTCAAATTTCGGGACTTAGGTGCTCATGCCGATCCTTTCATTTACATTTCAATTTTGAACATAGCATTGTTTAATATTATTTCATCTTAGTCTTAGGGGCCAATGCTTGAACTTTGCTTGATTTTCACCCTCATTGGGCATGTGGCCTAAGGAAATGAGATTTTGTTCATGTCTCCATAGGTTTGGACCTCTTCAAATGCTTAGCAAAAATATGGTGCTAAGAGAGTGCCTCATGTGTTTTTTACGAGCTTGATGAGGGTAACCAAATGCTCGGTATAGCTCATCTCATAGATGAGTCCAGTCCCAAATATTTTTCGAACCTGGGATTGGAGGGGTTTGTCCCATGGCGGGCCATTCAATGTGAAATTTTAATGAGTCCATAGAAGATAAATTTGGTTGTCATTTCATGTTTAGAGAGTCTGAAAAGAACTAAAGAAAACTCCAACGATCCTTTTTCGTAAAGTTAGCCTCATCATCCGAAAAAGGCTAAAACAACGCGGGAGAGTACTCTTCAAGTCATGATTGGCTGGAGTATACCTTTTTCATAAGTAGTGCCCCCTGGTCCAAAAAATGGGTAAACTATCACCAAGAAGACGACCATTCAAATTTTTTAACAAGCGTGAACGCAACAAGTTCGCTTGGCAATCTTTTCGTATTTCGAGAGCCTGAAAAGAGCTTAAAGATAGACTCTGGGGGGGTTCCTTTTCTATAGGAGTTTAACGAGCCCGGAAAAGTGATAAATCATAACTCGGTAATGTATTCTCATGGTTTCAAGAGCACAAGAAAGAATAAAAAGTAAGCTCAATACCATTAAATAATTACAATCTAATGAATCAAAAGATAACGACAAAATATACAAGGAGTGTTCATACCTAAGATGATCGTTCCAAAGGAGAAAACGGCGTAAAAAGACACTTATGACTCCTCCACACTCGGAAACTAGGTCAAATAGTCAACCAAGCGTTCAAATATGATAAAAATCGATCCAAACTATAGAAAATGACCTAAAGGCATAAATATTTGAAACAAGAATATTCCTTTTGATCTATAAATAGAAAAATGGGTCAAATAGAGTCACCATTGTTTCATTTGCCAAATTGGGAGGAGAAGTGCCATTTGGAGCCAAAAATTCACTTGTCAATTGTGGGAGCTATGACTGACCATTTCACCCACTGTCCAAAGCAGGTAAGTCTAAACTTCATCCAGCATAATTGTAGTGGTTTACATTTTTTATTTAGGTTCATTTTTTTGGTTTTTAGCTTCGCTTGTGAAGGGCCATTGTGTCCTAGGGTCATCGCAGTCTGCCCTTTCGAGAACTGCAACGAGACTGAGTCATCGCAAAGGTCACATGGATGGACTGCGACGATGCAACACTATTAGCAATAATGGGGTGTGACGATGGAAATGTCCAACCCTAAACACAAACCATGCCCAGAAAAAAGAAATTTTGGTGGTTGAAGCAAGTGTTAACAATGTTTAAGCTCTCCTTTTGGCAGGTTACCAGCAGCTAGAATGGTTTTGGAGTGGCATGAATGAGAGCATGAGATAGATGATGTATAGGCTGCAAGTGATCCACAATGTGTGAAAGCATTGACGAACTGTGGGCTCCTCAAGTTCTTCAAGATCCAGGGCATGAGGTCCCAAATCCCACTACTTACATATATGCTCCAATGGTGGGATGCGGCCCAACAATTATTTGTGATCGGTGAGCACGTGCTTACCATAGATGTCGAGGACATCTACTTCCTGACTAGATTGTCCTGAAGAGGGGACAATCTGCTTCTTACTAGATCACATGGAAGCGATCAAACTGTGGGCGACATGATCCTGCAACACTATATTCCCAACACCCGTGCTTCTAGCGGGAAGATTCCCATTAGAGACGTATCGGAACATCCATTGCGCGCCATACTTTTCACCATTATGAGGATCGCAGGGTGCCAATCTCCTCACTTAGCCACCAGGTCTCAAATGCTATATGCGGAGGACTGCATGTCTCCGAATATCTTCAACTATTGTGAGGGACTCCTCGCAAACATGCGAGCTCAGCTGACCAAGTGTCGGCAAGGAGAGCTCAAATAGTTTGGCTATAGTTCGATAGTGATCTTGTTCCTCTTGGAACGAGTTCCCCTCTTGCACCCTTAGGTACCACTGGATGATAGGGATCCTAGGGATCCACACATGGCTAGATGGACAGAGGTGAGGACCCGACATGGCGGGGGTCCCATCATCTCATATGGCATTGAGCTCTTTAGATGGCTAGAGGGCCAGTTACTGATGGTAGAGGATTACCTGTACAGTGGTACGAACTTCAGAGATGACCCTGATTTGCTGCTACCCGAGGGAGCAACATGGGGAGACATAGGTAAAAACAATAAACCCTTGTACTTTTTAAGTTTTTTGTTTTTATAATTTTTTTGTTATAGTGGTGACAAGTTAACAACATGTGTGTGCAGAGGTGGGCCCCGTACGTCTAGTGGGGGTCTCTCTTCTTGCGAGGGGAGAGAGAGGAGAAGGAGCAGTCATGGGACCTGCCGTACATGATGCCATTGCAGAGATTGATGGAGTCTATGCCAACCTGAGTGGGTTGACATTAGATGTTCCCGAGCGGATGGTAGATGAGGTGCCGTGGCCCATGCAGGTGTACATGGTTGGAGTGACTGCGCGCTTCAATGTGCTACTTCGCAAGGTTGCGAGAACAGTTGACTGTTTCCACACTCAACAGGCTAGAGCTACTAGACCTAGAGTTGTACGGGCTAGGCGATAGGCCATATGTTGTTATCATGTACTGAGAGCTTAGAGGCCTCATATTTTTTGTACTTATGGAAAGCTGTAAGGCTTCAAATTTTTTAGAGACTCACTGAAAGCTGTCGTGCTTCAGATTTTGTACCAGCACTACTTTTTATGATATATATATATATATATATATATATATATACAGACATTCCAGTGATTTATACATTATGTGTTTAAAAATGGATGAATGGTGTGGTCTTGTTATGTGTTTTCTTATATAAAATGAGTTATTTACATGTTATGTCTACTTTTAACAGTTCATGAATATGCTTATGTGTGTGCAATGTACCAATCTAAGATGAAGTTGGCCATAGAATCGACAACTGTGTTTGCATCTCGTGGAATGTGCAGGTACTGAATGGACTCGAAGGACCTTTCCAACAGACGGACTCATCGATAGAGACGGAGTAAGATGGGATCGTAGATGGTGTAGACTTGGTTAAGATGAGAGACCACTAGTTGAGAATCCAGGTGGATGAAAGCGTGGTCCATACCCGAATAAATGGCGTCAATTAGAGTTCCAATGACTACTTGATATTCTGCAGCATTGTTGGTTGTGAAACCTGGACACATTCTGTGAAAATCCTCACAGCAAATCTAAGAGATGATGTATACCTCACAAGAAAGTAATTGATTAAGAAAGAAAATAGAAGAAGAGTGGTCAATGTAGTATAATGAGCAACAGAATAATAATACAGTAGAACTCGGATAGAAGCAAAAATACTTCACACACACTAATTAATTAATCACAATATGGACAATTAAATAGTACAATGCATGAGGATTCGAATGCCTAAGGTGGCAATTGGAATTAGCCTTCATGGAGTGACCAAAAGATCACTGGAGTGTCATCAGAGCACAACTAGCAGTCTATCTCATCATCGCTGGAGTCATCAATGCACAAGTAATTGTCAACCGTCAATCAAATTGAGTCTAACTGAGTGTGGTAGGTGTAACTGATTGTAACTGGCACATGGAGACACTAACTGAATGAAGGAGGCTCAGTGGAGGTCATATGAGGAGCAAACTGAAGTCAGAATGGGCATTCAAGTCTCACTGGAGGTCCCTTGGAGTGATACAGTCAGTTGAGAGTCAGTCTAGCTTTAAATGAAGGAGAGAACTGAAGATAACTAAATGGTAGGTAAGGAAGGGCACCTTTCTCATGCAATAGGTGAAATGAGGGTGCACTAAGCTCTAGGAGGGATAAAACTGAGTGGAAGGAAGCTCCGGGGGCTAGCTAACTGAGGGCTAGGTGCTGGGACTCATGACTAAGATGCATGCAAATGCATGCAAACCCTAAAAGTGCATGCATGACTGAAAATACAAAGGATGAAAATGCTAGTAGGACTAGGATGGAGTATAGGAATATCCTAACACCCCCCCTTAAGCCATCCTGGGCCCTGGTAACTAAGACCAAAGGTCACCCAATAGAAATGAATAATAACAGTCAATAAACCAAGGAAATGTGGAAAACCTCATGGGAAAAATACCCCCCCTTGAAATTGACTGTAAGGCACACACAAAAATAAATGCTCCAAACACAAGCAGGTGTGATGCTTGGTCATATGTCTGGAGGTATCTTCTTCTTGGGAAGAAGTGGATCATGCTCAAAAGGCATGTGATTGTACTTGCTCTTCATATTGAATGTGATGAGAACAAATCCAAAAGTATGAGGATGATCCTTGAACCTGTGATTTGAATCAGTTGAGGTAGGATAAAAAACATGAATGTGCAGATAGTCTTTTGTCTTCTCCTTTGAACCATCATGGGTGAGATTATGCTCAAAAGAACCATCAAATAATTGCTTGAAATCCAAATCAGATTTAAGACTTGAAGAATAGTTTCTTGAGATCTCCTTTGAACCAGTAGGGGTGAGATCAAAACTATCATATGCATGAGAAATTATCCCAGATAGTAATTTCTTAGAATCCAAATTGAATCCAAGACTTGATTCATGGTTTCTTGGGATCTCCTTTGAACCATAAGAGGTGAGATCAAAACTAGTAAATGCATGAGAAATTATCCCAAGCGAATGGCCATGGTTTCTTGAGATCTCCTTTGAACCAGCAGGGGTGAGATCAAAACCATGATATGCATGAGAAATTATCCCAAGCAAATGGCAATAGCCATAATCTTCAATAACCTTCTGAAAGCATGAAATAATGATCTTATAGTAATAAATAAGAGGTGATTGCTTGAGGAGAGCGAATGCATTACCTCCAATAGCTGATTTTACCTCCGAAATATTCATGTGATCATGATGTAAACCAACAAACTCTGGTACAAGAGAGGATTTAGGACCTTCTACAATATCTAGAGTGTGAGCTGGCACAGAAAGAGAAGAAATTTAGAGCATGAGTGTAGAATCTGCAAGTTATTCTTCTTTGTGAACAACTTCAATATGAGATGTGTTTGATACTGGTTCATGATCAATGAGATCATCAAGGAGGGAAAATGCATCACTTTGCTTTCTCTTCAAGGGGTTTGGACCAAATCCCTCATTCTGTTTGCTGAATCTTTCATCCAGATGGGCCCATAGCTCTTTTGGAGTTTCAACATCATCAATGATTTGGTATAACATGTATTCAGGCAAAGCAAGCATCATTCTTCCAAAGGCCATGTCACCTTTATTCAACCAGTCAATCCTCTCTTCAGAGGATTCGAACTCTCTTTCAAAATAACAATCAAAGAGATCATGGCTCTTCAAATATGCTATAATTTTTGGTTTCCATTCATCATAGTTGAATGGAGAAAGAAGGGGGATTTCTTCTGAATTCATTGAAGCTATAGAAGACCTGCAAAAACAATAGAGAATATCTGCAACTGCTACTGCTGTAAAAATGCAGAAACTGCAACTGCTGCACTTGAAATATGGATAATAACCTGCAAAAAACTCTCAAGAATGGAGATAAACAATACTCTCAACATGCTCTGATACAATGTGAAAATCCTCACAGCAGATCTAAGAGATGATGTATACCTCACAAGAAAGTAATTGATTAAGCAAGAAAATAGAAGAAGAGTGGTCAATGCAGTATAACGAGCAACATAATAATAATACAGTAGAACTCGGATAGAAGCAAAAATACTTCACACACAGTAATTAATTAATCACAATATAGAAAAATAAATAGTACAATGCATTAGGATTCGAATGCCTAAGGTGGCAATTCGAATTAGCCTTCCTGGAGTGATCAAAAGATCACTGAGTGTCATCGAAGCATAACTAGTAGTCTATCTCATCATCGGTGGAGTCATCAATGCACAAGTAATTGTCAACTGCAGTCAAACTGAGTCTAACTGAGTGTGGTAGGTGTAACTAATTGTAACTAGAACATGGAGACACTAACTAAATGAAGGAGGCTCAGTGGAGGGCGCATGAGGAGCTAACTAAAGTCAGAATGGGTAGTCAAGTCTCACTGGAGGTCCATCGGAGTGATACAGTTAGTTGAGAGTCAGTCTAACCTTAAATCAAGGAGAGAACTGAAGATAATTGAATGGTAGGTAAGGAAGGGCGCCTTTCTCATGCAATAGGTGAAAGGAGGGCGCACTAAGCTCTATGAGGGATGAAACTGAGTGGAAGGAAGCTCCGAGGGCTAGCTAACTGAGGGCTAGGTGCTGGGACTAATGATTGGGATGCATGCAAACCCTAAAAGTGCATGCATGATTGAAAATGCAAAGGATGAGAACGCTAGTAGGACTAGGATGGAGTATAGGAATATCCTAACACATTCCCCCTGAGCTGATGAGCTCACTGGTAGGTGAATAGAGTACCCAGGCTACCGAAGCAAGGTTATGGGTATACTGGCTGGCGCCATCCGTGAATCCATAGCACGTTGCCATCTGCACACATAGACAGAACATGGTATAATAACTAAACAAGACCTAAAACACCCAAGAAATCAAAGCATCACACCACACAAAAACACACACACGCCATGTACAGTATATACAAAATTACTTATGCGTGAAAGACTTAGGCATGGTACCTCTTCAGGTAGAGCCATTGCGGGGCTCACCCAAAGATATCCCATCATAGTCTTCAAGCTCATAAGCTCCCTTCTCCAAGACGCGTTTCACTATGTAAGGTCCATGCCACATGGACTCAAATTTTCCTGCCCTAGCTTATCATGCTTCTGTACATACGTGAGGAAAAAATCCCCTTTGCTATAGGCACGAGGTTCTACTGACTTGTCATACTGCGCTTTGATGCATTTCTTATGAGCCTCATTGGAAAGAGTGGCACCTCGGCGAGTCTTGTCGAGCTTAGCTAGGTAGAGGAAGCATTCTTCCTCGGTAGTAGTGTTTGGGAGAAGTTTGATGGCGAGCTTGAGAGATGGAATCTCGCACTCAATGGAAAGGACTGCCTTCAATCCATACACTAGTAGGAAGGGAGTAAATCCAATCGTGGTTTTAACATAGGTTCTATAATCTCAAAGCACGGAGACGAGCATATTATGCCAATTGGCCCTGTGCATACCCACCATACGTTGAACCATAGTTTTCAAGACCTGGTTAATGGCATTGACCTGTCCGTTCGACTGTCGGTAGTATGGTGTTGAGTTTTCATGGCAAAAACCCAATCTATCGCTCAACTCATCAACCATATGGTTCAGAAAGTGAGAACCATGGTCAATAACTATCGCTTGAGGAACTCCAAGTCGCGCTATTACATGCTTAAACATGAAGAGTGCGGCGGTCTTGCCGTCATTCATGTATGTAGGCATTGCCTCGGCCCACTTTGTAAAGTAGTCCATAGCTATAATGACATAACTATGCCCCCCAACCGAGGTAGGCTTACAATGCATGAAATCAATGCCCCACTTAGCGAAGGGTCCAAAGGCAATAACCGGGTGTAACGGGGCAGGATGGGTGCGCTTTTTCGTATGAAAATGTTGACATGGAGGACATTTTTTTACGGCCTCTATACAATCTTTGAAGATAGACAGCTAGTAATATCCTGCGCGCAAAATATTCTGGGCTATAGCCATCCTAGAGAGGTGACTTCCACACGCCCCAGTGTGACAGTCATTCAGAACGTGTTCATCCATATCATGAGTTAGACAATGTCGAAGGATAGAATCAATACCAAGGCAGTACAAAGTATCGCTGATAATCAGATAATACTTTGCATGGTGATGTATTCGACAATGGTCATTATGAGACAATTCAGGGTAGAAACATTGGGCTTGAATATACAATGTGATATCTCCATACCACGGATCCGACGTACTAATAAGAAACAATGACTCATCTGGAAAAGAGTCATTGGGCTCATATTCTGCATCAGTATGGGGGAGGTCGCAGATGATCTTAGTAAACACCAAAGACTTTCTAGACTTGGCTTTTTCAAAAAGAAGATCGAATTCTTGTAGTATCACGATCCAGCATGAATATTTGTCCCCAAGTACCTGATGACTCAGAACGTGGTACATGGGGTTCAAATTAGCGATGATGGTGGTGGTGCGAGGCAAAATGTAATGTTGGAATTTCTGCATGGCTATGAATGCCACAAAAGAAAGCTTCTCAACATGTGAATAGCAAGTTTCAGCGTCAACAAGACCTTTATTGGCATAGTATATCACATGTTCTTGGGCGTTCTGGTCTTCCTGTACCAAAACCATGGTGATAGTGTTGTCAGAAGCGACGAGATATAAAATGTCATCTCGATAGTGTTGGTGGTTGGATCACAGGGGCATGCGTGATGGCATGTTTTAAACTATCAAAAGATCATTGAGCTTGGTCATCCCAAATGAACAGGACATCCTTCTTCATCAATCTCATGTAACCTTGCGTCTTTTGTGTGAAATTACAAACAAAACACCCTAAATAAGTTGCTCTTCCTTGCAAACTCTGAAGTTCCGTAATGTTGGTCGGAGGTGGAAGAGCGAGGATGGATTCCACCTTCGAGGGATCAATACAGATCCCATCTTTCGAGACGATAAATCCTAAGAGGCAACCAGACTCGACACAAAAAATACTCTTGTGAGGATTTAGATGGATATTGTACCACCTGCATCAGAGGAAAATGGTCGTTAGATGATCTATGTGGAACTCACGCTGCTTTGAGTGGGAAGGGAGGTCATCCAAGTAAGGTTCCACAAAGTCCTTCATATCATGGAAGGCGCATGACATGGCCCGCTGGAATGTGGCACCAATGTTTTTAAGACCAAATGGAAGTTTACGACACACAAATGTTCCCCAAGGGAAGATGAATGCAGTCTTGTGTTGGTCGGCGGGGTGGATCTCAATTTGGTTGTACCCAAAAAATCCATCCATAAATGAAAAGTGACACTTCCACACAATTGTCGATGATCTAGTCGATAAAGGGAGTCGGGTAGTTGTCCTTGGGACAAGCTTTGTTGAGATCCCGATAGTTGACAGAGACACGAATGGTACCCTATTTTTTATTAACAGCGATGATGTTTGAGACCCACTCTGTCAATGGGACAAGGTAAATGAAACCGGCCTTCAAGAGTTTCTCAATCTCTTCCTTGATTGCCGCAGTCTTTCGAGGGTGTACTGGTCTCAACTTTTGGCGGGCAGGTTTGACATCGAGATAGGTTTTAATCTCATGTAAAACAATGGAGGGGTCTATCCTAGGCATCTCCTCGTAAGTCCAAGCGAACACATCTCGGAATCACTTGAATAAGGCCGTGGCGACAATGACTTCTTCAGGGGAACACTTCTAGCCTAACTGAATGTGTTCCACTACACCAGGAGTAACCGAAATGTCTATCAAAGTGGTAGGCTCAATGTTGGCGAAGTTTCCTTCGGAGTTCATTTGACATGCGAGTATCAAAGATTGAGAGCCAGAGTAGACATCCAATGAAAAGATGGTGTGAATGCTATTCTCCACAGTATCCAACAAGGGAGGGAAATATGAACGATGGTGGAGGTCTTCCCACGAAGGATCATCTACGCTCATGATTTCCATAATGGACTCATCAAAATGAAAAGTCTGTAGCAGAGGATTAGATGATGTCTATTGTAGAGAACAAGAGGTGGAGGCCACAACTAAGTGGTCCTCTAGTGCTGACGGGATAGCCTCATACATGAGTTTAGCGGGTGACACAGGCATAGTATCTCCAATCAAGTGTGGTGGCTTCATCAGGTACAAGCCATGAATCAGTGGAGCTTGGTGTAGATGAAATCTATGAGGAGATCATGTTCACCGTGGCAACATGGTTTGGGGGATTCTAAGTAGGAAAGACGCCCATAAGGGATGAATCCTTAAGGAGGCCAACCCCCACACTCTCATACTTTTGTGAATATTGTCCAATCGAAGGAACGTTATCGCCCGGGTGAGTAGTGGTGTCAGGTGTGAATAAATCCAGTTGGTCGATTGTCACAATTCAGCCTTGATGGGGGAATTGTACTATGCGGAAGATAGATAATGCGACCATCGTCATGGTGTAAAACCAATTACGACCAAGAAGAATGTTATAATCTAATGGGGCGATGACTACTTCCATGTTAAGGGTTGCGATCTTTCCCCCTAGCTCGACTGGTAAAGCTTGTAACAACCCATGAGGTTCAAATCCACGTCCGTCGAAGGCTCTCAAAGTGGTAGGAAAACGATTCAACTCGGGAGAACCAATGGCTCTCCAATAGGTGATCGACATGACTGACGTAGAGGCTCCTTCGTCCAAAATGGTATGATGGATTATCTTCCCAGCAATGTTTGTAGCTGTTGATGTAATTGTAACTTCAGAATGTATTTCACATATATGTATATTGTATTCCTACAAAGATGTTATTATTCCTCTATACGGAAGTGTCGTCATTTATATTGTAAGTTTTGTAACTTATACTTGATGGGTTATTAGACCACCTTGATGGTATCGTCCCTGTATAAGTCATGTGGGTTAAAGGGTTATTAGACCACCCTATTGGGGGTTGGACCTGTCAGCATTATGCTATGTGGTTAAGTTGAGTCCGACCTAGTAAAGGTTATTAGGCAAGTCAAGTCATGTATAAATAGAGTGCGGGAGGCACTCTATTTGATCATTCTATTCTTCACACATAGACTCATTGGAGAGTGGCGCACTAGTGGACGAGGAAAAGCTACTACTAGGAGGACTATTTCTTGTACTTGGTTTGTATCATTGCTCTATCTATCTCTAAGGAAGTTGCGGGGTTTTTCACCTTCTTGGATTTCCCTGGTCAAACTCTGTGTCTCTTGTGTGCTTGCATTATTGTGTCCATGATTGATATGCTGTAGATATGCTGTACATGTTATTCTCTCAATTATGATCCTTGATCAAATTGAAATTTTTGAAAAACTAACATGGTATCAGAGCTAGCCTGAAAGAAGGCATGGTATGGCATTTATGACACCTGTTGCACTTGCGAAGCTAGGGCTTGATATAGAAAAAACCATTCATCATAGAACTTTTGCTATAAATTCATTTCGGTGAGGTTTCAGGATCTGAAAATATTACAGGTTGAAGATAAGGTCCCCATGTACCTTGTGTTTAAAGGAGAGCCTCTAATTCATTGTACTTTCATATTCATGATCTGTACAATATAGGGTTTCTCCCTCTTCCATATCTATGTCATAAACAGGTGACCTAGGAAAAAAGGTCACAAATTGGGCTAGGAAGCTCCGAATGAAATTTCATAAAATGTGTCAAGTAGGGCACATAATTTACTTTCAGAAGTACGAATTTCAGAGGCCTAAATTGAACCAGTGACACGTGGCTCTCCGTACAAGTTCGCTCTCCTGTTTTATCCCATAAACAGGTCTCATTGCGACACTTGGAATAACTCTCTCTCAGAGAATCAATTTGAGGTAAGACCTATGGGGTTGGAAATATAACAGGTTAGGATACCACAAGAAGAATGTTCAGACCCTGTAGATCTTAAATTTCAGAGTTACACCAGAAACAATCAGGTGCATATTTCTGTCAAAACATAATTGTATTTTGAGCACCTTCATTCATGGCTTCAGGAATTTAGGGTTTCGGAGAAAGTTGGAATTTTTGTAATTGGAAACCACGGCTAGATGCTCCTCATCAAAATCGAAATTGATAGACCAAGATCAAATTTTTTGGTTGGACAGAAGGCTAGGCTTGATCAAACCTTAGTTCGGGACTTTGCTTGGAAAAGTGAAAAATTAGGGCTTCTGCAAAAATGGGAATTTTTGAAATCTGTGACCATAACTAGAAGATCCTTGCAAAAATCGAAGTTTAGAGATTTGGATCAAAGTATTTGGTTGGGTGAATTTCCAGGAAAATCAAACCCTAATTCAGGGTCCTCCCTAGTAAATCCAGAAGATTGAAAATCAAATTTGAGGGGTGAAACTTTGCAATTTTCAAATTCTAAGTATACCAAGTTGATCAGCTCATCAAGGTGCATCTTCCTATCCTTTCAGAAATTTGAAATTCAAAGTTTGAATTTTTAGGGTTTCCCTGACAAACCCTAATCCAACTCTAGATCTAGTTTCTCCAAATCAAGTGGATTGGGTTAATCCTAGAAGAGAATGGATTGGTCACTTGCATAAGTGAAGAAGTTCCAGTTTTAGAGGGAGATGAGGCTAATGCCTTACATAAGAAGATTACAAGCAAAGTCGACAGGTGTGACTTATGGGTATGTTTCGAAATCTATTCATTATTAAGTTTATGATATGTTTATCTTCATTAAGATTAGTACAATCTTGATTAACTTTAGACTTGTCGTATCACCTTAATAAAAATATGAATGCATGATAGAAGATATTCATTGATTAGGGTTTTGACACTTATGATTGTACTAATGCATTGTGGTGTTGTATGAGGTTGATGTTGTCCGCTAACATGAAAGGTACATCAAGAAAGACAAATCATGTTCTAGTTCAAGAACATATGACCATGGTGACATGAAGACAAAGATTCATCCATTGTCATGGATCACATAGAAGATCTACTTACGAGGTAGGTATAACTTGGTTCTATAATGGTTAACCTATGAGATATGCAGGTTCTTAGCACAAGTCATTGAAAAGAACAAGAAGACATTATGCGGGTATGTTAGACATAACTAGCTAGCATGCTAAACCAAGTATGTTTTTCCTATATCAAGTTAGAATCCTACCTTGTGTTAGGATCTCTTATATAAGTATACATGTCATGATTGGTAATGATTATTCATTAAAGTTAGTAATCATGGGTTTAGGCATATTATGTTCCTTACTTTGATTAATGATATGACTAACCAAAAAGTCCTATATAAATCTTGAATACTAATGTTTATTATCTATGTTTGAAATGATCATGACTATACATGCTTAAGATTATTGTGTTTTGACAGTATTAAGATTATACTAATTAATGTATGATTATGTATGAGATCTCGAGGATAACACAATCATGATACTAGTAAGCATGCATAGTGATTGAGGATGGATATAAGTTCAAGGACAGGTAATCCAGGAAGCAAAGTGTTGGGCGGGGCCCAAATGTGTTGGAAAAATATACAAGTATGGAAAATTGTGCATTGCATGCTGCAGAAGGAAGAGGAAGCAATTTTTTTAAGTGTGCAATGAGCGTGGCGACAAGCGACAGGCAATTTTGAGAAATTGTACGTGTCACGCAACAGCAATGGCTAAGGGACAGTCGCGCAGTAGGAAGATGCAAATAGTAGCGCATGGGCTATTTTTGGTTTAGAACATGGGTAAAGGTAAGACGAGGACATGACCTATTTTGGGTAAGGAACATGTGGATGGCAGATGAAAGCGAACTGCTCGAACGTGTGGTGGCAAGTAGTTGAGAAGATAGGCCACAATGCCGATGGTGACAGACATGTGAATGAGTGGAAAAGGACAGGCCATGATGTAGTTGTAACCGTTTTGAGGACTGCGGCTGTTAGAAGAGCATGTGAGCCACGAGTGGCCTAGCTGGAGAGGGCGGAACAGGCTTTCGACAGCGACAGCTAGGGTGGTAGTTAGCCACACCAGTTTTGGAATCCTTAGGGTTTCAAACTAATGATTGTAAAGACATGACCTATGGGCATGATCTATAAATAAGGCACAATTTTGTAAGGGAAGGGTTACTCTTCAGTTTGGTTAAGTATTTGGGTATTGTAGAATCTTAAACTTAGAAAGCCATTGTAAAGGCTCTGCAGCTGAGTGCGCAGAGACCTATCTGAGAGAGAAGAGAGTCTGCAGCTGAGTGTGCAGACTAAGAACGGTTGTACCCTTCCCATAAAGAGCAATATTAACAACCATTCTTGTGGACATAGCCTCCATCCGGGGGGTGAACCACATTAAATTATGTGTTATGTGACTATTGTGTGTTTGTGATTGTTCACTTGCTTGGTATGAATGTTTAATGCTGAAGTCTTTTGTTATGTGATTGCTTTTACATGTATTTGCCGCAGGGAATGGGAATAATATGTTAAATAATATATGCATGGAGGAATGTTAAGTATTCAACACTTACGAGTCTGGGAATGTATGAATCTTCCAATTAGTCACATAGTTGAACATTGAGTTTTAGCACAGCATTGGAGCGCGCAGTAATGATGTGTTTATTCAATCACCTGCAACTTAATGATAAGAACTTGATCGGGTTGAAGGGATAAAGAATGGTAAGTAGGATTGGTTAGAATTAATCATCCTGGTAGGGACGTGCTGTCTAGTGGATGCTCCAAGTCATTGAGAATTGCTACGAGGTAAGCTATTGATAGCTTACTATCGTAACACAAAGGTATCCTGTATCGGACAATCATTAGATGTGCAAGTGTGCAAGCAAAATTGCGTGCCGAAGTACCCAACGCGGAACAGAAGGTTCGCGCAGTTGTTTGTCCGCAGTAGCCTGCACGGTGTTGCGTTGCTTACCAGCCTTTCCCCCATCGTGTCACCTGGTTGTGGAAACTTGATTCCGCAACCATCCCCTCAGCTTCGCCTCGGGTGAGACCTCAGGCTGTGTACAGTCTGTTGCCGAAAGGGCCAGTGAATAGGGGTTTTGTTGGTCCTTCTAACTGCGAAGTACCTGGGTCTATGTTGAAAACCTTCGAAAGGTTATTTATAGCCAACAAATGGTTCCGTTTCCCGGATAAGACCCGTGATGCGATAGTGCAGTCGAAAAGTAATGTGTGAAGAAGAATACTAGTTCCCGTTGGGTTCAGACATTTGGCATCCTGAAAAGAAAGAGATCTGGGATTGGTGTGACAAGATTGAAAGAGATTTTGCAAAGAAAGAGAACAGACATCCATGTCTCACTGACATATAGTGGTTGAACAGATACTTGTGGAGAGAGATTCATGATATTTTCTGGTCTTCGTTTGGAAACGAGTTGCATGAGTGGATCTCGTGACTCACAGAAAAGAAAACATGTTTTCAAGGAGGAGTACCGACAGATTTTACTCTAGAGCTCACACTACAACTCAAAGCAATAGACAGCTCACTGATGCGAGCAGTCGACTCTTGGGTTGATAGCATACTTGAAGGATTTGTCACAGAATTTGCTGTAAACACGCTGAAGTCCTATAGTCAAGCCGAAGCATACTTCTTCGAAGGATTCAGAGGTAAGTTCCTGAACAACCTTAGTCTATACATTAAAATGCTTCTAGCTGAAAGAGGTGTTTTAAGAATGCAATAATATTTTTGCATCTGTCATGGTCAATAGCATATATAGTGATTCTGACGAAGAGACACATAACTTGAGAAGTGGAAAGAGATATAAGTTTAATAAAGAAAATAATCCAGGGGGAACTAGACTCCGTGTAAATACATAACTCCCGTGTGACCATAATAATCAGACCACACCATCATCAGCCACCATCCATCCTAGTACACCGCAGAACCCGTCGGTTGCAGATACCACACCACCACTATCTCAGAACCCACCCGCTACGAACATCGCACAACCCAACATACATAATATTAATACTGGTCCATCTCATAATAGTCCATAGAGTGGTATCCCTAGCACTATTCCAAATATCCCTTTTACATTTTTCGCTCAGAACCCTCCCCAGAATCAGAACACCAATACACCACCAGGAAGGAGAATGACAGATAACAACATAAAACTGCCGATATTCAAAGGCACAGGTCTGGAAGATCCTAATCAGCATTTGTTTCTATTTGAAGCCGTATGGAGTGTAAAGCAAATTCAAGATGATGCTGTGAAGAGAGCGCAGCTCATCACTACTTTCAGGGACATAGCCCTTCATCGGTTTATGAAATATTCTCAAGCACAGCCAAGAACCTTAGCAAAAATAAAGGCTGCGATGGTAGCAGAGTTTAAGAAACCAAAATATGAATCCAAGTGTATCACAAAGCTGAAAGAGATTAAGTAGAATCCTACTGAGTCGGTCTGGGAATTTGAACAGAAGTTTAAAACACTCCTAGACAAAGTAACATTTGTGATAGCTCCGCAACAACATAAAGAATGGTTCATTGCTACGCTACTACCCCACATCAGATAACCATTGATGCAACAGAAGGTTTCATCGCAGGCAGAGGCCTTAGAGATCACGATGAAGCTAGAGGCTACGCCGATCGGCGAGACTAGTTCTGGGATGTCACAGATCTAGAACCAGTTGACCATGTTGACACTAGAACTGCAAAGCATGAAGAATGGAAAGGAACAAAGATATGAATCAATGCATGATGTCTGGTGTACAAGTTGTAAGGGATAAGGCCACACCAGAGAACATTGCCCTTTATTTCAAGACTATCTTAACAGCGGTGCACCAAACCCGATTAATCAGAACCAGGCAACCTAGTGTGAAATCTGCAGAAGCAGAGGACACCAACCAGAAGACTGTTATCTCATACAGAAATATGTAATAACACCTAAGAGCTTGTATTGTATTTTCTGTAAATCAGTTGGACATGATGAATCCAATTGTCACGCATATGAGCTGATGAATGAAAGAAAGCATGATATGGAAGCAATGCGAGGTGCTGGAGTATACCGTGTCCAAGAAGACAACCAGCCGAAGCAAGATAATCTGCAGTATGACCGGGGGGATATAGAGGCCGTGGTGGTGGATACCGCGGAAGAGGAAGAGGCCCGGCGCAAGGAAGAGGCCATGGTCAGGTAATTTGCTATAATTGTAGCCAACCAGGTCATGTTTCTAGGGATTGTACCAACCCATGCACCAAGTGCAATTACTATAAATCTTTTGAGCATGTTATTAAAGATTGTCTTGTACTAGAGGTTGAGATGCAGAAATGCAGAAGAATAGATCCACTGGCTCCAAACGTTTAGTGGATTGCAGTAGAAAGGAGAGCTGAAGATCCAAGCATCAATGTAGTAACGTGCAGTGGTGTTGCAACAGGGCACGATCGAGGAGCAGAAGCTTCGACTTATGGGGATTTTGGAACTAAGCAAAGACCCCTTGAGACACAATGGATAAGAAAACTGCCGAGAAAACACCTGCCTTCGACCTGGTGAAGAACAAAGGAACATTTACGAAAGCACGGGATATCCTTAGAGAATCAACACCGAGGTCGACAAGGATCCTGCTGCGCAGTCAAATACCGTATGTGGAATACATACCGGCTACTTATGACAACACAAGTGCTGCAGTAGAGACATGCACCTCTGTTGTGCAGTTCCTTAGAAGCTGCATGAAATTGTTAAAAAACCCGGATGCTATAACAGAATTGCAGAAGGTTATAGATCATAATGAACCATCCAGCAGAGAAGACACTACTAATAGCACATTTCATCATATCAAGAAACATAATAGAACAGGCAGAGAGATGAGACTCAATGTGCAAATAGGAGATTACGAAATGGATGAAATCATTCTTGACCTAGGATTAGAGGTCAATGTCTTGACTAAGCAGACATGGCAGCAGATGGGGAAACCAAAGCTATCATGGTCACCTATCCAATTGAGAATGGCCAATCAGGAAAAATTCATATTGTTTGGATGGTTGGCCAATGTGGTTGTTGACATTGATGGAGTAGATAGTCATGCCGATTTTGAGGTTATCGAGATTGTGGACGATAGTCAACCTTTCCCAGCATTATTGGGGATTGACTGAGCTATTGATAACCTCAAAATCATAAATATGAAGACCAAGAAAACGATCTTTGAAGGAAAAAATCTCAGGGTGATTGCACCACTGGACCCTGCTGACAGAGACAGATACAACGAGCCCATTCAAGAGGAATCCCAAGCTCAGGATTTGGACTGGTTGTACAAACTGACCACGAACCAGGAAGATTACATCAACCCTACTACAGATGGTACACTTAGCTAGAGATGCGACAACTCTTGCATTTCAAACTTGGATGCAGGTTTGGAGAACTGGCAAAATCGAATGCATGAAGTATCTGCAAGGAGATGCGTGTAGGTCACGAAGTCGATACGTTGGATTGGAAAGTAGGTAATCCCAATCCCCACATATGATGGTTCATCTAGCATTTATTATTTCATCAGATATTATATTGCGGCAATTACAGATCAACACTGCTTACAAGCATTAGATGTAGCATTGCACGAGATACCTACCAGATGGTGGGATGCGCACAAGCAGACATTGACTACATGGGATCAATACAGAATTAAGATGAAAATCAGATTGCCTGAGAAGATTACATTACCTTTTGCAAAATATAATGGAAAGACAGACCCTAGGGATCACATCGAAACCTATTCACAAGCTTGTGTAGGAAGACCAAAAACAGAATGGGTGCATTTGTTTGTCCATACACTGGAGGAACCGATTCCAAAGAAATGGTACCTAGACCTAGAACTACGTAGGGGCACAACAGATTGGTCTTCCCTGACCGTGAGCTTCCAGACAGATTTCAGTTTCGAGGATGAACATCCGAGCATCAATGATGCATTGCAGCTTCTTCAGAAAAACATATTCTGACCAGACTGCACTGATGGAAATATGAACCTAGAAGAGTTCTTTGGCGTAGAAAGCATACCTATGCATTTACACCTAGAATGGGAGGAGCAATTAGAGCCTACTCTTGATTGTTATAACCTCGTTGACAAATCTGCAGATCAGGCAGACAGTGATGAGGATGACCCACGAAACATAAAGATACCTGAATCAGAGGGTGTGCACGAGGTAGAAGGACCTCCACTAGAAATCTCAGACATGAGCAAACCCGTAAAGATAAGAAAAGTGAACATTGGCACCAGTGAAGAGCCAAAGTTCGCAGCTATCGGAGATTATTGGGGTGAAGACACAGTCGAGGAAGTCGTGGGTATACTACAGGAGTATCATGAACTATTCCTGACTAAATTCACAGAGATGAAAGGTATACTGGGAGAATTAGTAGTGATGAAAATTCCTCTTAAGCCTGGTGTGAAGCCTGTAAAGTAAAGATCGTATAGATTGAACCCACGCTATAAAGAATGAGTTAAGGAAGAACTCGATAAAATGCTCAATGCCGGGATCATTGAGCCAATCGAACAATTTGAATGGATAAGCCTGATGGTTATCCAGGACAAGAAACAAAGGGCGAGATCAGAATTTGTGTGGATCTCAGAAAACTGAATGATGCTTCAATGCATGACCCATTTCCTACACCTTTTACAGATGAAGTGCTAGATAATGTTGGAGAGAATGAGGCCTATTCTTTTATTCATGGATTCTTTGGTTACCATCAGATTAGGATTGATTGCGCATATAGGAACAAGATGACTTTTGCTACAAAATGGGGGTCATTCCAATACACAGTGATGCCATTTGGTCTGAAGAATGCACCCACCATATTCTCTAGAGTGGTCATCCCAGCATTTAAGGATTTTATACATAAGTTTTTAGAGGTTTAATTTGATGATTGGACCATTTTTGGTTTATTGAAGAACCATGCCGCGAACCTCAGGATGATGCTGGAAAAGTGCAGACATCATCAAATTTCATTAAACTTGAAGAAGTCTGTTTTCTGTGTTCCCTATGGAGTCCTATTGGGACACATTGTGTGCAAACAGGGCTTGATGGTAGACCCTGCTAAGATCGCAGTCATTGTAAAGTTGCCTACACCGAACTCAGTTAAGCAGCTGCGCACTACACTGGGGCATACCGGTTATTACAGGAAGTTCATAAAAGGGTATGGGAAGATAACCGCAGTTATGGAAAAGCTAATTGAGAAAGATGTACCATTCATTTGGAATGAGGTTTGTGAGAAAGGATTCGACACATTGAAAGAGAAAATGGTCATTGCGCCAATCCTAGTTTTCCCAGACTGGGAGAAGCCATTTCACGTACATGTGGACGCCTCATGCATAGCATTGGGCATTGTTCTTGCTCAACCAAGAGAGGGAGGTATTGATCATACCATTGCATTTTCCAGTAGAAAGTTGTCTTCTGCCAAGAAAAATTACACCACTACTAAAAGAGAAGGACTCACTATGGTCTACGCACTACAGAAATTTAGACATTACTTGCTTGGTGTGCATTTCTCCATGTTCACTGACCATTCTACCTTGAAATACTTGGTCAATAATCCAGTATTAGGGGGGCGCATATGCAGATGGTTACTACTATTTTAGGAGTACAACTTTGAAATTGTGGTTAAGCCAGGAAGGTTGAATTTGGGACCTGATCATCTGTCAAGGATTGAGTCAGGAGAAGAACCGATGAATCTGGAAGACAATCTACCTGATGCGCACTTATTCGCTATACAAGTTGCTGATGATTAGTATAAAGATATCATTGAATTTATGACTACCGGGTTCGCACCCATAGAGTTCACTATGCAGCATAAAAAGCAGCTGGTAGTGCACGCTGTAGACTTCACTATAATTGTAGGTCAACTATACAAACTGGGACTGGATGAAGTACTGCACAGATGTGTGCTCGAGCATGAGAAACCTTTCATACTAGTTGATGCACACTCAGGAGTCGCAGGAGGACATTATGCAGGGAGAGCTACTAGGCAGAAGAGATTGCACGCAGGGCTATGGTGGCCTACAATTCATAAAGATTCGAAGGAACATTGCCAGAATTGTGATGTTTGTCAACGAACAGGGAAGCCATCGCGCAGAGATGAAATGCCCTTAAATCCACAGCTGACATTGCAGGCCTTTGAGAAGTGGGCCATTGATTTCGTGGGTCCTATTAACCCACCAGGGAAAAGAATGCGTGCGAGGTATATAATTACTGCTACTGATTACCTCACCAGATGGGTAGAAGCAAAGCTAGTTAAAGACTGTAGCGCAGCTACAACCGCGGAGTTTATATACAAAAATATCCTTACAAGGTTTGGATGCCCAAAGATATTGATGAGCGATCAAGACACACATTTTCTGAATAAGACCATTGAGGCTTTGACCGAAGAGTTCCATGTTCATCACCACCGTAGCAAGCCTTATCGTCCACAGGAGAATGGAACTGTCGAAGCATTTAACAAAGTGTTGGAGAATGCGCTAACCAAGATATGCAACGTCAATCGGGATGATTGGTACCTACGCATTCCATTTTTACTATGGGCATATAGGACTACCTGCAAGAAACTAACTGGCCATACACCTTTTCGGTTGGCCTATGGGAAAGAAGCAATAATGCCGATGGAGTACATTGTTCCCAGCTTAAGAATAGCAACGTTTACAGGCATGGAAGATTGCACGACACTCGAAGAACGGCTCCTACACTTGGTTGGTATAGAGGAAGATCGATTCGTCACAGGCTTCCACCAACAAGTACAGAAAGACTGCGAAAAAGCATGGCATGATCACCACTTCAAGAACAAGAGCTTTCAGGTAGGTTATCTAGTCCTCCTGTATGATAGCAAATTCATGAAATTTCCTAGAAAATTTAAGATGCATTGGCTTGGCCCATATACTGTAATGCATGTTACTAATGGTGGCATAGTCCAGTTAGCTACATTGGCTGGAGATACCTTACCAAGTTTGATAAATGGTAGAAGACTAAAGCTTTACCGCGATAGTTCGACTGCGCAGAGTTCTGGATGATTCGGGGAAGTGTACCATGCAACACTGCTGAAGTTGCTCGCGCAAAAAAAAAAGAAAGAGAGAGAGAAGAGGAGAGCAGCTGCGCAGAGCAAGTACAGATACTGATTGCGCAGAAAAGACAGGACACCAAGCGCGCATCCCGAAGGAAACAATTTTTTAGACCGGCAGCACATTATGATGGAAACCATTACCATGACATCTGTCGGATGGTTAGTGGGCCGTTAACCAAGCTAGAGGCACTTGGAAATTTTAACATTTAAGGGTGGATGTGACATCTTGGAACCTATTAAAGATAGAAGTGACTAGTTCATATCGAAATACGACTGGTAGGATAAGCCATTAACGTGGATTCAACGGAGTTGACAAGCTGGCTTGCTAGGCAACCTTTTGGCATTTAAGGAAACAACATTCGCATCATGAGAAGGATCGGCTGACAGGATCAAGATAATACACATGAACTGGCAATCAATATGGCTTTTAGGGCCTCAACAACTGCGGAAGACCATGTAGCAGACTAGCAGTGGCTATAAATAGACCCCGCTCGGCCTTTTAACCATTTTTACAAAGTGTTTGAACTATTTGAGAGCCGAGTGATCAGAGCATTGTATGACTGAATAGGTTGAGTTGGCAGAGTAGCAATGACAGCAACGAAAGAAGGTGCATCTAGAAGTTCACCATGGAGGCTGCAGGAAGCAGCAAGGGCAAAGAAACAACTTCAAAGCAAGGGGGCTCCGAAGTGCCATTACAGCAAACAACCTCGGCTCATAACCTGTCATTTTATCCTATGCCCGACTGCATCCCTTCAAGGAAGATCGATGCCCCACCAGTCATCATAGAAAAGAATTTAAAATACGAAATCCCACTACCCACTATTTCTACCAGGGTGAAGATTGAGGAGAATTTGATAGGTTGCATACCAGGTTGCAAGCTGGATGACCAGGACTTACTGGAGAATACATTGGTAACGCCGAAATATTACCCACAATTTAGATCGAACACCTATATCAATTGGGTCAAGGACACACAAACCGACATCAACAGGATGGAAGTTCAAGAATGGCTAAGGGCCATCCGGCCATCAGGCTTGTTGAGTTTACTGCAAATGCCGCACTTTACTAAGAGTGATGAGTTTTCCGTCGTAGCGCAAACACTGCTCACTTTCGTGCCTGAAGGATTCCTATGGTTGGACACGCGCATTGATATCAGTATTGACATGATCCATCAGATCACTGGACTAAACACGAGAGGAGAGGACCCTGCTAACCTCATCATAAAGAGGGCACAGGATAGAAACCTTAGCACTGAAGTAGCAAAAGAGTTTGGCGTAGTACGCAAGGGACGTGGGTTCCCAATGGTCGACATCAATGACCGCGCAACAAAATTTATGACCCAATTGCTTGCAGGAAAGCTGTTGCGCAAGTGTAGACCACCTGAAGTACCTACAGTCGCAATCAGGGTAGTCACTAATGTATTACGCATAAAATCTTACAATTGGTGCTAGTTCTTATTGAACGAGTTCTTAGTAAATGTTCAAGATACCCAAGATGATGGAACAACGTTCCATTTTAGTTGGATGCTAGTGTTGATAGCCTTTGTAGGCTGGAAGGAGCCTGAGGGATATCAGGGAGCTGCCACTTTAGCAAGACAAGGCCGAGGAATGCGCTTTGCCAATCTATGGGCAATCTCAAAGGTGTCTAGGGAGCGGAAAATGGCTAAAGTCTTCTATGTTTACTATCACCAATTGCATGACGCAATTATGGCAACACCGCTCATTTACAAACCATTAACTAGTGCATACACCTGCATTATGAGGTTTCGCACAAAAAGGCACCAATTATTCAATCAACCAAGAGGTGACATAACAGAGCATGATTTATGGTATCCATAATTTTACTGACTAGATGAGCAGGCAATCGAGGGAATGATGGAGTGATGGGAACCATAATGGGAAGTCACCACTTCATGCGATGATGCATCATACTATGAGTAGAACGTAGAACCTCTTCGGGAGAAGATCAATTTAAAAGACACCGATGAAGAAAATACAGAAACAGATCGGGAAGACAAGGAAGAAACAACAACAAAGAAGGGAAACAAGGGTGGACTTCCAGCTGGAACACCCATTGAGGAAGAAATTAAGGATGATGCGTAGAGTCAAAATACAGCAACGTCAGCAAGAAAGAGAAAGGCCACTGAAGGCCCCTCGCAATCACAAATCCGACGCACAAAGAGGAAGGCTGAAAAACTCAAGTTCAAGCCACAACTACATCTAGATGATTGTGAGACCATCTCAACAAAAGTGTAGGAAGCATGGGAAGAGACTCGTGATAAGAAAGAATCCAAGCAAGAACAACTACAGTTGACCATAATCCAAGCTATGGAGGAGGTCAAGACATTGGTAGCCCATATGGGATTGGGGCAGTCAGGTTCAGGTTTTGACGGGAAGTCATGAGAACCGAGTGCGCAAAGAAGACCACCTATTACTAGAAGTAAGTATCCACGCATCTAGAACCTTGAACCAAGCTACCTTATTTATCCAAATGAAACGGTTAGGGAGGTAGTAAAGACTGGGCACCTCGACTTGAATATTGGGGCCCTGCCCCTAGAGGACCTGAACGAGTTGCACATCAGAGTTGTAGAAGAAATTCATGAGAGAGGCCTCTCCTTATATGAAAAGTGTGCACAGTTAACTGAAGACATCAATCAGTTAAGGCAGGAATCAGATAACAGCAAGCAAGAATTGAGCACAACCAAGGAAAAGTGCCGAAAGCTTAAGGAAACCATTTCAGCTGTGTGCGCAAACATAGAAGAATGTGAAGAAGAAGATGATATGGAGGACATGATAAAGAAAATTGGGGCCAAGGTAGAGTCCCTTACCTCTGAGAAAATAGAAATGGAAGCCTCTTATAAAGGAAAAATCACAGAGCTGGAGGCTAGGCACCCTGTCATTCAACCAGATCAGTGCCCAGCTCCAGTTGAGGACATCAAAGCAACGATGGATGGCATTTCAGTGGAAGTGAAAAAATGTGAAGACTTACTTGAATAGATAACTACAACAGTCATCATGTTGAGTGAGGATCCTGTGCCCCAGCAGGTAAGGGCAGAATTAAAACAGAAGCAGCAATAGGTAGATGCTACAAGTGTGAAGTTGAGGATTGCACCGACAAGAGAGAAAGTGAAGAAATTTAATGAGGTCAAGGACCTACAGAAAGAGTTGGCAACACTAAGGGAGAAAGAGGCTACTAAATTGGTTAGGCTGCGGCCTATTGAGCAAGAAGGCCTCGAACTAATACAGCAGTTCGTCGTGAAGTTCGTAGAACTTCAGGTAGTAGAAGGAACCATGCAAGAACAACTGGCTCAGGAGAAGGTCTCGCAGGAAACTCTGGAGACGCTTCAAGGTTCTGAACGAAAAGCCAAGGAAATAGTTGCAGAGTTAGTAGGAACTCTGCAAAGCTTTACATTAAATCTTGGGACGATGGAAGATGCGGCACTAGTTTCTGCAAGCGAAAGTGGCTCGGGACGAGACACAAGTGAGTGTTAGGGGCCTGTTGGGGGTGGCCCAAATGGGTTGGAAAAATATACAAGTATGGAAGATTGCGCATTGCAAGCTACGACAGGAAGAGGAAGCAATTTTGTTAAGTGCGCATTGCGCACGGCGACAAGTGACAGACAATTTTGATAACTTACGTGTGTCGCGCGATGGAAATGGCTAAGGCACGGTCACGCACTAGGACGATCCGCATAGTAGCGCATGAGATATTTTTTGTTCAGAACATGGGTAAAGGTTAGATGATGACATGAATTATTTTGGGTAAGGAACAGGTGGATGGTCGATGAAAGCGACCTGTTCGAACATGTGGCGGCAAGCAGTTGAGAAGCCAGGCCACGACACCGATGGCGACAGGCAGGTGAAGGAGTGGAAAGGGACAGGCCATGATGCAGTTGTAACCGTTTTGAGGACTGTGGCTGTCAAAAGAGCATGTGACCCACGAATGGCCCAGCTGGAGTAGGTGGAGTAGGCTCTTGACAGCAATAGCTAGGTTGGTAGTTAGCCACGCCAGTTTTGGAAACCTTAGGGTTTCAGCCTAATGATTGTAAAGACATGACATACGGGCACAATCTATAAATAAGGCACAATTTTGTAAGGGAAGGGTTACTCTTCAGTTTGGTTAAGTATTTGGGTATTGTAGAATCTTAAGCTTAGAAAGCCATTGTGAAGGCTCTGTAGCTGACTGCGCAGAGACCTATCTGAGAGAAAAGAGAGTCTGCAGCTGAGTGCGTAGACTAAGAACAGTTGTACCCTTCCCATAAAGAGCAATATTAACAACCGTTCTTGTGGACATAGCCTCAATCCGAGGGGTGAACCATGTTAAATTATGTGTTATGTGACTATTTTGTGTTTATGATTGTTCATTTGCTTGGTATCAATGTTTAATGCTGAAGTCTTATGTTCTGTGATTGCTTTTATATGTATTCGCCGCAGGGAATGGGAATAATATGTTAAGTAATATATGCATGGGGGAATGTTAAGTATTCAACACTTACGAGTCTGGGAATGTATGAATCTTCCAATTAGTCACATCATTAAACATTGAGTTTTAGCGCAACATTGGAGCGCGCAGTAATTATGTGTTTATTCCATCACCTGCAACTTAATGATAAGAACTTGATCGGGTTGAAGGGATAAAGAATGCTAAGTAGGATTGGTTAGAATTAATCATCCTGGCAAGGACGCGCAGTCTAGTTGACGCAACAAGTCATTGAGAATTGCTGCGAGGTAAGCTGTTGATAGCTTACTGTCGTAACGCAAAGGTATCTTGTATCGCACAGTCATTAGAGGCACATGTGAGCAAGAACAATTGCGCGGTGAAGTACCCAACGCAAAATAGAGGGTTCGTGCAGCATCCTGCAAGGTGTTGTGCTGCTTATCAGCCTTTCCCCCATCACGTCACTTGGTTGTGGAAACTTTATTCCGCAACCACCCCCTCAGATCACCTCGGGTGAGACCTCAGGCTGCGTGCAGTCTATTGCTGAAAGGGCTGGTGAATAGGGGTTTTGTTGGTTCCTTGAACCGCAAAGTACCTGGTTTTATGTTGAAAACCTCTAGAAGGTTATTTACAGCCAACACAAAGATCAAGAGGGAGCACACTCTAGTAGTTCTTGCAAGGAAACAAAGATTGAGAGGGAGTCCACCCTACAACCAAACAAAGATAAGTATTTGAATTGTCATTTCTTGCATATTTGTTTGTTTAAATAATATTGTTCAATGATGTATATGCTTATGTTCCTAGACTTAGGGTGTGTATTATGCATATTAGAATAATTGCATTAATGAACAGTATACTACGAATATGCATGTAATGGGTAAGTGGCCTATGGCACTGTACAACATTCCATTGCTACTTATATAGAATGAAACCTCTTTGATGACATGTTGGGAGTTGTGCACACTCTTAACAATGTTCTGGTAGAGATTGGAATGCATCTAGAAAGTTGTGGGATATGGATAAATGTTGTATTGAAGAATTGGCTAAAATAATTGCATGACTATATGACATATTTCTTTATGTGTCAGAATTTGTTCTAAAAAATATGAGATGTCTCTAATCATGCAATTAAACTTGTTTTGTAGGAAAGATAGTTTACCATCACCTACAAAAGAAGGACTACGACATTTGTTCCAGCAACAAAGTTATCTATTGAAGAATCTGAAGTTCCCACAATCCGGGATGAAGTAATGGAAGGATGCCATGATCCGTCGATCATGAAGAATGATGTTTGGGATGTGGTCCCAAGACCTGAAGGGAAGTCTGTTGTAACTTCCAAGTGGATCTATAAGATCAAGCATGCTACAGATGGCAGCATAGAGAAATACAAGGCTAGTGATTTTTGCACCTATGGCGGGGTACACTTCCATTAAGATCAGTACTTGCTCTGGCTGTAGTGATGAAATGGAAGGTACACCAGATGGATGTCAAGACAGCTTTCTTGAATGATGTAGTTGAAGAGGAAGTGTATCTGGAGCAGCCACTCGGGTTTGAGACACATGACCGAGGGTCACATGTGTGCAAACTAAAGAAAGCCTTGTATGGTTTGAAATAGGCACCCAAGACCTGGTATGGCAGGATAGATGGATTCCTATCTAGTTTGGGCTTTACCAAGAGTAAAGCGGATTCCAACCTTTACTACAAGGTTGAGGAAGGCAATCTAGTGATACTACTATTGTATGTGGATAACCTGTTTATAACAGGTGAGGATAGGTTGATTTCCAAAACAAAGAGGAAGCTTGCTACTGAGTTCGAGATGAAGGACTTGGGTATGATGCACTACTTTCTTTGTATGGAGGTGTGGTAGAGTGCAGATGGAATATTCCTTGGACAAGGGAAGTATGCAGTAGAGATCCTGGAGAGGTTCGGGATGATGGACTGCAAGGCCATGGCCACACCTATAGCATCAAACCTGAAGCTTCTATGTGATGCTTCATCTGAGCAAGTTGATGCTACAATGTATCATCAAATGATTGGGTACTTGATGTACCTGACGAATACGAGAGCAGACATCTGCTTCGCGGTGAACACATTGAGCCGGTACTTGAAAGATCCGAGACATGTTGACCTGATAGCTGCAAACCATATTCTAAGGTACCTGAAGGGTATAGCTAACTATGGGCTCAAGTATGAGGCGAATCAAAAGTTTAACCTGGAAGGTTATGTTGATTCAGACTGGCTAGGTAGTGCTGCAGATAGGAAGAGCAATTCTGGGTGCTGCTTCAGTATTGGATCAGGTGTGATCTCTTGGTTTAGTAGGAAGCAGTCCTTCATAGCACTGAGTACAGCCGAAGCATAGTATGTTGCAGCTTGTTCAGCTAGTTGTGAGGTAGTATGGCTTAGAAAGCTACTATCTGAGTTATTTGATCTCCCATTGGATGCTACTGGTATTTTTTGTGAAAACCAAAGTTGTGTGAAGCTTTCTGAGAACCTGGTGTTCCACAACAAGTCAAAGCACATTGAGATCAAATATTACTATATCAGGGATATGGTGGAGAGAGGAGCAGTGAAGCTGCAGTATGTTGCGACGGATGAGGAGGTTGCAGATGTGTTGATGAAAGCACTAGCCAGAGTGAAGTTTGAGTACTTCAGAGAGAGGCTTGGTGTTCTTCAGATTGATGACACTTCAAGGAAGAAGTGATGGACAAATTTGCAGGAGCCATTCCAAGCATGGTGAGAGGAGGATCCTTCCCATGGCTGTGGATGTAAGCACTGAATTATGAGCATCATGACGATGCTCCAATTACTACTCTATATGCATCATGTTGGATGCTTTTTATGATTAGTTGGATCATGTATTTGTATATGTATCAGGTGGATACATTATATGAACAGGTAGATCATGTATGATGAAATGTATCAGGTAAACACTTGGCATGCATTAGGATGATGTAGTGGTGATGATCAAGATGATCATATGTGATGAGTATCACAATGATGCTCTGGATGACATGCATCAGGACGATGCAGTGACGATGATCAGAATGATCATATGTGATGAGTATCAGGACGATGCTCTAGATGACATGCATCAGGATGATGCAGTGACAGTGATCAGGATGATCATGTGTATCAGGATGATACTCTAGATGATATGCATTAGGACAATGCTATGATGATGATCATGTACATCAAGATGATGTATGGTGAGTATCAGGTTGATACTCTGTGGCCGTGGATAGGTTGTGCAGATGAGCATGTAACTAAACCTCGAAGATCCGATAGGTTGAGCAATACGCTCGTAATCAGTCCCGGGATGCTCTTCCAAGGCATTGCTCTAGGAGGACATGTAACTAGACCTGGGAGATCCGATAGGTTGAGCAGTATGCTCATAATCAGTCCTGGGATGCTCTTCTGAGGCTTTTCCATGACCACATGTAATACGTCCTAGAGATCTGGACATGTTGTGCTAGTCACGTAAAAGGCCTCGAATGCTCTTTAGAGTTATCACTAGTCAAGACACTGTTTTAAGGTTTTGTGGTGGGGGTCACATATAATATGTCCTGGATATCCAGATAGGTTGTGCTAGTCACGTAAAAGGCCTCAAATGCTCTTTAGAGTTCTTGCTAGTCAAGACACTCTTTTAAGGTTTTCTGACAGTCACATGTAAGTGGACCTGGGAGATCTTGCTGGTCGTGCTTTGGCACATAAAGGATCCTGGGATACTCTTCCGAGGCATTCTGACGCACATAATAAGTCTTGAGGATTCCACATTATGTCCAGTGATGATGAATTCCTATAGGTGGTGGGCCTACATCCAACATGAAAAAGGGTTGGCTCTGTAGAAGTTCCTATGACAAGTAGATTGGAGATTGATTGAGATAGCAGCAGCAGTGACGATGACGATGATTTGATGACGATGATCCAGTGAACAAGACTTGTGCTAGCAGATCTATGTCGAGAAATACCTTCCTAGTTAAGAGGGAGTGTTGATGTAATTGTAACTTCGGAATGTATTTCACATATATGTATATTGTATTCCTATAGAGATGTTATTATTCCTCTATATGGAAGTGTTTTCATTTATATTGTAAGTGTCATAACTTATACTTGATGGGTTATTAGACCACCTTGCTGGGGTTGGCCCTGTATAAGTCATGTGGGTTAAAGGGTTATTAGACCACCCTATTGGGGGTTGGCCCTGTCAGCATTATGCTATGTGGTTAAGTTGAGGCCAACCTAGTAAAGGTTATTAGGAAAGTCAAGTAATGTATAAATAGAGTGTGGGAGGCACTCTATTTGATCATTCTATTCTTCACACACACACTCATTGGAGAGTGGCACACTAGTGGAGGAGGAGAAGCTACTGCTAGGAGGACTATCTCTTGTACTTAGGTTGTATTATTTCCCTATCTATCTCTAAGGAAGTTGCGGCATTTTTCACCTTCTTGGTTTTCCCCGGTGAAACTCTGTCTCTCTTGTGTGCTTGCATTATTGTGTCCATGATTGATATGTTGTAGATATGCTGTACATGTTATTCTCTCAGTTAAGATCCTAGATCAGATTGAAATTTCTGAAAAACTAACAGTAGCAACTTGAAATGCCAATTGATGGGAGAGTCTCGGTTGAAGTATTCTAGTCAGAACATGATGGTATTTGATGAATCCGGGTCAACTACACTGATGGCAGCGAGCAGAGTCTTGCGCTGATTCAGACAGTTTTGCAAGACCTCGAGAGTTGACATAGCACAAGGAGCTTGTGCTAGGTCCTCTACAATGTTGTAGTTTTGAGTAGCCCGAGCATTACGATTGAAAACTGATTTTCTAATCATGCTATTGGGTGGACACAACACTGACTCAAACGAGGGCTTCTCAATGGTGAGAGAAGCAGCCAAAATGGTGACGTCGGGCATCGAAGTGGAAGCTTTTTCAGTATTACTTCCAATGGGTTCCTTTGCTGGAATGGAGTCATATGAATGAGAATGGGTGTTCAAGTTTATAGTTTCACTACGCATCATGAGAACATGTGGGGTGGTGGATGCTTCTCCTTGGGAAGAAGAAGTGTGAGCGATCGACTGCTGATTTTGAGCAGGGAAGGAATCGTTGAGAACTGCGGGTGTGGGTTTTCCCTTAAGAAAATTTTGAACTTCGTCTCTATGGGGGCACTGTTTAGAAAAGTGATCGTCACCACACAGTAGGAAAGGATACTTCAAATTCCTTTTCTATTTGGTATCATTAGGGGTGCTCTTTTGTTCCTGCTGGGTGGAAGATTTCTTTAGTTTCCCCTTGTTTTTCTTCTTACCACCAGACTTCTGAGGTGAAAATGATGAAACATAATTCACTTCTTCAATGATAGCAGGAGTAGATGATTTGGTGGTGCTGTGACCAGCCTATGTTTGTGATGGGGAAGAGCCCTGGGGGTTCAACGAACCAACAGTTTGAGAGGAAGGCTGGGTGTGAAGGAATCCAATTATGCCATCATCTTGGGGTCCCTTGGGTTGTTTCATGGGGTCGTAAGTGTTGCGGGGCGCGTCAGGAAGAATATCAAGCAGCATGCCAGATTGAGCATAGACTAATTCTAGCAAATGGGCATGAGCGATGGTTTGTTCCTCAATGAAAGTGCCACCCATGGCAACATCTCATGCTATGGTTTGTATGAGATACTTCGTAAACCAATCTGCTAGGAGTTGATCTAGAATAGGAGTCTTAATGAGACGTCGTCTCCTCCGCCACTCATGTATATGATCTGAGATATGAGCGATGGTGTTTTGATGTAGCGAGGTTAAAAGCTCTATACCAGTTTCATACCGTATAGGTAGCTGGAAATGAGTCAAAAAGTTCATAGCAAGAGAACCAAAATTAGGAAAAGAATGACGTGGTAATTCAATATAACACTTAGGAGCCGAACCAGTGAGAGTCCATTGGAATAACCAAAGACAAATCGAATCGTCCATAATGGAGTTGGATGAACACCATAAGTGGTATGTCATCACATGGTTTTTAGGATCCTTACCCAACTTACCATCAAATTTTGGGATATCTGACGGAAGTTTCACCGGAATGGGTGGCCAATTAGTTTCGTGGTAGATGGGGTCATTGGTTAAGCGAGACAGGTCAAGCAGATCCAAAGTATCCAAAAAGGGCAGTTGCGGATTGAGATACGAGTACTAATAGTACGAATCAGGCATGTAAGGACCTATGGGACCTTGTGTCGACTGACCATAAGGTGTTCTAGGAGGAAACTGGCCATAGGGGTATGGGCCGCCCGGACCAAATGTAGGTCCGCAATTGTAGTAAGGCTGTCGATAACCATAATAAGGTGGCCCATTTCAATAAGGTGGGGGCCCACCTCCACTGCCAGGAGGGGGTGGGCCGCCTCTAAATGGTGGGGGTCTACCACCACCGCCAGGGTAGGATGGGCAGACACCACCTGTGTTGGGAGGGGGTGGTGGTCCATTATCACCGTTGGAATAGGACGTGCCTCCACCACCTCCATTGGGAGGGGGTGTTGGTCCACCACCACCGTCGGAAGGATAAGAGCCTCCTCCACCAGCTCCACCATAGTAGGGTGGTGGTCCACCACCACCGCCATCATGATGAGAGGGTCCTCCACCACCACCACTGAGAGGGGGTGGTGCTTCTCCGCCACCACTAGGATGAGATGGTCCTCCCCCACCGTCACTGCCAGGGGGGGGGGTTTCCTCCACCACCTACACTACGGTGGGGTGGGCCATGATGACCGAAATGAGGTGGTCCTCTGTCAGAAGGTAGAGGTCCTCCTACTCTAGAGTTACGTGGGGGCCCGCCGCCTCCAATGGGAGGTCCGGGTGCACCAAACGGGGGTGGAGGGACTTGAGGGACTGTAAGTGGGGGTCCATGTTGTAAAACATTTTGTTGTCCCCATAGAGTGTAAGGATTACTGTGGTAGGGTACCCTGTAGATTGCGTTTCCAGGATTAAGTTGACCCATCACAGGGTTAAGATGACCTGGATATGCTTAAATCAATGGAGGTTGAATTATGTTGGATGGTCCCCCAACATGGGATAGTCCCGACGTGGAAGGTATAGGAGGTAGGGAATTTCCAATGGAAGGTCCGATGGGAACTCTTGCTATAGGATTATGGTTAAGAGATGGGGGTTGTCCCCCAGAAACAACTTGCTGACCACTGAGTAAAGTTTGAACCAACACCGGTTGTTGATCATTCACTGTAGTATTACCACTACCTGTAAAGAATGTAGGGGGTAAAGAGTATCCTCCCCTTAAATTTTGGGGTGGGGGAGGAGCAGGTGACGTAACTGCGGTAGTTACAGGTGTGTTGGACTGTTGTCCTTCAATAGGTTGGGTTATGAGAGGTACTTAACTGGTCTCCTATCGAGGAGATGCATGTGTAGGACTGGATGGTTGACCCGTTTCAGCAGTGGTCATGTGTTGAGTAGATGATTCCAGTGACTGAAAACATAAAGAGAGACCTAGGATTGGTCTGTAAGGGGGTAATGTTAGGTCCTCAACCCTTTGTTGGAGACTTTCACGCTGACACCTCTTAGCCATAGAATGAAAGTGAGCCAATTGGCTACAATAGTAAGCTAAGGGGTCATCCGGAGTAGTCCCACTAGGTGGGGGTGCAACGACAAAATGGTCCACTGGGTGGCCTGTAGAAGATGTCCAATAAGCTGCTGATGGACCAGCAGCTACTGTGGGGTCATCCTAGGGTTGATTTATCCATTCCAACGATCCAAGCTCTCCTAGTGCAACGAGAGGTAAGTATTGTGAAGTGGGGATTTTTGCTTCTTCACCCTGTGAGGGATGAGATGCACGTGAATCTGGAGGGGTATGAGGGAACAAAAGTCCTCCAACATTCAAAGTGGGGTTTCCCACTTCATGTGACCCGAACCTGGCTTGTGGATCAATTCTTACCCTCTAAATTACCACCTGGTTAAGGGGATATTCGGGTGGCAAGTTCTGAATCCTGTGAGACCTTCTCCAAGGAAAGTTAGCCAGAGTGACTAAAACAAAAATTTTCTCCTAAGGAAAGCTAAAGGAAAGAAAAGCAGACCAGGCAAACCCTATACAAACTAAGGCCACAAGCAAACTTAGGTTATAAGAGTGGATTCAACGGTCTAAAACCTCACAGGATTGTCAAGGCTTCACAACTCATGATATACCACATGGTCCGACAGTAAAACGTGACAAGGAGGATTGGGACCATACCCTTTCCTGAATACCTAATTACCTGGACGGTACGTGCATAGTAGCTCCCTGAGTGCTATTCTCGGTGTATTGCTCCACCAAGACAGCCAAAAGGTTAACTCGATTGTTTTTAGTAATCCTAAGGGTGTCTCCCGATATATGCAAGGTACGTGGGAGCTCAAATCCGTAGTGGTGCTGTCTAATGCACAACCATTTGGCAAGAGACCTTCCGCTATACTACCGAGTATGTGATACACCCTTCGATATATGCCAAGTACTCAAGGTGACTTGGTGGGTACATGAAGGAGCTCGATATACCGATAAGTACGTGGAAGACTACAATACCCTTGGGATACAGTGCTGGAAAATAATGACAGCTGCCACGCTTAATGACATCGGAACACGTCTCTAACTTACACACAAGCTACTAAAAATTTTACCCTAGTTCTATCGTTAATTTTATCTGGACGGTTACATGAATGCATGAGGTGAGTACATAATCGTAAACATAATGCAGGCCCTAACTACATGCAAAAATATACGCTTTTCTTTCAATGAACTCCATGTATGGGAAGGTGAAATTTTATTTTCCTCTGCAACAATTTCACTAAAGCAATGCAATACAAGACAATCCCAAATCTACCAAAAAATGACAATGAAGTATTATTTTTCTTTTTCGAGCGAAACATAAAACACACAACACTACTAAACCAAATCAAAGCACATGTTTTTCTTTTTCTTTTATCTTTTCAAAATGAAAATGATGCTAAGTGATGAAAAGAGAGAGTTTCTAAGTAAAGTATGCAAGATTTTCACGTTCACTACGATGGCTTAAAAGCACAAAACCAAAAGATACAATGCAACTTTCCAAGCATGGAACTACTTTTGAAAAACTTTATGTCTATCTGAATTTTTCAAGAAAATGAGCAACTCATAGTTCATGAAAAAGACAAATAATGCAATTTTCTTTCAACTTTTCCAAACTATCTACAAATGAGACATTCCAATGCATGTGCGATTCTTCAAATGATCTTGAAAAATGACGGAAATAAAGTACTTGATCTTTCAATGGATGTATCAAAGTAATAATTTGACAACAATAGTTCTTTTAAATGTAAATGCTGAACTGAAAAGATTACTTGCAACACTCTAATAACTCAAAAAATATCAAGAAAAGATGAGCACTCAATGGACTGAAAATACACACAAAAAGTCAAAATCGATCAGTAACAAGCAGCACTAAAAGAAAGCAAAGCTAAAAAATGAATGCAAATGAGGTCTGGAAATCGATCTAATACAGTGATCAGATCTGGAAAGGAGAGGAGGGAATGCAAGGGTGAGTGGATGCAGGTGGGGGGGACAAGAGTGTCCAGGACTACCAAATCTTAGACTTGTCCAAGATGGAACCCAAAACAACTCCAAACAAAGCCAAACAACTCAACACATAAAGCAAAATGGGATCTTTGACTAGATCACATAGTGCAGAGGGAGTCTCCACACAAACCCAAACTCAAATCAGAACTGGAGAGGATGGTGTTCATTTCTTCCGAGGAGGAAGATTTTGGGGGATATATTTACTCAATGAGAAGAGGGGATATCTCTAGGTCGACATTATTCAGTTTGTATAGTGCTTCTTTATAATGTGGGAGATCAGGGCAGTGATGTGAATAATGGCCGTAGATGCCGCATATCGCACAAGGGTGGTTGGTACGCAAATATTTATCACGAGGCTTAGGGGGCAGCCCAAGTTTGACAATTGGAATGTTAGTGTCATCATCCAACATTTGCATATGCTCTTGAAGTGCTAGTAATTGCGGACATTGATGGGTAGCGTGGCCTATATCGTCACACAAGGAGCACTTAGGGAGTACACAGGTTGTTGGGGGATTCTTTGCTAATTTGGGGGTCGCTGGGGGGGTGCGAGCTATGGGTCCAGTGGTGTAGGTTTGTGGACCTCTGCCTCCATTGTTGTGGAGTGGTGGAGGAGTATAATTGGATGTTGATGCGGTGGCCGCTGTTGGAGGTGGTCGATTCTAGATGTTTGCTACACCAGGGGGTGGACGGTTAGAAGTATTGATGGGTTGCACCGGTTGTAAAATCACATTCAGTGTCAGGGGAGGGGTTGCGGCAGGTAGGTACCATATAGGTAGTCCTAATGTCAATCCTGGGAGATTAAGTGTATCCATGACTGGTGTGCTAATGGCACCTGAAGGGGGAAATAAAAATGGGATAGTATGAATTGGTGTGGCTCCTACGTGAGTTGGCACTGAGGGTGGTTGCGGGAGTAAAGGGGGTTATTGGTTTGGTACCTATGTGTTCTGCGAGAGGGTGCACAAATCAAATATCTCAGTTATCTTCAAAGGGGGTGGGATGGATTGGAATGTGGAAGTCATAGGTGATTCCAGGTATAATCCGGGTCTGACTGTGGAGACGAACGATGTAGGTGCATTCTGAACTGATTGTTCACTCATAGGGAGAACATTTTTAGGTGCAGCGGGGGCATATTGGTTTTGACGCATTTGGGGATTCATGTCGGATGATGACATCATAAGGAGATGATGAGTACTTGAATCCATCGGTTGGTTTGTGTGTGCCGCATATGTGATTTGTTGTTGTGGTGTTATGGTTCCTTGAGGAGGATCCAACGGACGAGTGTTCACCACTCCTTGTGTGGGAAAAGGATTCTGCAGCACCATGGGTTGTGGTTGAGGAGGTGGCACTAGTTGTGCCACATGTCCTTGGCGTTGGGCGTGATTAGACCATAGTTGGAGCGCTCGCTCCAAATGGGGGCAAGTGTGTGTTTAATGGTCGTATACCCCACATATGGAACATGGGTGGTTTGTACATAAATTGGGGTTCTTACCCTATTTCGGTGGTCGATAAAGGTTTTGGTTGGTGGGGGTAGTGTTATTGTTGTTTGGAGGATAAGTCTGAGCGACTGGAGGTTGTGGTGCAGCAAGCACTACTTTTGGTGGGTAATAAGCCGTTGTGGCTTGTGGGTGAACAAGAGCATGTGTGGCGTGCTGATTATAGTATGAAGGTGGTACATAAGCTAATGGTGCTTTCCCATAACACTATGGTGGAAATGAGGGTCCATGAGTGTGGTGGGTGTGCATTACTGGAGCATACGAAGTTGTAGCTCCAGAATGAGATGAATCCCTAGAGAGGTGTTGGGCGTTGTTTGTACTCATCATTGTAAAAGGTTTGTTTCGCACCATAACCTGGCTGATAATACCGTCGGCGGCATGGGATGCCCTCGGCGTGTCATGGCGGGATGGATCGCCACGTGAGGGATCCAGTAAAATGGTGTATAGATATCCAAACTGAGCATATATGAGGTAGAAATCCTGGGCTTTTAAGATGGCTTCTTCTTCCGACTGGGGTCGTTCAGAAGCTACATCTTTGGCTATGAGGGGTAGGAGTGATTTGAGAAACCAATCCAAAAGGATACAGTCGTCAAGTTTAATCTTGCAGAGGCTACGGCGCTTATGCCACTCATGGATATGATTGGTGATGTGTGTAGTTGTGTTCTGTCTACAAGACAAAAGTATTTCAACTTTTGCATCATAGCATACAGGTAGTTGGAAAAACTGGAGGAAAGTTGAGGTGAGGGACATAAATGTGTTGTGGGTCCCATGTGGTTGTTCAATGTACCACTTGGTTGTAGAGCCAGTGAACGTTCCTTGTAACAGTCTCAATCTAATGGAATCATCTACTATGGAGTTAGAGGAACACCATAGGTGAAATGACATGATGTGGTTTTAGGGATCTTCTCCGTCTTTTCCTTCAAACTTAGGGATGTCCGAGGGAAGCTTTGTGGGCATGGGTGGCCACACAGGGTTGTGTCTAATAGGATCATTGGTTAACCTGGCTAGGTCTGGTAAGTTCATACTAGTCATGTATGGTAAACTAGTAGATGGGTGTGGCGTAGTGACTAGGGCATAACTATTAATGGTAGCATTATGTAGTGGTCCAGTGGCCCCAAAGGGTATGCTAGGTATGGAAGGGATGTGTCCTCCAACCGATGTGGTGTGGGAAGGGCCGGCACTCCCAAGTGCAACATGGGTTGCAGAGGGGTTAGGAATAGTGCCAGGAATTCCTAGGATCTGGGTTATGGTAATTAGAGGGGGTGTGACCCTTATGTTTGGCATACCCATAATAGGTGGTGGTCCTATGTTGGGCATACTTGAAGGGGGAATGGCCCCTATATTAGGCATGCCTAAGCGGGTTGTGGTTACCATGGGTGGGACAGTAGTAGTAGGGTTTGTTGATGTATCTCCAATAGCACTGGTGAAAAGGGGGTCGTATTGTGATCCAGCCATGGGGTTGGTTGGTGATGTCTCAGTAGGGTGTTCGGATTCAGCCTTAGAATCAGATGTGAAATGAGGCCCGTCAGAATCAGATGACTGTGTTCTATGCCGATGATGCGTTGAGTCAAGGGATAATGCTCTGCGTCTATGACGTGTAGAGTCAAGTGTACCGAACTGAGGGGGTTCACCCTAAAAACGGCGGGATCGTCTTAAATTCTTAATGGTGAGAAATGTATAAAAGTACCAGTGGATGGTGGTGATAAAAAACTCAAGACCCTAGTGTAACAATGTGTGCAGGAGGGGAGTGTGAAAAAATAATGGCTCTCGGGCCAACAACCAACCTCAAAAGCACTTATTATAACAGTTGTGCTATAATAAGTGGAGGGATCCAAAAAAGTGGTCAGAATACCAAAAGTCAAACAGTTCCTAGAAAAAAGTGGTGCTCACTAGACCAAAGGTGGGTATTGTATCATGCAAACACCTAACTAGAAGTATTGTGAGTAGACAAACTATATCCTCCGCAAGGTGATGAAATCCAAGTCAAACAATATAGAGTGTAGAATCAACAACTAGATATCCCCCTACCGAGAGGTGTTGAATATTGTAACTTCTAAGAATATTATATTTGTACATTATTATTCCAGAGATGTTTCGTCCCTCCGAGGAAATTCTATTATGTATCCGGAGATGTTTATTCCTCTGATGGTTTGTGGGAACTAGGGTTGTTGGACCCACCATGTGGGGGTTAGCCCTGAGTTTATATTTTAGGGGTTATTAGACTTCTCAAGTAGAGGTCGGCCCCATTAGGGTTTTTGGTCAGTTGAGATCTAATATAAATAGAGGAGAGGAGCTCCTCATTTGATACACACACTCACAACTAAGAAAAGTAGTGCACTTTTCTGGGAGGTCTGTTCAGGAGGTGGAGAAGGAGGTCTAGTCTTGGATCACATCTTGTATTTTGTTTGATCATCTTATTGAGGAAAGATTTGCTGGGTTTTCTACCCCATGAGGGTTTCCCAGGGTCAATTCTATGTCTATCTTGTGATTATGTTTCTTTCAGTGATCTTGCTAGTATATTTGGTTTAAAACTTAACATGTTATGAGAGCTAGCCTGAATAGGACATCTTTCACAAGGTAAAAATATCTCTCTCTCTCTCTCCAGTGAAAATTAGGGTTTCTGCAAAAAGTTGGTATTATTGAATTCTGATTACATGGCTGGATAACCCTTCTCAAAACCAATCATTTGATCCCTATATCGAACTTTTTGGTTGGGTAGAACTCCGGGAAAGTCAAACCCTAATTTTACCAAAAGTGCGATAAAACCAGAAATTCTGTCCCAGGATCCGGAAAAGTAAAAAAGTTAAAGTTTCCAGGTAAGTACTATTCTATCTCTTGTCTCTTGGACTCCCCCAAGAGAAGATGGCTCCAAGCACTAAGCTTAAAGACAAGTTAGAAGGTATAAAGAATTTCCGGGCATGGAAATACAGAATTGGTCTCATTCTTGAAGAGAATGATCTTGCTTAGTATATCAAGGATGAAGTTACAGAACCTGAAGGAGATGAAGCCAAAGAGAAGCATAGAAAGGATTTGATTAGGGAAAAGAGAATCATAGCTTATTCTATTAAAGACCACTTGATTCCCCAAGTGGCCTCTAAGAAAACTCCAAAGGAAATGTATGATGCCCTAGGAAGAATGTATGAGGGAAAGAACATCAATAGGAAGATGAACCTAGGAACTCAGTTGAAGAGTACCAAGGTGAACAAAGGAGAATCCATTCAAGACTACTTCTCAAGGGTCTCCCAAATCAAGGAGCAACTAGATGCCATTGGTGATACTCTTGATGAAGATGAACTTGTGATGACTGCTCTAAATGGTCTCACTAGACCTTGGGAGTCATTTATACAAACTATGTGCGCCAGAAAAGAAAGTATGAAGTTTGATGTAGTGTGGGAGGATTGTGTTCAAGAAGAGGCTAGGGTAGCTAATAGAGAAGCACTCCTCAAGGAGGATGACCAAGCCTTGGCTATTCACACCAAAAGAAGAAGAATGGGTCACTTCAAGGAAGTTGACCACAAAGGATCTCAACACTTCTCTAAATTTAAAAGGAGTAGAGGATCCAATCCAGTAAGAGATCTCTCCACAGTCCAGTGTTATAGTTGTTTTAAACTAGGACACATGGACAGATTTTTTCCTTCACAAAAGAAGAAGAAGTTCGTACACAAAAGACACCATGCACATATGGCAGAAGATGATAGTGAAGAATAAGAAGAAGAAGAGGAAGAGGAAAGGCCTCGAAGGAAAAGATCTAAAGTAAAGAAAGAAGATCCAGAAGAATATGTCCAATTCTCTCCACTCTCTGGATCTGTATCTCCTGGAGAAGATACATGGCTCATTGATAGTGGTGCTTCTAAGCACATGACAGGTCAAAGAAAGACTTTCTCAAATCTTGAAGAAAAGTCTTCTACACAAAAGGTATCTCTAGGAGATGATTACCAATATCCCATCAAGGGGATTGGTGAAGCAAGATACAAGATAGATTTTGGAACACCCTTGAAGATGAAAGAAATTTTATATGTGCCAGGATTGAAGAAGAACCTACTCTCTATCTCAGCACTAGATAAGAAAGGTTTTAGAGTTTCCTTCATAGATGGTCAAGTACTTATGTGGCCCAAAGGAAAATCTATTGAAGATGCAGTTATCATTGGTGAAGAGGAAGGAGGCCTCCATAAGCTCAAGGGACATATAGAAGTTTCCCTTGCTCATGAAATCTCTAGCCCTAGTGAGCTATGGCACAAAAGATTAGCTCACATTAACTATAAATCCCTACCCTATGTAACCAAGGTGGTCATAGGATTACCAGACTTAAAGGTTGATCATAATGGCTCATGTAAAGGATGTGAAAAAGGGAAGAATATCAAGAACCCTTTTCCAAAGAGTGAAACAAAGACTAAGAACATTTTGGAGCTAATACATTCAGATGTGTGTGGACCAATGCCCACCACTTCCCTAAGTGGTTTTGAATACTATCTCTCATTCATTGATGACTATTCAAGGAAGACATGGATATACTTTCTAAAAGGTAAGAATGAAGTCTTTGGAAAATTCAAAGAGTTCAAGGCCTTAATAGAAAACCTCTCAGAAAAGAAAATCAAGATTCTCAGAACTGATAATGGGGGAGAATATACTTCAAAGGACTTTGAAGACTTTTGTAAGGAAGCTGCAATCAAGAGGGAACTAACCACTCCCTACAATCCACAACAAAATGGGGTGGCTGAAAGAAAGACTAGAACCATCATGGAAGCTGTAAAAACTATGATACATGATCAAGATCTACCTATGTATTTATGGGCTGAAGCAACTAGGACAGCAGTCTATGTGCAGAATAGACTTTCCCATAGTGCTCTTGAATTCAAAACTCTAGAAGAAGTGTTCACAAGAAAGAAGCCTGAGGTAAGCCATCTCAAAAATTTTGGTTGCCCTGTGTACATTCACATTCCAAAAGAAAAGAGAACCAAGTTGGATCCTTCTGGTAAGAAGGGAATATTTGTTGGGTACTGTGAATCATCCAAAGCCTTCAGAATTTACATACCAGGTTTTCATCATATGGAAATTAGTAGAGATGTAACATTTGATGAAGAAGCGGCTCTCAAGAAATCCAGGAAGTGTCAACTTGAAGAAATCTATGAAGAAGATACACCTCCTAGAATCATAGAAGCTGTGCACATTCCTGAAGATGATACTCCAGAGGATCATGACATGATAGAACCACAAGAAACCCCTATTTCAGACTTATCTAGGAAAAGAAGGCCAACATGGGCTAGAGACATTATTCAAGGAGCTGAAAGATATGGAGCTCCTGAAGGCTCCACTAGAGAAAGAAAGAAACCAAAGCTAGTGTCCAACTATGTAGCCTTGATGTGTGATCTTGTGGATCAACATCCTACTAGCTATGAAGAGGCAGCTCAAAAGAAAGAATGGGTAGAAGCAATGACAGAAGAATATCAGTCAATAATGAAAAATGATCTTTGGGATATAGTTCCCAAACCAAAAGATAAAAGTGTGGTTTCTTCCAAATGGATTTTTAAGATAAAACATGCTGCAGATGGTAGCATTGAAAAATAGAAGGCAAGATTTGTAGCCCAAGGATTCTCTCAGAAAGAGGGAATTGACTATGAAGAAACATTTGCACCAGTTGCTAGGTATACTTCAATTATAACTATCATGTCACTTGAATCTATGATGAAGTGGAAATTACATCAAATGGATGTTAAAACAACTTTTATGAATGGTGTAATTGAAGAAGAAGTGTACATAGAGCAACCACAAGGGTTCGAGGTTAAAGACGGGAGAACTCATGTATGCAAACTGAAAAAGGCATTATATGGATTAAAGCAAGCTCCCAGAGCCTGGTATGGAAGGATTGACAATTTCTTAACAAGCATGGGTTTTACCAAGAGTAAAGTTGACCCTAATCTCTATCTTAAGATAATGGATGATGAACCAGTTATACTACTGTTATATGTAGATGATCTATTTTTAACCGGAAATGAGAAACAGATTATTGAATGCAAGAAGAAGCTTTCTTTAGAATTCGATATGAAAGATCTCGGATTAATGCACTACTTCTTAGGTCTAGAAGTATGGCAAGAACCAAAAGGAATCTTTCTAAATCAAGGTAAATATGCTGTGAAGATTCTAAAGAGATTTGATATGTTGGAGTGTAAAGCCATGGCCACCCCCATGGACTCCAACTTGAAGTTATTAATTAATGACACATCAGAATTAGTGGACATAACTCTCTATAGACAAATCATTGGGTCTTTAATGTATTTAACAAATACTAGGCCAGATATATGCTTTTCCGTAAATACCCTGAGTCAGTATTTAGTAGAACCTAGAAAGGTTCACTTAATAGCTGCAAAGCATGTGATGAGGTACCTAAAGGGTACTTTAGATTTTGGCCTACATTATCTTTGAAATCATGAACTTAATTTACATGGTTACTTAGACTCTGATTGGGAAGGAAGTATATTAGACAGAAAGAGTACATCAGGTGGATGTTATAGTCTTGGATCTGCCATGATCTCATGGTTCAGCAAGAAACAATCTAGTGTGGCTCTCAGTACCACTAAAGCAGAATACATAGCTGCCTGCTCTGCTAGCTGTGAAGCACTGTGGCTTCGAAAACTATTATCTGGAGTGTTTGACTTAGAGATGGATCCTACTGATCATGTGTGACAATCAAAGTTGCATCAAAATGACAGAAAATCCTGTATTCCACGATAAGTCAAAACACATAGAGATCTGATACTTTTATATACGAGACATGGTGCAGAGAGGAGATATCAAACTCGAGTATATAAGTACTGAAGAACAAGTTGCTGATATATTAACCAAACCCCTGTCTCGTGTGAAATTTGAATACTTCCGAGACAAGCTTGGTGTAGCTCTAAAAGACCCTCCTCGAAAGGGGGAGTAGTATCGTCACTAATAATGATGATACATGTTTACCACTCTTAGATATTTATGCTTATTTATATTTAGACTTCTTACACTTAGAACACTTACACTATTTTTTCTTTTGTTTTGATATATGTATTAATGAGGATACATGTTTTGATAATATATGTATTAATGAGGATACATGTTTTGATAATGTATGTATTGATGAGGATACATTTTTTGATAATGTATGTATTGATGAGGATACATGTTTTGATAATGTATGTATGGATGAGGATACTAGTATCTATATTGATGTGAGGATTGGATCATCCTTAGACTTCAGTCCTAAATTGAGCCGTAGACAAGATGTCTCCGAGAATAAAATCCTGAATGAACAGGTAAGGGGATTGGATCGTCCTCGGACTTTGGTCCTATGAATTGAGCCGTAGACAAGATGTCTCCGAGAATAAAATCTTGAATGAACAGGTAAGGGGATTGGATCATCCTCAGAATTTGGTCCTATGAATTGAGCCGTAGACAAGATGTCTCCGAGAATAAAATCCTGAATGAACAGGTAAGGGGATTGGATCGTCCTCGGACTTTGGTCTTATGAATTGAGCCGTAGACAAGATGTCTCCGAGAATAAAATCATGAATGAACAGGTAAGGGGATTGGATCGTCCTTGGACTTTGGTCCTATGAATTGAGCCACAGACAAGATGTCTCCGAGAATAAAATCTTGAATGAACAGGTAAGGGGATTGGATCGTCCTCAGACTTTGGTCCTTTGAATTGAGTCGTAGACATGAGGTCTTCGAGAATTGAATGATAGGACTGGATCATCCCTGGACTTCGGTTCAAAAGGTACATGATAGGACTAGATCGTCCCTGGACCTTGGTTCAAAAGGCACATGACAGGATTCCATCATCCATGGACTTATGTCCTAAAGGGAGCAGGATTGATCATCCTGAATATGATCATACATATTGCAGGGTATATGATGCTGATGATTGTATGATGACGATGCTGATGATCGTATGATGACGATGCTGATGATGACGATGCTGATAATGGTGATGCTGATGATCGTATGATGATGATACTGATGATTGTGAGATAACTATAATGATGTTCCAGTAACTAGTTGAGTTACTGATGATGATGTATTGAAGAAAGCTTCCGATGATATAGAGATGTATCATGTATGATGTAGTCGATGACTCCTTACTCCTACAGACACTGTTATAATATCCTTCTAGTTAAGAGGGAGTGTTGAATATTGTAACTTCTAAGAATATTATATTTGTACATTATTATTCCGGAGATGTTTCATCCCTCCGAGGCAATTCTATTATGTATCCGGAGATGTTTATTCCTCCGATGGTTTGTGGGAACTAGGGTTATTAGACCCACCATGTGGGGGTCGGCCCTGTGTTTATATTTTAGGGGTTATTAGACTTCTCAAGTAGAGGTCGGCCCTGAGTTTATATTTTAGGGGTTATTAGACTTCTCAGGTAGAGGTCGGCCCCATTAGGGTTTTTGGTCAGTTGAGATCTAATATAAATAGAGGAGAGGAGCTCCTCATTTGATACACACACTCACAACTCAGAAAAGTAGCGCACTTGTCTGGGAGGTCTGTTCAGGAGGTGGAGAAGGAGGTCTAGTCTTGGATCACATCTTGTATTTTGTTTGATCATCTTATTGAGGAAAGCTTTGCTAGGTTTTCTACCCCATGAGGGTTTCCCAGGGTAAATTCTGTGTCTATCTTGTGATTAAGTTTCTTTCAGTGATCTTGCTATTATATTTGGTTTAAACTTAACAAGAGGGACACCGGGTAGACAATCCTAAAGAATGGAAACTATGATACCCCGTTCATGACACATTCGGTTGGGTGAATCTGCAGTTTGGTTCTATCGTCGCTGTACCCTCATACGGGTGTACACCGAGAGCTTCGAAAGGTATCCTTCGGTTACTTAATGGATTGCGGTATTCCACTTAGGCTTCCAGAACCAGTCTGGCTACTTCAACCCTCCTAAGGCAGAGGCCTTCCGAATAAATTGGTTGAGAACCGTGTCAAAATTATAAGGTATTTTTGGGACCCTAAAAGACAACCACTATGTGTCAGATGTAAATAATTGAGTGGTGTTATTGGCATACCTATCCCCTCAATCCTACCTAACTAAAATATTCTTTTAAGTGCTCTCCAAGTGGGGTTAAAAAGTTTGTTGAGTTAAGGTAGATTTTAAGGCTCAGTTAATTAAAAATGTGGCAGATTGGGTGCACGTGTGATTATTTAACTAAAAATGAATTTGTCTTGCTTGGGCGATTGATTATAAATGAAAAACAAGACGCTTCCAATTTGCAAAAAATAAAGGCTTTTTCTGAAATGTAAATGCTTTAATAAAAACAATTCAAAAATAATGGACTTTTGAAATAATTTAAAGGAAAGCAAATAACATAACAATTTCAAGAAATATTTGGATTTCTTAAGAAATGCTTGGCCAAACTATTGAGAAAATTTAAACTGAAACCTATGATCTAAAAATAGTGCTGAAAATCTTTCTTTCATTTACTGAAAAATTTTAAAAAGACTTTTTAATGGAGCATATGTAAATAGAAAATGTTTCACTATGGCTGTAATAATGCAGAAAAAATAATGTTGGAAAATAGGCTAAATGGGCAAAAGTTACAGCAAAATTTTTTCTAAAAAATTGGCTGAATTCACAATTATAGCATCGCGGGTTTTAGGGAAAAAGCCGTGATGTGTATTGTGGGTTTGGGCCGCGAAGCCGCGATGGGAAACGTGGAAAATGGCCACAAATCCACGATGTGCAACACGGAAAAATGCCGCGAAGCCGCAATGTGCAGCGCAGGTAATGGCCATGATGTGCTGCACGGAAAATGGATGCGAAGCCACGATGTTCAGCGCAGAAAAAGGCCGCGATGCCGTGGCACGCAGCGCAGAAAAAGGCCGCGATGCGAAAAACAAAAAACAGATCATCGAAAATGAAACCAAAAATGGAGATTTCGGTTTGTTAGAGGCTACAGAAAGGCCCAACAACTAGGGCAGCAATGGATATGTTGTCTAGGATGGCATATCTACTAATTTAAATGATAAAAACAAGTAAAAAATTAAGATCTAAAGAAAAAATTTAAAGCTCGAAACCCAGCGGAGTCGCCGAAAAGTTGTTGCTTGGTTTTTCGACCAAGCATGTGCAAGGATGCACCTACTAACTTGTAGTAGCAGTCTTCAAATTGAAATCAAATACAACTATAAATTAATCTGAATCTAACATGTGGATATAACAATAAACTTGAAAAGATTTAAGAACAAGAACAAGAAACGAAATAAAAAAAATGACTTTTGTATTGCAATACCTCAAATGGTGAGGATGTTAGGTGTTGAGCAGCTCTAAGGTTGAGATGCTCCAGGATCCAATGGCCTCTTCTCCAAGATTGCTACAATGGTCAAAGAACTCAAGAGAGATTTTGACAGCATGAGGATAGGATGATGGATGGATCGAAAGTGAGGAGCCCCTATCACCTTTTTATAGTTTTTGGTGATGGGGAATACCATTGTGGTTTTGAGGAAACCAATGGTATTGACAAACATGGTTTAGGTCTCTTTCTCCCCCCCCCCTTTTTCCTTTTGTTTTGAATATTTTGAATATTTTGAATATTGTATTCCCTTTTAATGTTTTTTTCGGAATTCTAGACCCTTTTTGAGGGTTTTTTGAGGAAAAATATATATTTTGAGGGGAAAAAAGGGTGTATTATGGTCTTTTTGGTGACCTTTTGATGGCTTTAAAGGATCAAACGGTGAAAAAGTGGATAAAAGGGGCATGTGAATAAGGGAATGAGCTAGTGAACACTTTTTGGGTGTTAACAGATTGCCCCCTGATGCATTGCAAGGATGCACTTATTAACTTGTAGTAGTAGTCTTCAAATTGAAATCAAATACAACTATAAATTAATCTGAATCTAAGATGTGCATATAACAATAAACTTGAAAATATTTAAGAACAAGAACAAGAAACTAAATAAAAAAAATGACTTTTGTATTAGAATACCTCAAATGGTGAGGATGTTTGGTGTTGAGTAGCTCCAAGGTTGAGATGCTCTAGGCTCCCATGGTCTCTTCTCCAAGATTGCTACAATGGTCAAAGAACTCAAGAGAGATTTTGACAGCATGAGGATAGGATGATGGATGGATCGAAAGTGAGGAGCCCCTATCACTTTTTTATAGTTTTTGGTGATGGAGAATACCATTGTGGTTTTGAGGAAACCAATGGTATTGACCAACATGGTTTAGGTCTCTTTTCCTTCTCTTTTTTCCTTTTTTTTTGAATATTTTGAATATTTTATTCCCTTTTAATGTTTTTTGGGAATTTTGGATCCTTTTTGAGGGTTTTTTGAGGAAAAATATATATTTTGAGGGGGGAAAGGGGGTATTGTGGTCATTTTGGTGACCGTTTGATGGTTGTAGAGGCTCAAATGGTGGACAAATGGGTCATGTGAATAGGGGAATGAGCTAGTGAGCACTTTTTGGGTGTTAACAGCATGCCTGTATGGAAAAAATGACAGATCAGCGCACTCTGTGCTTGTACACAGTGTGACGTCACAGTTCACTAATACGGGAAGTGTGACAATGTCACAGTATACCAATGGAAGGGCTATGATGACAGACTAACAAGAAAAGAACAGAGATGAAAAACAGCACAGTGTCGCTCTGGGTACACTGACCAGGTCCGACAAGCGAGATCTAAATTAAAAAATGAATCAATTCTCCAGTTAATGAGCATAAAAAGGTCTGTAAATGAGAAGTACAAACTCAAAGGAAGGTAATTAGACTCTTCAAAGCGAAGATCTGATGGTGAAATCAACTTAAAGAAGGAAATGACAAAATAGCATGGCTTGGCAAGAAATCAACTAAAAAACAACATTCAAATTGACAACTACAAAGCAATGTTCTTTTCCCCAGTATGGTCGCCAGATTTGTTTGACAGACAATCCACTCGAGTGGATGCGAGCCGGATCTCCCTAGCTCAATATGAGTCTAGAACAAATAATATAGAGTACAAACTACTTTCCTAGATCTACTTAAGGATCAAGTGACTAGATGCCTTACCTTAACTTCGCAATCCTTTCTCCTAGCTGTTGCTCCACATCTTGCAGTCATCAGATCTTAGCTGCAAGACCTGTCAAGACACATAGAACAATGCAACGAGTAAAGAGCATCTATACAATAAGAGATCTAAGTAAACAGTTAAGCAGGTAAACTACACAATATCATCACACATAAACAATATTGGTGGATAGCATTTATATTACTGTAAATATAGGGAAAGTACATAGATAAGAATAGACTACAACCAAGGCTTAACGTAGTAGACCTTCTCCATCCAAGCCAATTGCCATATCCTCCCAAGGAAGTGTGAGTCTCTCAATGGATGAGTTAGAGATCTCTCCAATATGATTTCACCAGCATGTAGACACTATAGAATTCCTCCCTTTGGAGAGGGGTAGAGATTCACTTATATGGGACTAAGTGGATAGGGTAGGTTGAGATATGGTAGGAGAGAGATAGGGGATCCTCCCAAGAGGTTAGGAACCGAGTGCCAACTCCCCCAAGAGGTCAAGGATAAAGATACAAGTCAGTAGGCTTGGAGATTGAGCTCGAATGACCTATTTTTGTCCATCAATTGACTTCGTCTCACCCTGCAATAGAGAAATTTGCGACGTCGCAGGTTGCATGAGTGCAGCCTGCGACGACTTCTCAAAACCTAGCATAAATGAAATGGCATCCCTTCTAGGTGAATGACTTAGTCAATGAAACTTCAAGGATGTATACACTGAATCTCAGGATGGTAAGATTTTAGGTGTAACAATATGTTTTGGTAATATACCTTTTTCCCTAGTCTATTGCTTTCAAGTCAGTAATGTTTTATATATTTTTGTTGCAGACCAATGATTCGACGTAGGAAACAACATCACAGCAATCGATAGCTTTTGATGTGTATGAGTTGGTGTGCAATGCTGACATTGGTTCTTATCTAGAGTCGGTTAAGATGATAGAGAAGACCTTGAGAAAAATTATTGAGGATATCCTTTGTATGTTATTCATTCAACCGCAGACAGATGAGATTATAGACAAGGTTGATGTTTTGGTAAAGATATCTCATGCCTTGAAAGTAAGTTGTGGAATCTTGAATCATAATATAAATTCATTTAGAACTTTATAATTTTTACTTCTATATGATAGTGAACTTATAAAATATGGTTTGCATTTACAGGATTTTCTATGACCACACACTAGTTGTCAAGGCGGTGTTGGCTCTGGTGATGCTCGTGGAGAGTCGTCACATGAGAAAACAACTCCACGTACATCGACGGATGTGCCATTGTTTTCGACTGAAGAATCGCCAACACGTTCTGCGATACCCCCGATTCCAACTATGAGTGCACCCGCTAGTGACTGACACACACCAGATCGTGTAGAAGAGGGGTTTGATGCAGAGCATGCTAATATTGATATTGTTGAAGCAACATTTCTTGGATCTTCCCGTGTCACTATCATGGGTACAATACATACAACATTTTTGCTGGACGAAGATCTCGTTCCAGTAAATATAGAGAAGATACCAGGTAATTATAATTGTTCAAGTTAGTGTTTATAATTTGATTGTAATATACCAATAAAAAAATATTTTTCAACTAATGATGGCATGATCGTTTTGTAGGAAATGATGTTTTTATAAAAATCTAAATGAGTTTTCCTTGGAGATATCCGGGCCCACCATCTGCACAAGGTGGTATAAAAAAATGAAAAATTTTAAACATGAGCTCACTAATCGGTTGGTTGGCCTGTTCGGCAACGAGACCTTCGATCGCGTCGTGGTCCTAAACAAGGTTGGACAACATATGAAGATTGTTTGGGACCAATATAGGGTTCACATAGAGAGAAACCCTAGGTATGAGCGCCCTCCAATGATTCCAGCAAGAGAGTGGAAATCCCTAGTGGAAGATGGAAATGAGAAGGATCTGAGAAAAGAAGGAGAGCTACCACCAAGCACAAGGAGGTATGCAATAATTTCCACATTGTAATTCTAAAACTTATTATTATTAATTTTTATATCGAATTTGGAACATCTAATGTATTTCAACACTTGCATAGGCAGTCAGACACATCAAAGGCCACAAAGGAAAGACTAGAAAAAATTGGTCAGCACAAGCTTGGGCCTGGTGGTTATTTGAATTTGGCGGCATGAATTGTAAGTATCAAAAAACCAATAATGCATCCAAATAATAAATTGCAAATTATTTTCGTTTTATTGCACTGCAAAAGGTAAATTAATGATGTTATGGAAATGTATAGGCCGACCGATTCAAAGAAGTGCCCACTGAGGAAGACTTGAATATTGGCTTCCAGCACGGCTTTGGAGCTGTTGTTGAATGCTGAGAAAGCTTGTCTGGGAAAACACAGTCTTCTGGTGATCCATCTTGTGTACGGGTATATAAAATCTATACATTTTTATGAATATTTATTACTTGTGCAATCTATTCATTATAAATAATTGACATAAAATATTGACTATGTTTTGAGTAGGAAAGCAATAGTCCCCTTAATGTCGAGGATGGAGAACAACCAATCAAAGATCATGCTTCGAATCCTAGTAATGAATTTATTCATATGCTACAATTTTATATATAGCATTGAAGATGGTGAACATTTATTGTACTTCTCCATGTTTCAACTGTAGAGCATGTAGAGGGTCACACTATACAGGTTGAGCCTAGACTGGAATATGAAGCACATGATGTGGCCACAACAGGTAAAAAAACACCTTTGTGATGTTTTTTTAAAATTAAATACTTGTCATTATAATAACAAAATATAGCATTGTAACATTTTCACATTATTGCAGCAAATCTAGACCCCTTGCCATGAAATCCACACCGCGAGTACTCTACTAGGAAAACATCATGACAAGTTGATGAAGCACCAAGAATTGAACAACAAGTTCCAGGAGATGAGATTCTTTTTTTATTTTGTAAACGGAAAAAAAATAGAAAGAACTGCTGGAGAAATATTATGTAATGATTTTTGATAATATAATGTCATGCATGATTTTTTTCCTATTGAATGAATGAATGGTTTAATGAATGTGTTGACTAGATGAATGAATGGTTTAATGAATGTTTCTCTTTTATGGAATGAATGGTAAATATTTGTTTATGATGAAATCTACATGTTTGCATGTAATTTTTTTTTTCAGGTACATGCATTGGGTATGGGGAATTGAGAGTGATGCGAGGGGGGGGGAGGGGCCATAAGAGATTCCACCTTCACGTGCTTGGCCCTGTTCAGTAGAGAATATTAAATTATTCTCAAAACAAAGAGGAGCTCAATGAATGGCTGTGGTGGTGCCTTTCTACAACCCACTCACATGTTATCTAAATTTTGACAATTTATTGGGGCTTGTTATGAAACTAAAGCATCTTATCCTACTTTCCAAGCCTTTGACAAGGTAAGGAATTATTCATTTATCACTTACTTATGACAATTTGAGAAAAATTAAAATCAAATGAAAGTAAGCACCAAGTATATAAACATAAGCAAGCAATTCTTACATAGTGATATTGTCACATAGAAGTCATTGAAATCAAGTTCCACAAACCTATTTATGTTCAAGATCCATTGTCATTTGCAAGACAGAGTCGATCCTACAGATCGTTCCACATCTTATGTCTTTCCCCACAATTGTCAAAAATTCCTTGTACATTCATGACAATGTTATGTTAAATTTTGAGCATTAATTCATAATACTCTAGGATCTTTGCTGAGAGAATAACATCTATAGTATATCAATGCATGACAATCACAATATGACAAACATCACAAGAATCAAAAGCATAAAGACAAGAGACACAGAGTTTCCGTGGGGAAAACCCTAAGGTGAAAAACCCCACAACTTCCTCAGAGATAGAGAGAGCAATGGCTCAACCAAAGTACAACCAAATAACACTGAGATAGTCTCCTGATAGCAGATGATCCTCCTCCTCACTAGTGCGCCACTTTTCAAGTGAGAGTGAGTTACTTTTTTTCGAGTGAGTAAAATAGAGATCTCCGATCTCTATTTATACTAACCTTTTTGCCCAGTGACCTTATGGGGACGACTTGTCTATCTAGATACATCCACAGTATATTATATATAATTCAGGGCCGACCCCACATGGTGGTCTAATAACCCATTAGCAAGTACACACACTTGCGACACTTGTCAATCCACATGACGACACTTCCTTATAGAGGAATAACACATCTCTTATAAGGGTACAATAAATATATATAAAATACACAGATGAAATACATTCTGAAGTTACATATACATAAACACTCCCTCTTAACTAGGAAGGTATTTCTCGACACAGATCTACTAGACAAGTCTTCTTCTCGGGATCATCGTCATCGATGCATTGTCATCATCATCGTCATTACTGCTGCTATCTCAACCAATCTATGACTCTACTCGTCATAGGAAGTTCTACAGAGCCAGTCCTTTTTCATACTGGATGTAGGCCCACCATCTGCAGGTCTTCGTCATCACTGGCCATACTGTGGAATTCTCAGGACTCATTACGTGCATCACAAAATCTGGCTGCAGCATCCCAGGCTATTACGAGCACACAACTCTACCTGTAGGATCTCCCAGGAGCACATTACATGTGACCCATCACAAAACCTGGCTGAAGCATCCCAGGCTGTTACGAGCACACGGCTCTACCTGTCGGATCTCCCAGGAGCACATTACATGTGATCTCACCACAAAACCTGGTTGAAGCATCTGAGGCCTTTTTCATCCTGTCCAGATCTCCCAGGAGCAAATTACATGTGGTGATGGCAAAACCTGCCTGAAGCATCTGAGGCCTTTTTCATCCTGTCCAGATCTCCTAAGAGAAAATTACATGCCATAGGACAAAACCTCGCAAGAGCATCTGCCAGATATCCCAGGGAACCGAATTACATGCCATAGAAAAACCTCGAAAGACTATCTGTAGATATCCCAGGGCACAAATTATATGTCCTCCCAAGCAAAACCTTGAAAGAGCATTTGACAGATGTCCCAGGGCACCGAATTACATGCCATAGGCAAAACCTTGAAAGACCATCTGCAAATCTCCCAGGGCACAAATTACATGCTTACCTGCACAACCTGATCCACGGCCACAAAGTATCATTTGATACTCATCATACATCATCCTGATGTACACATGATCATCCTGATCATCATCACTGCAACATCCTGGTGCATGTCATCTGGAGAAGCTCGTCATCCACGATCATCCTGATCATACAATGCATCCATCTGATGCATACCAAGTATCTACCTGATACATATCAACATATACAATGTATCTACCTGATACATACATAGATACATGATCCACACAATGTATCCATCAGCATACATGATCTACCTAATCATACAAAGATACATGATCCACACAATGTATCCATCAACATACATGATCTACATGATCATACAAAGATACATGATCCACACAATGTATCCATCAGCATCCAACATGATGCGTACATACATAAATGATCCAACTGATCATATCTAGCATCCAACATGATGCAAACATACATAAATGATCCAACTGATCATATCCAGCATCCAACATGATGCATACATACATAAATGATCCAACTGATCATATCCAGCATTCAACATGATGCATATACAAAATACATACACATGATCCAAACGATCATTTCCAGCATCCAACATGATGCATACATATATACATGTAATGATCGAACTGATCATATCAAAGCAGAAACCAGAACATCATCCTGATGCTCATCATCCAGCACTTACATCCATAGCCATGTGAAGGATCCCCCTTCCAACATGCTTGGAATGGCTTCAGCAAATGTGTCCATCACTTCTTCCTCGAAGTGTCCTCGATCTGAAGAACGCCAAGCCTCTCTCTGAAGTACTCAAACTTCACCCTGGCTAGTGGCTTCGTCAGCACATCTGCAATCTGCTCGTCCATCGCAACATACAGGAGCTTCACGGCTCCTCTCTGCACCATATCCTTGATATAGTGATATTTGATCTCTATGTGTTTCGACCTGTCATGAAACACTGGGTTCTCGGACAGCTTCACACAACTCTAGTTATCACAAAAAATACCAGCAGCATCCAACGGGAGATCAAATAGCTCATACAGTAGCTTCCATAGCCTTATTGCCTCACAACTAGCTGAATAGGCTACAACATACTCTGCCTCAGCTGTACTCAATGCTATGCAGTACTGCTTCCTGCTAAACCAAGAGATCACACCTGATCCCATACTGAAGCAACACCCAGATGTGCTCTTTCTATCTGCAGCACTGCTAGCTCAATCTGAATCAACATAACCCTGCAGGTTAAACTTTTGATTCGCTTCATACTTGATCCCATAATCCACTGTACCCTTCAGGTACCTCAGAACATGCTTTACAGCAATCAGGTGAACACTCCTCGGATACGTCAAGAACTGGCTCAATGTGTTCACAGCAAAGCAAATGTCCAGTCTCGTGTATGTCAGTTACATCAAGGACCCAATCATCTGACGATACATAGAGACATCAATCGGCTCAGATGAAGCATCGCATAGAAGCTTCAGATTCGATGCCATAGGTGTGGCCATGGCCTTGCAATCCATCATCCCAAATCTCTTAAGGATATCTACTATGTACTTCCCTTGACCAAGGAAGATCGCACCTGCACTCTGCCACACCTCCATACCTAGGAAATAATGCATCAT